>CM060682.1:208045957-208485957 GCA_030686995.1 Artemisia argyi | reverse complement strand
GCTTATTACCATTTAAAGTTTAAAAATAAAATTATAGAATATTTAGGAGCATTTAATGTGTAAAATTAAAATGATTACAATTAGGCACGAGTAATTAGTGCATTTCACATGCTAATGTGACGTTAAACTTGGTAAATTGCAATAATCTTTAATGTTGAGACTTTCAAAATTCCTAGGCGTATAGTATGTCGCGTCCCTTTTTAAGGCCAACACTTAGCTTTTCAACACACACTTTTTAAAACAATCTAAGATCGAAGTTATGGCTGGAAACAAGAAAAGGTGCATTTCATCAAAGAAGAAGCGTTCAAAGTAAGTACTACTAATTAAACTTTTGTACACGTAAACATTCAAAGTTTGTAAAGATGTTATGTACGTACATGTTGACTTGGTTTTTTTTTTCTAGTAGAAGTTAGTTAATCCATAATAATTTTGGTGTATTAAGCTTTTATGAATTTATAAAAATGGTTATCAATTGGTAGCTTTAGGTAATCAGTTATGAAATTGTGTTAGTTTACTACGTAGTAGTTTGAATGTTTTATTCCTTATATTTGTTATCTTCCTAGTACATAAGATCCGTGAAAAAAACCTAGCTTTACTCACCAAGCATTCAAAACTTACATCATAATATACCAAAAGGATAATCTTTAATGTTAGTGATGAGGCGAAAAATGAACCGTTTTTAGGGGGTCATTTAAGCCCGAATCCGAATTTATTTGATCAAATATTGCCCTAAATCGTTCCTTTTGTGATTTTAGGTGTTTGAAGAGTGAATTCTGGAAAAGAAGCCATTTTGGACGTTTTTGGAGCATAAAAGTGAAGAAAACGGCAAAGTACCAAATTTCCATGCTGAAGATACAAGGTGACGGCGTCAAGAGTAATATCTTGACGGCGTCAAACATGAAGATTAAAATACCGAAGGTGGTGACGGCGTCAAACGCCTTCATGACGGCGTCAAAGTGGCAAGAATAAAATACCGTGGTCGGTGACGGCGTCACATAGGCCGTCATAAGTAGATCAAGGCCGTCCGAGGAAGTATATGGCGGCGAGGTGACGGCGTCACATGTAACTCTTGATGCCGTCAGCCTACTTTTCCTATATATAGTTTTCTAGTTTTTTCATTAAAGAGAGAGAAATTTTGGTAAAACCCTAAAGACGATTTTGGTGTATCTTTTACAGGTTTTTCAAGGGTTCCAAACCCTTGAGACCTTGCATTGTAATTGAGATAAGTGTTCTTCCAATTCAATCAATATGTCTATGTGTTGGTTGTTTATATCTTGTTCTTGTCTCAATTCTACTATGCTAGGCTAGATCTCTTTTGTGTTTGCTTAGATCTAATGAAACCTAGATGTTGATTATGTGTTGATTACTTGTCTATTCTTGTTTTGGATGAATGATATTATATGTTAGGCTTAAGAAAACTGCCAGATCTGAAAATGGTAACATGCTTGAACGTCTTAAGAAATATGAACCGAGGCGTACTAGGTCTTTATTGGTTGTATTTAATGCATGAGCCACTGTTTACAATCCCTATAGTTGTGCTGGGTCATGGTGTAGGAGGAGATAAGAGCTCATAGAGTTGGGGAGTTATGTATGCCACCCCACGAATGGTATTAAGGAATACAATCCGTCATTCATACAAGTGTAACAAGTAATTAACGTATAAAAGATATCTAGGGAGTAGTGAAGTCTAAGTAAACATAATTTCTCCAACCACTGCTCACAACCTTAGTATAATTTAGTTTAATTTCATTTTTAGTATTTTATTTTAATTATATAATAGATTTGGGTTAGTTGAATAGCAACTAATTCCGCCCACTCTTCCAAAACCCGAGATTTTACTTGCTTTCATAAAAATATAAAAATACAAAAATAATCATCTCTCACCTTTTGAACTATTAATTAGGTTTTCTAATCCTAGCGACACTATTCCTAAGCTGAACGATCAATCCCCCGGTACTTGTCACTATACTATACTACAACGATCAGGTACACTACCTGGTGGGGGTTGTAAGCTTCTCGAGATCCCTCGAGAGGTAAAGCAAGGTGCGATTCCCACGCATCAAGTTTTTGGCGCCGCAGCCCGGGGAATAGTTATTGTCTAGGTTAGGATTTCTTTTTATTAGGTCTACTTGCTAGATTCCTTTCTAGTAAGATTTTTATTTTTATTTTTAGGTCTTCTTTAGTCTATCTTATTTCTTCGTGCCTTTGTTCGTAACTCTTTACCATCCGACATCATGGAAGGTGGTAACATCTTTGAACCCATCATCCCACCACAACAAAACCCACCATTAGAACCCCTTAGGCCCCGAACCTTAGGAGAGTATTCCCGACCTAGCCACCAAGGCTACCGAAACACCATTGAGCTCACCGGAGACAATGTGACCCCCTTGCGATCCGACACCATCCGGTTGGTGCAAAGCGGATGTGCATTCCATGGACTTCGTTCCGAAGATCCAAACCAACACCTTAAGAACTTTCTCAAAATCGTAGATTCCAAAGACCTAGGTGTTGAAACTAGAGAGACTACCCGTTTACGCCTATTCCAATTCTCTCTACGGGATCAAGCTAGTCAATGGCTTGAGCGTTTACCCGCGGGATCCATCACCACATGGGATGATCTCACCACTCGTTTCCTTGCTCAATTTTTCCCACCGGGGAGAACTACTAAGCTTAGGAATGACATCTTGATGTTCCAACAACGTCAAAATGAATCTCTTTATGAAGCATGGACTCGTTTCAAGGACTTACTCCAAAAAGTCCCTCATCATGGCATGGATCTTTGGCTCCAAGTCCAAATCTTCTATGACCATATCGACATCTCCACAAGGCGAACCATTGACCAATCGGCCGGTGGTAAGCTACGTGATCTTAGTGTGGAACAATCATGGGAACTCATAGAAGATCTTGCTCTCTATGACAATGAAAGTTGGAATGATCCCCGTGATTTGAACGATACGGTCAAGGTAATATCTTTGCCTTCGAACAATTCAAGCACTCCCGACCGTAGGATCATGGAACTTGAAGGTCGAGTCAAGTCTCTCATGAAATCTTACGAAGCTCATAAACCTTCAAGCCAAGTAAGCAGAATCGCTTCTACATGCAAACTGTGCAATGGCCCTCATGAAACCTACAACTGCATGGAACTTCCAAAACGTGCTTATAATAAATTCACATCATCACACGTAGGTCAGGGTCCTCAAACTTCTGCCGAAGCATATGAGGCATGGAAGGATAAACCTAATTTTAGAGGGTACCGAACAAGAAGTGTATCCTTCAATGACTCCTCACCACTCACTTGGTCCGAACATTTTCCGTCGCAAGGTACCCCCAGGCAAAGCTGTGAAGATGATTTAAAAAAATTCATTCTATCTCAAGAACTACAGCTCACTACGCTCGAGACAAAATTCAAACAACAGCAGGCTGACGTGAACAACAAGATTTGTAATCTGTTGACTGCTATCAAAGAGCATATTGATAATAAGCCCATTCACGTTGGTGTGGTTAAGTCTGCTACCGTCATGAGTCCACCAGCCTCCCCTGTAAAAATAAAAAGTCCTAGCAAGTTATTCAAACATCTATCTCTTAACGGAAAAGGACCTGTCAACCCCCCTGGACCAATCCACTTCGTGAACACCATCACCACAATATCTGCTGCAGCATCCAACCCAGCTCGACAACAAACTGACAAATTCAGTCAGACAGCGAAGGATGAGACCTCAAAGGTTGACCATGCTTTGGCAAGGAAACCTACCAACTCACCCGAGCAATGCGCCGCGCAGGAATTCGACAAACCAGATGAAAGGAACGTGAAATCAGAGGAACAGGAGAAAGACCCAACCATTTTGGGTAAATCTGTTATAGAAGAATCCGAAATGGAGGATGTTATTAGTATGGGTAGCAATCAAACTAAGGAGAACGGCTCTAAATTTTTCAAAATCTCATGTACCATTGAGGAAAAGGTCTTAACTGATAGTCATATAGATCCTAGCTTCCCAGTCAACGTAATCCCACTTTCCCTATGTCACAAGGCTTTCCCAGAACACATTGCGTACGAAAGGGTAATAGAAAATTTGTCAATTAGGATTGGAGAGCTTGTTTACAATACTGACCTCACCGTGGTTGACGACGTGGACCCTCTCGCCAATCAAACATTAACCAACCTTGTCCTTGGGATGCCATTCATCAATGAATCAGGAGCAATCCTTGACGAGAAAGATGGTAGTGTATTACTCACCAATGGTGTTAGGACGGTAATTTTTCGTAGGGATAGTGAGGAGGTTTATGAGTATCGTCCCTCCCTTGAGGGGAATCTATATGGGTCAAAGGATGGAGAGCTGAGGAAGATAAGACGGCGTGATCCAAATAACCTAAAAATCCCTTGTATGATCGGTCATAAGTACTTCGAAAACGTATACATTAATGTATTCCTGCCAAAGAATTTTATGTCATTGTTTCATTATAACAATATCTGCAGATGGGGGATGATTTACAAGGGAGAGAAAGTGGTTGGTAAGGATCATGAAATTCAAGTGTTCATAGGAAATATGGCATTTCCTATGGAGTTCACAATTGTGGACAACATAGAGGACTATGTTGACCCTAGGCTATCGCAAGTCGTCTTTGGAGCACCCTTTTGTGAAATCACTAAGTTGATAGTGGATGACTTGAACGGAATCATGACCTTCACTGACGGGATTAGGAGGATTTCATACCAAACGCCATACAAAAGAAGAGATCTTAGGGGAATAGATTGCGACGGGCTTGATGTGATGAGCTCCCAACTTGTCTTATGTGATGATGATATTAGGAGAGGGTGTAGAAATATTTCTGACTTATCTTGTGGGTTCTTTAAGGATGTTAGTAAGCTTGGCTCTAAGTATCGACGGGATGTTTTCGAATTCGAAGATCCGAAGTACTTACACTATGAAAGCGATACTAGTTTAGAAGACGACCTAGAGAGTGGAACCAATGATGAAGTCACGTGATAACCCATGACTTTGAGTCTAGCTACAAGACTCGTAAATAAAGAAAAGCGCTTCTTGGGAGGCAACCCATGTTTTGTTTTATTTGTTTGATTGTTATTTGTTCCCGTATGCATGTTTTATTTTTATTGTTGGTTAATCATGTTTCTCAACTAAAATGTGGAAATACTTTATTATATTGTTTGGCCTAGTCTTAACTTCAACCTAAAGGTATTTTTGCAAAAGATAAGTGTAAGGGGAAACCCCAAATATGTTTTTAAGAAATAAACCGATCATGATTCTCCACAATATTTAATGAACATGTATATTCGTATTTGTTAGAGTCAAATGCTTGTATTGAGTCATAATGAAGTTTTGCAAGATTTTCCAGGAAGTAGGACAAAGTTTTTCCAGAAATTTTCCGGAAACTTAACATAAGAATTTCTGCAGGTCCATTCTGACGGCGTCAGAGTATTGCTCTTGACGGCGTCAGTAGTTAAAATCTGGAAATTTTACCGGTTTTGTTTTTCTAACGGAGTCTTATGGTTTTTGTGAATCATTAAGTTTTATAATCTCCAGGAAATCTGCAAACTTCATTCCACAAGCATTATATCTTACTTTGCTTTCTAGGATTTAGTAACTTATATAGGATGCCGCCGATTTTACGCGAGGTTGCCTTGTCTATTGTTGTCAGGATTTACAGGTTATTTATGACAAGAAGATGATTTATATTCTGGAAGGGAAGCTTTGATTGTTCGTTTTCTTGGAGGAAGATTTAACCTGGCCAACCTATAATCCATACCGAGCGAATCAGGGGAGTATTTGATTTCATTCTCTTTACTTTTTCACTTTTACATTCTTTACTTGAACATTGGGGACAATGTTCATCCTAAGTGTAAGGGGAGGGTAAAAAGATGATACCTTACATATGCACTTTCGCTTGAGTTTGTTTTGTTTGATAGTAGATGTGTAATAAAACTATGAGAAATACTTGTTAGTGTAATTTTAGCGCCAAATTTAAAATTTTTTACAACATTTAGGAGTGAAATTTTAGCCATAGCAAGCGTCTCATGGATAGGAGATTGTATGACTAGCACATAACCGTATATTCAGAAAAATTTTCCGCCTAAAAATGTGAGGTTCGCCTTTAGATTTGATAGGAAAAGCATTTACTATTAGTGCTTATGAGTGTACCGGTAGCATTTAGATTATAGAACTTGCGTTAGTGATGCATCCCGAGACCACGAGTGAGACTACATTCGTGTGGTAGGATTTACTACATGATAAGAGGCATTAGGATCACCCTTGTGTTAAAACCGTATTATAATTACTTGACCATTTAAGTCATATTACTTGGCTAGTTAAGTCAACTAATTTTTCCCACACCCTTTGCGTTGTACTCATTTTTAGTACACGATACCCCTAGTACACCCCTCCGAGCCTATCGTTTCGTTTCTAACTTTAAGCATCTTACTTAAAGGAAGAATTTGTTACACCCCACTTAAATGTACACCCAAATCGCCTTAGCCTTCCGTGTATGCGCTCATTTTTAGTGCATTATTGTTATTTGTTAAACCCTAAGTTAACTTTCTAATTGATTACATGGTTGCTAAGTCGAGTCATATCATTGTACATATTGTTTTGGGACTATTGGGACTCATGGGTAAGTACTTATTTTATGGAGTAATGGGGAAGAACATAATATATTACCCCCATATGTACGTTAATCTTAAAAGTGCTCCAAGTGTTTTGATTTTCTTAATTCGAGTCATTAGATTAGTTAATTGTAAAGTATGTAAAGATTCAAGTGTAAGGGGAACGTTTATACCCCTATGATGTATTATTTTGGATGGTAGGGTAAGAGTGTATGCAAAAAAAAAAAAAAAAAAAAAAAAAAAAAAAATTCGAAAAAAAATTCGAAAAAAAATTAAAAAAAAAAAAAAAAAAAAAAAAAAAAAAAAAGAAAAGAAATAGAAAAGAAAGAAAAAAGAAAAAGAACAGAAAAACATACGGACTACCATCCCGTTTTTATTTTATGTTTATTTTATGGAGTAATGGGGAAGAACATCACTTATTACCCTCATATGTACGTTAATCTTAAAAGTGCTACAAGTGTTTTGATTTTCTTAATTCGAGTCATTAGATTAGTTTAATGTAAAGTATGTAAAGATTCAAGTGTAAGGGGAATTCTCATCCCCTATGATGTATTATTTTGGATGGTAGGGTAAGAGTGTATGCAAAAAAAAAAAAAAAAAAAAAAAAAACGGACTACCATCCCGTTTCATTCTATGTTCATTTTATGTTTTTGTTATTTTTCATTTATTAGCTTAAGTCGAGTCTAGTCTTGGCTTAGCAACGCCTTCTTGTACATGTAATTAACCAAGATTGTTAACTCGCCACCAGTAAAACTTCCTTTATCCAACAAAACCGTGTAATTCATATCCCTATACCTAACGTTACAACCCTTTAAAAGACCTCTTTGATAGTTTATCCTAGGTGCTTACGCCATGTGGTGGAGGTTTGATCCTTTCCCAAGCCTATGGTAATCTATTTTGCTATGACAGGTAGTGAGAGATATCTTCCATTTCCATAATGTTAAATTACTTTATTACACCCGAGAGATGTGAGTATCTAAACACTATTTGTGAGGTGCTTGTGTATGACCTCCGTGCTTGTCTATTGGTCTTTAGTTGAACGATTATTTGTTGTAATTACTTTTATATTAGTGATGAGGCGAAAAATGATCCGTTTTTAGAGGGTCATTTAAGCCCGAATCCGAACTTATTTGATCAAATATTGCCCTAAATCGTTCCTTTTGTGATTTTAGGTGTTTGGAGAGTGAATTCTGGAAAAGAAGCCATTTTGGACGTTTTTGGAGCATAAAAGTGAAGAAAACGGCAAAGTACCAAATTTCCATGCTGAAGATACAAGGTGACGGCGTCAAGAGTAATATCTTGACGGCGTCAGACATGAAGATTAAAATACCGAAGGTGGTGACGGCGTCAAACGCCTTCATGACGGCGTCAAAGTGGGAAGAATAAAATACCGTGGTCGGTGACGGCGTCACATAGGCCGTCATAACTAGATCAAGGCCGTCCGAGGAAGTATATGGCGGCGAGGTGACGGCGTCACATGTAACTCTTGACGCCGTCAGCCTACTTTTCCTATATATATTTTTCTAGTTTTTTCATTAAAGAGAGAGAAGTTTTGGTGAAACCCTAAAGACGATTTTGGTGTATCTTTTACAGTTTTTTCAAGGGTTCCAAACCCTTGAGACCTTGCATTGTAATTGAGATAAGTGTTCTTCCAATTCAATCAATATGTCTATGTGTTGGTTGTTTATATCTTGTTCTTGTCTCAATTCTACTATGCTAGGCTAGATCTCTTTTGTGTTTGCTTAGATCTAATGAAACCTAGATGTTGATTATGTGTTGATTACTTGTCTATTCTTGTTTTGGATGAATGATATTATATGCTAGGCTTAAGAAAACTGGCAGATCTCCAAATGGTAACATGCTTGAACGTCTTAAGAAACATGAACCGAGGCGTACTAGGTCTTTATTGGTTGTATTTAATACATGAGCCACTGTTTACAATGCCTATAGTTGTGCTGGGTCAAGGTGTAGGAGGAGATAAGAGCTCATAGAGTTGGGGAGTTATGTATGCCACCCCACGAATGGTATTAAGGAATACAATCCGTCATCCATACAAGTGTAACAAGTAATTAACGTATAAAAGATATCTAGGGAGTAGTGAAGTCTAAGTAAACACAATTTCTCCAACCACTGCTCACAACCTTAGTATAATTTAGTTTAATTTCATTTTTAGTATTTTATTTTAATTATATAATAGATTTGGGTTAGTTGAATAGCAACTAATTCCGCCCACTCTTCCAAAACCCGAGATTTTACTTGCTTTCATAAAAATATAAAAATACAAAAATAATCATCTCTCACCTTTAGAACTATTAATTAGGTTTTCTAATCCTAGCGACACTATTCCTAAGCTGAACGATCAATCCCCCGGTACTTGTCACTATACTATACTACAACGATCAGGTACACTGCCTGGTGGGGGTTGTAAGCTTCTCGAGATCCCTCGAGAGGTAAAGCAAGGTGTGATTCCCACGCATCAGTTAGAATGTAACATTATTATATCGAAAATTTTCGGCCCCCCAATCAAGATTGTCAAAAGGATAATCTGTAAATTTATCAAAAGGATAATCTGTATAAATTTATCAAAATGATAATCTTTAATGTTAGAATGTTACATTATATACATCATATAAGAATACCAAATTAAAAGGATAATCTGTAAATTTATCATCTAATTCTTATTTAATTTCAGGAAACCAGAGAAGGTGTTTAACATTGAAGAGTGGTATGAGTCGTGGAGTTCTCGAAGAAACAAGGCAAGACGCAAAGCAAGTTTGCTTCAAATTAAGAAATATGAGAAGGAACAAAAGCGATCAAAGCCGCGGGTTGGTTCAGTGGAAGAGGATGCGGCTGATGTTGGATTTTTGAGTGAGAAAGAGAGATTCGACTCCATTGACTACGATAATGTGCATTTGTCGTTTGATCCGGAGAAATCTCTGAAATTTAATTGTTAAACTTTTTATATGTATGAACTGCTTTATTTTACTTTTGTTATGGATACTAATGTTTTTTTTTTTTTTTTTGGTTTATTATTACATAAATTTTAACTTTCTTGCTTCATTAAAGCTTGATTAAGCTTGATTTTTTATCTATTCATTAAGCTTGATTTATGCCTAGCAACATTAATTTATGTCTAGCAGCATTAACTTATGACTAGCAACATTAATTTATGCCTAGCAGCATTAAGTTCTGAGTTACTAGCATTCACCCAAATTCTAATCCAAACAGCTTTTTCTTTGCCTTTCCTACAAAATGTTAGTCTTGAAACAATGAAAACACAAGCCATAACATATGCACAATGATCACAACATCTAATTATACTTAGCAGTTCTAAGTATAACTAGCAGCATTGTAATGGGACAAATGAAGAGTCATGATCGACTAATAGTTTGAACTCAATTCATGAAGTGAATATCAATTTAGACTCAAACTAGAGAGACTAAAAAATCCATATCTAACCCCTCAAAATTACATAAGTTATCAGAAATGTGTGACCATATGTATCGAATTGTGACTACACTTAAATAATGTCTGACAAAATATGACTATGATTTAGACACCTACATAAATACTTCATGTGACCATATATAACATCTTGAATTTAGTCGCATAAACACTCAATGTGACTAATATCAAGGTTAATGATAACTGAGTTCACATTTTGCTATAAATAATAGTCACATAAATATTTCACAATGTGACTATTTTGAATGTATTGGTCACATATAATACCCTTATAATGTGGCAATAAACATAATTTAGATACACATTCGTGATATGGTGTGACTATTGTAAAGCCTATAGTCACATGATCGTGCTACAATTAAATGTGACTATACACATTAGGTTGTGGCAAGCAAACACACACTAGACTTTAGACACGCATATTAACTTACATGACCATATGTATCGAATTTTGGTTACACTTAATCATGTATGTCTATGGTTTAGTGTGACCATATATGACATTTGGTCACAATCTTCAAGTGTGTGACATATATATGTCACTTTTAAATGCATATCGTGACTAACACTTCAAATTTACATTTCAGTTGTCACACATTTCAAATTCATATATGGCTAAATATTTAGCAAAAAATACCAGTCACGTTTAAATAATGTGTGACAAACTTGACTATATAATTTAGCCACATACATAATTACTTCATGTGACCATATATCTATTTTGGTCAGACTCTTCAATTGTGTGACATATATTTGTCACATATGTATATATGTAGTGTGACTAATGCTTAAAGTTGATTTGTATCGGTCACGCGTCCCAAATTAAAAGTGACTAAATGATCGAAAAATATTTACCAGTTACCCTCTAGTCACATAAATACACAAATGTGTGGCATACATCTTCCAAAATGGTCACACAAGTCGGATAGAGTGTGGCTGTTTATTTTATTTTCATACATTTAGTCATGTAAATATGTTACAGTGTGACCGTTTGAAATCAATCATGTGTGACGAAAGGCTATTTTTGTACCAGTGCTTACAGGTTCAGAATTAGAGATCGTCGACAGCATAGTGTGAAGACTCCTTCTAACCCTTACCATGGTCATTCCCAAATCGGATACCCCCAGAGAGGGCTTACAAGATCTACCAAAGTAAATCAACGATTGGGTGAGTCGTTGGAGATCACCCCCCGACTGTAGACCGTTTTGGAACCACCGTGAACACTAAGCGTAATCCATAAAGAATTACCGAAGTGACCTGCTGTCAGGGCTGCTTGATGTTGACCCTGGCAGGAATTTTCATTCAATCACTGAGAATCACATTTGTGAATCCTCTCATAAATGTTCTGGCAGATTGCTAAGATCTACGTAGGACTCTAAAGTTTTAATCTGGTGTCCATAATGTAGAACAACCAGTGTAGAATTATTATGTGTTCCTATGAGATCTTTTGATGTTATCTCGAGGTTCTAGACTCAATAAGTGCACATTTGGTTTTCTTATGCGGAGATTAGGGAGAGGTCTCCTACTTCAATATCAACTATCTCTATGAGATAAGTCGATATATTATGCGGTTCCCCCTGAGAATGAAATAAATATCTTTTAAGAGATATCTGAGTGGCTAGAAGGTTTAGTGCAGTGCGTCACTGGGTCTATGACGTCTTGTCTTCAATACCGGTGTCACCTTAATAACAACCAGTAGCATATGAGTTGAACCCGATGTCTGCCCTAAGGTTGAACATATGGAGGGCTATTTCTTTTCACCTTTTCATTTGCTTTTCTTTTTAATTCTTCAACCCCTTCTTTCTCCTTTCACATTTACTCCTTTTTTCAATCATACCTAAGGACTTCTAATTCTATCTAATGGAATTGTCCTTGGGTAGATCCCTCCGGCTCTGGCGGATCATAGGACGGTTTTCCTAACCTTAGTCACCTTATATCTTTATGACTATCCTATTGTTGCCAGTTATAACCAAATTAATTGAACTTCTCTCAAAGTGTTGATAATAATGAAACACATTTTGTTAGCACTTTGAGAGTTTTGATCTTTTTGAAGGACTCCCCCTTCACATGTGCTCATGTATTTTTAAGAAATTTGCACATGCGGGAGGAGTAAGCACTTTTTGAATTGATCCATTTTCAGTGTTCTTGACCGCTTCGAGACACGCTTACATCACTAGTTAGACTAGCTTGAAGTTATTACCCGGACTGGTCAAGTCCACAGAAAGTTTCTGATTCGCCTTAAACTAGTTATCTTTTATTTCTCAACCACTTGTGAATGGTCAAGAGTAAAGTCAAACTAATCAAGCCAAATGCTTCCGTGGAATACAGTGTTTCCCTGGGTCGTAATGTCCCAACGAGGTGTGCGATGTTTTATTATAAACGAATCTGTGATTGAGTGAATGTGAACAGGAAAGGGTATAAAGTGTGTGTGTGTGATTTAACTAGGGTTTTATAAAATAAAATGACTTAAATAAACTATAAGAGTTGTTACGTAAACCTAGATATCTAAAACGTTTAAACGTACACCAAATTAAAATCAGACGCGATTGCGTACTGAGAAAAAGGTAAGTTTTAAGAAAAATAAACTATAGGGGTTAAAAATGAAAATTCTATAAATTTAAACTTAAAATAAAATTAAATTAAAAAGAAAACTATTTTTTTAGATTATTTTATTATTTATTATTAATTATTTAATTAAAAACTTGTTTAACTATTTAATTAAAACTAATTTATATCAAACTAAAAATGATAAATACTACAAATTAAACTAAAAACTTATAAAAATAATTTCTAAAACTTAAAATGAACTTGAAGAAAGTATAAAAAATAAAAATAAATGTTTTTGTCTTTTTATGAGCTTTTTATTAATTAAAAACTAATTATAATAATTAAACTAATTAAACTATTTTAAATTACAAATAGAACTAAATCAACTTAGAAAATTATGAAAAAAATTATAAAACTATTTTATGACTTATAAAAGCTAGGAAAAATATAAAAACTAGGTATTACCTTATAAAAATTAATTATGCTATTTATAACTTAATTATTGATTAATTATTAATAAAACTATTTTTAATTCTAATAAATACTAAATTACAAAATAAAAATCTGAGAAAATTGTTAAAATTACTTTAACCTAAGAGGAAATTAATAAAAATATAAAAATACAACTTACTTAATAAAAATCTAAAAATGAAAATTAAAATTAAATTGAATTAAATAGAAACTATCACTTATTTTTATTTTGGTTTTTCTTGAATTTTCTTTTACAAAACTAATTTATACCTAAAAATAGACAACTTTTATAAAAACAATTATTTTAAAACTTATTAATAAGCACTGTGGAAGCTTATTACTTCCACGGTTGACTTTTGTTGACTGGATAAGCAGATAAGCTCAAATGAGCTTATGTGGGTCCCACCTTGGTTTATTCTGAATTAAATGAGTAAGTTGGACTTGTCTAAGCTATAGTTTTCCAAATAAGCTCAGTAGAAAAGCTGATAAGCAAAAATAAGCTATTCCAAAACTTAATTAACACACAGAAATGGGACAGAGTTTTGGGTCTGATTTAGGTGGGGTCCACTGGATGCTAGGTCAAACAAATGGTCAACCTTTACTCCCTGGTAGGAGGGGGTTGAATGGTGCAAGATTGGAGGTGTGGGGCCTACTGTGGTGGTCACAAAACCACCACCAAGTTGTGGTGTTGGCCTGAGATCTGCTGCACAGGGGAGATGTTCTCCCTGCAGTTGTGTTTGGGGGTGAGTGGGGCCCAGGGAAAAAATACTAAAAATATGAAAACTATGGGAAACTGAAGTTGAGTTGGGAGACTATAATCCCAAGGATTTTCAGAACGTCAAACCTAATACACAAATCTACAAAATTCACCCAATATTTGAGAAAATCTGAGATTGGAAATTTTGACTTTTGATAAAACTTGGTGTTTTGACTTTTGTGAACTTTGAGCTTAATCTACTTACTGAATATGTTTTAATAGGATATTGTAAGGTTAAATTAAGCTAGGTAAACAACTATTAAGCTAATATGATGACAATGGACTTCAAAAACATAACAGATAACTAATTAAGGTGGATTAAAAGCAATTTTGACTTTTTACTGAATGGTGGTTAATTTTTATGGTTGAACTAAGTTATTATATACCTAAGTAAACTATGAAAGCAAACACAACCCTTAGAAACAGCCCTAAGCACAGTGGATAGGCCTGAGCCAAACACCCCTCAATAAGGCAGTTTTACTAATTTATGGAGCTAAACACTTATCAAACCCTAAACTTACTTGATTACTATATAATAAGATAAAACAAACTCAAATAAGCACAGACAAACAGATTATAGGCTATTCTATACTAAAAAGCAAAATTTAAGAAATTGAACTTACAAATGAGTCCAACTGAGATATGAGTGAACCAGTGAACCAAATCATACCCTAGTGTCCCCCATAGGACTCTAAACCATGAACAATCCAAATTTCACACCCTGCTCAGTTCCCTTTTTGATCTTCCCTTGATTTTCTATTTTTCACTATTTTATTTGATTTTTTTAGTATTTTCTTCTTTTATAAACTAAACAGATGATTAAGGTATGTAAGAGCTTAATTAAGCTTTGTCAAAGCTTAAGTTAACTTTATATATCCAGAGTAACAACTAGAAACAACAATTAGACTATTGGTGATTTTTGAAATTCAATTAAAATGCATAAACTGAGATATCCAACTGAAACTTTAAATTGATTGTTTAAAAACACTTAAGATTACACTGAGAATGTGAGATACAACACTTGGAAGCATAAAATTAAACTGTAATTAAGTTTTACACTAATACGATTGACTAAATTACACTACTCCTAATTCTACTCTAATACTTCATCACTTCTGCTTCTTTTCCCTTTTTTAGAGATTTTCTGAGTTTGTGGGACCCACCTTGATATTTCCCACCACTTGTGAGCCCTTGATATTGTCTGTTTGATCATAGCCGTTTAAAACTGCTTTTCCCGCCAAAAGTCAAGGAAGCAGTTGTGGTTGCGTGGAGAGGGTTTTAGGGCATTTAATGTGCCTTGGAAGTTGTGGAGAGGTGGAGGGATAAGGTGGAATGAGTGGGGAGCAAGTTGGAGTGAAACAGATGAGGTGGAGGAGTGGTATGTGAGAGGTAGTTTGTGGTGGTATTGGGAGGGAAGGGTCAACGGGTTTGACCCCGTTTTAATACAAAGGGGGTGTTGGGTGGGCTTATGTAACTTGGGCCTGGTGGATTGGATCACAAAAACAAAAGGGTTGGCTGGTATAGTTTAGTTGGGTTTGTTTGTTTGGTTATTTATTATAGGGTCCGGTTGGTTTTTTAGGTATTAAATCACAAGGACCAAAAATGTAATTAAGTGAAAGTTAAGGGGTCTGATTTGGCAAGTTTCCAAAGATAATATAAGGACTAGTCTTGCCATATGTGATAAACCAAGGACCTAAATTGCATAATTTTCCATTTTAATATTTCCAGGGACCTTTTCTGTTAATTCACCAAACTTCAGGGACCAATTATGTAATTTCACCAAACTTCACACCAAGGACCATTCCTGCAAAAGATTATTAGTACAAGGACCAATATTGATTTTTCTCAAAGTTTTTACATCCCAGGGACCATTTATGTCAATTTCTAAAGTACAGGGACTAAACTTGTAATTTTGTGAAACTTTGCACCAAAGGACTAAATATGTAACTTTATGATTAAAAAGGACCTTTGATGACTTTTTCATGTTTTTAGAATAACCAGGGACTAGTTTTGTCAATTTATGAAACTTGAGGGACTGAAACTGCCAATTATGCAAACTTTGTACGTTTTCTCATCTGTTTTTGCATATTTTGCATTTGAAACATATAAAACACACTTCTAAGATATTTTAAGTATTTTGATGCATATTTGAGTGTTTTTGTATGTTTTGGCAGCTCAGATTGGTATAAAATGATGAGTATTTAGACACTCATCAGTTTCTCGAATTGGTACATTTCTACTTAGACAAATCCTTTTCGAAACACGCTTACGTCGCTAGTTAAAGAGATACATCATCAGCTTTTAGGTGACAACTACTTCTGATAACTAACTTGAAGTTATAACCCGTCGAAGATAAGTCTTTTTGATTACTAACATTGATGTTCGTCAATTCTTGGGTCAATTCTGAGTCGAGCTCACGAGATTCAGCCACAATATACACATTTAGATCACATTTAAATTTCATTTCTCCCCCTCAAAAATAGGATATCCATGGTATTTTTTATACCAATTGATTAAACCCTTTGAATTTGGATAGCTTATGTGAGAAACAGATGTTTGCTAATTCTGTATTTGTTTCTTTTAAGCATGACATTTTTTGGAACATCTTTTTATTACTCTCCCTCAAAAATAGAACATTTTGAGTAGATTTAGTCTTTTAAGGATTTAAGGGAGTAATATCAAATTTAAGAAGACATTTGATAAGCTTTTTGGTGAGAAGTCTTCTTATCTTTTAGGATTGTCGCACAAAAATGTACAACAGGGTCCTTTCTTTTAAAATCACGGGTTATACACTGTTATGTGTGCATAAGCCATAATGTTTTTAGGATAAGTGCACGAAAAATATTTAAAACCTTTATTTTGATTAAGCACTTTCCTTTATTTGAAGAGTGAGTCCTTAGCTGAAATACTAAGAAGTCATCACATTAAGCTCAGGTCCAAAACTGAGATGTTCTGAAGCCATCCTTTAAGTCCGGGTTTCGTACTGAAGTGCACGAAAGCCATATTTAAAGAAAATTTTGAGAAACGACATGTTTTAGAAAAACATTTAAATGAACTCTCGCTCAAGCATCTGTACATGTCCGTATCACTGTTGAATGATATTTCTAGATATGTACAGAATATCGATTATCGAGACATGCCGTGAGAAGAATATTTTTTGAATTTTTGCATTTATTATTGTTTTTGTATTTTTTAAGGTTTTTCTATTTTTTATTTTGCTTTTCAAGCATATTTACAGAGAATAGTGAAAGAAAGAAAAATTAGGTTTGAACAAGTAAAAGTGGAGTTAAGGGTGGAATAATATAAGGACTACCACATGCAATGTTCGCATAAAATTCTGCTTTTCCACATTGGGTGTATGAACCCTCATCACTTTCACAAGTACCTGCATCCACAGAAGAAGAATTTGCACAAATAACAGTGTTAGAAGTACATGTTTCCTCACATTGAGGGTGTTCACTATCAAAGGTTGTAGTGGTTTCTACTTCCTTATCCCGTAGATTTTCACTATAACTTGTTTTGGTGCAATTATCAAACATCCTTCCTGTGGGAATCCATCTAAGACCAACTGTTTTAAAAACACTTCCCATGGGAATCCATCTAAGGTAAGATCTAGGCGTAGTTTTCTTATCAGATGCAGCGGAAGTCTCATTCTTAGAAAAACTACATCCTTTAGATATCCACCTAGTAGGTTTCTTAGCCTCTTGCTTCTTATCAACGGGTTTGTTTCTATTTGTCGTCTTAGTGGATTGTGCCTTAACACTTGATTTTTCTTTCTTGAGAAATTGTGCAATACATGCATCGTGGTTAGCTGAAAAAACACATTCTTGGCATATAGGACAAACAAATTCAACATTCTTGTTTAACACAACAACTTTAACTTTGTCACTACAGTCTTTTGAATTCTCGGTGTTGGATTCTACTTTTATAACATTCTCTTTCGTGCAACTACTCTTAGATGCAAGCCTATCCCTAGTTTTTTGTTGAAGGTTCCTAGGTAATGGTTTACTGCCACTAGTAGTGCCTTGGAATCTTGTAGAATTCACCACCTTAGGTTTTTCACCCAAAATTTCGTCTTTTCGATGTTGTGCCTTATTCCTAGCTTCTTCTAGATGGTGAGTTTGAACCATGTCATTAGAACCAACAGATTCCTTAACGGTTTTTGGTGTCACATTCTGTGAACTATTCCTAGAAGGACTAGGTGTAAGCACATTTGTGTTTCTTTCAACAATCTTTTCAATTTCTTTTTTCTTGGACAAGGGTGTTGGAGTGACTGGTTTTGTCAAATCCTTTATCGCATCGACTCTTGGAGCAAACCGAGAAATAGACATTTTTGGTTTTTCAACCGTTTTTGAAGCATTTGGTTGCTCTGAAGTCGATGGTTTTGCAAACTTAGTATCCACACCCTTTCCTTTTGGACTTTCTAGCTGAGACCTCAAAAGATCATTTTGAGCTTGCATGTTCTTGAAGTCATGCTCATACGACAATTTGTCATACTTACATTCTTCGGTTTTCTGATCAAGTTGTTTAAAATATGACACGTTTTCTTTTACAAGTTTAATAAGAGCATTTTCATATTTTGAAACAATTGCGGAAGTCTCAGCTTTCAGTCTTTCTTCGTCCTCAACAGAATATATTTGTAAAATAATGGACATGATATCAGTGGACGTAACATCCTCCATGAGAGAATCATTTAAATTTTCCAAAACTTGAATCTGCTCCAAAGATTCATTTGCTTTCTTTGTCAGAGATTTGTGGTCTTTGACAAAGTCAGCTGTTCCTTTTAACAAAGCTTGTTCAAAATAAATTACTCTCGCACTGATGTTATACAATGGAATAGTAATTTCTGTTTTAGAAACCTTTTTCTGTTCTTTATGAAAATTGGAATGCTAATTGTTAATATTGATTGTAGTTTTTGACAAAACAATATGTTGAAGTGTTTCAATTCTCTTTTTAACATCATCAAGAATGTCTCTAGTCTCACTTGTGTTAAAGGGATTATCCGACGACATTTGTTCCATGTTTGAAAGATTTTTAGAGACAACTTGTGGTTTTGAAACGATTTTTGAAAACTTTTTGATTTTGGAAAACTCAGGAGTATTGGTTTGAGGGACAAAAGTAATTCCTGAAAGTTTGTTCAGTTTGGTGTAATCAATTGATTTCAAATCTGGATTCTTTTGTTTCATTTTAGTTATGCTCTCATTGATCAGTCCCATCGTTTCCACAGAATCACGAACAATAGGAGGATCATGTTTGGTATAAATCACATTACCATTGTACAAAACATTTTGTTCTTGCTGAGCTTTCTTGAGATTACAAGGTGTTTTGTTACCAAGAGCCATTTTTTGTTTCGTATGGTAAATCGGATTAGTTTGATTAGTAATCATATGGATTGTTTGACTCGACTGACCCAATTTCTCAAACAAATCTTTTAATTTTTTAATCATGTGTTCTGATTCTATTATTTCTTCCAAAAGTTTATCTTCTTTCTTTGCAAAGTCCTTTTTCAACTCATCCATTTCTTTTTCAAGATTGGTATAATGTGATTTTTGTTTAGAAAGTTGGTTTTGCAAATCAGAAATTTCCGCGTTTAAGGATTTTATTTTCATGTGTGTATTAACATCAAGTGTATCAAACTTGATTTGCAAAAGTTTTTCCCTTGAAACGGGATTTTGATAACCAGTTTCTAATTCGGATAGTCATTTTGTGTGAAATTCAAAAGCTTTTTGGTTTTCCTTGTACCTCTCAAGCTCAGCGGTCAATTTCTCATTCGCGGCCTTAACATCGCGATTGACCTTTTTTCCTTTTTCAATTTCTATACTACAATTATTCAACAATGATTCAAATAAAGTACGTGTTTCCTCATCATTCGCAGCATGCTGTGAAACGGAGCCACCACTATGATTCATATCTGGAGTTGCCGAATAAATATTGCTACAACTCGTCGTGTCCATGTATGTGTCATAAGTGGTTGCTTGAGTCTCTGAATGTTGTTCCTCATGAGGGGACATATCAAATAAATCATTATTGTTGCAAGTATTGTATAATGGTACCTCAGATACAGCATTGGTGTCATAAACCAGAGGTGCGTCAGAATCTGTTTCGTACTTAGGCTCCTGAAGATTTGCCATAAAGATGCAGTTTGCGTCGATATCCTCACGATCTTCCATATCATCTATAAGAGCCATATAGTCATTTTCTTCTGCATTCAACTGAAACCTGCTTTATCTTTCTGAGCCAACATTAGTGCTTTCTGCAAGTACTCTGGATCTCTCTTACTCGGCTTAGTGGGATAGTTTCTCGCAATATGACCTTCACCCTGGCAGTTGAAACACTTTACCAAATTAACCTGATTCACATTCACATTTCCATAGTTCCCACCAATTGGAGCTGCAACATTTCCAACCTGATTACCCACTACCTGATTCCCAACATTCTGACCCTGCTGATTTCCAACAAACGGACCTAACTGATTCCCTGCATACTGACCCATTTGATTCTGCATATTCTAATTTCCCATATGAAGTTTAGTAACATATCCTTGCTGATTCCCCATAACTCCAACCATTTGGCCTTTGTTGTCCATATTGAACCTCGTCTGAGCGATCTACCTATTACGAGTATTCAATGAAATCCTTTGGTTGTTGTTAGTTGGTGTGGAATAGCATCCTTGGAATGCTTTTGTCAGGAATGCAAATGCTTGAGTCAAAGCAGCAGTGGCTTCATCATTGTCAATAAACTCTGGTTCTTGAAACTGAGGGTATTGTTGTTGTGGAATAATCAGTTGTTGTTTTTGTGGGTAGACTTGTTGTTGATAGACAGGTGGTGATTGTAGAATGTATGTTTGCTGCAAGAAGTTCTGAGTGGAAGATGATGAGGGTTGATGATGCGGTGTGTTCACTGGTAGAGGTGTTGGTGTAGTAGCAAGTAATGCGAGAGGATCATGATTCTTTGCTAATCTTTCTTTCCTAACTTCATTAGCCTCAGCTTGGTTTTGCTTCAGAAAATCATAGAGTTGATCATAATTTACCTGATGCAAATCCTTAGTTTGGTTGACAATTGTGACATATCGTCCCCATTCTTCTTGAAGATTGTTGATGAATTTGTTGTTTGTTGCGATAGTTCTTGGTGTCAACTTGTTTCTAATCAACTCATTCATTAAAGTGAAAAACCTTGTGTAGTAGGATTCAATCTGTTCACCTGCTGTGGATTTGAAGTTCTCCCATTCAGTTAGAAGCTTGTTCTCAACATCTTGTTGCCCAATTTTTGTTCCATGACATAGTCTTCTAACTCGTTCCCACATATCATAAGCAGTTTCACAGCTGTCGACCGCAGCAAAGATCTCGCGTGGTAATCCGAGTTGGATTAGATGCATTGCCATATCATCAGCGGCGATCTACTTCTTGTCTTCATCTGTGTACTCTACTTCTTTTTGTTCACGAAAGAATGGTAGAGTAGGAGGTGTTGTATTTGGATTTCCTTGATCTTGAACTTGTCTTGGCTTAAATGGACCCTTTTTAATGGATTGGATCATAAGTTTACTATCAGTCCTAGTTTTGATGTAACGAAGCATTCGGCTTGTCCATGGAAGGTATCCACCTTTTTCAAGCATAGGAGGTCGGTTTTCGGCACCGGCAGCATGAATGTCTTGTTGAGTTGCCATGGTTGTAATTCTAAGTGAAAAGTTGTTCTGAGGATCTTTTGAAAGATAACAAAGGTTGTTTGAAAGTATTAGATGTTTTTGGTGAAGTTGAAAATTCGTTCTCGAAAACAGTTGCTTACTTGATAAGTTCCTTACTTGATAAAGTCCTTACTTAATAAAGTCCTTACTTGATAAAGTCCTTACTTGATAAAATCCTTACTTGATAAGTTCCTTACTTGATAAATCTAAGGTAAAACGAGTAGAGTTTCGTTTAGGATTGCCCTATTAAAGTCCTTACTCGATTAACGATAAGGAATAATGGCTAAATCGCCAAATATATGCTTACTCGATAAGAATAAGCTTACTCGATACTTTCTGTTGCTTACTAGATAGCCAGCAACCTTACTCGAAACTGACAGGCTTACTCGATATAGTGCTTACTCGATAGACTCTGCTACTCGATAGACTCTGCTTACTCGATAGACACAGCCCTTACTCGACAGACACAACCTTACTCGATACTACCAGTGAGCTTACTCGAAACTACCAGCTTCCTTACTCGAAACTACCAGCTTCCTTACTCGAAACTATCAGTGCTTAATCGATAAAACCCATAAAAACAGCCCTAAATCCTATTTTTTTCACACCAAAAACAATCTAAACTAACCTAAAATTATCCCTAGGTGATTGATACCACTTGTAGGACCATAGAACTAACTAAATCACTTATGAATCTTGGGTAAAACTTAGAGAGAGAGTAGTGAGAGAAAGAGAACTTTATAAAAGAGACATAAACACATACTAAACTCTCCTAGAATGAACCCTAAGCACCAACCTCTTCATGTGAGGGGTGTGTGGCTATTTATAGGGTACAACATATGATGGGCTTTTTATGGACCTTGGTTGGCTTGGTTTCATTTCATGTTAAAGGCTTATGAAACCTTTTCTTTTTACTTAATAACTAACCAAGTCCATAGCACATAGACTTTTAACTAAACTAAACCTACGACACATTATATTGTTACAAATTATGAGAATAACCATCACTTCCTAATGTAATTATTTAATGCTAACCAAAAAAAAAAAAAAAAAAAAAAAAAAAAAAAAAAAAAAAACCTCGGGGCCGGCTACGTAATGAGATTGTTGGTTATAGACGTGATGGAATTTACCAAAGATTAAACCATATTATTACAAATTCAAAACAAACAACAATTTTTTATTTCATTGTAATAGTTTATTCCATTCCAACTTAAATTGTTGTAATACTTTTGGTTTTCTTGCATCTGAGGTAGTGGAGCTCCTCAACAAAGTTCAACGTGTTATACATAATAATGTTATTACATCAATATCCAAAAATGCTGTTTTTAAGAGAATTAGTTTTGCAATTCAAAAAGGGATAACGGTGCAGCTTGTTGCTCGTTTGCCTTCTACCTCTATGTAAATCTAAATTATTAATTAAGGAATAGTTAATGTAATAACTTAGATTCATGTATACCAAATGCTATGTTGATTTTTAAAAATTTGTTATATACTTGGTTTGTTGTAAACTTGCATTCTATGGATTAAAATAACCCTCGTATGCATCTTTTGACCCAACTTTGTATGAATTTAATCTTTTGTGTTATTATTTCGGTTATAAGCAACAAAATAGTCATGTATTTATATTTATGCCCATTTAAGTATCTGAACAAGAAAGTGTTTCACTTATTGTTACAAGCTTTCAAATTCTTATCACTACTTTTCTACCTATAAACAGTTAGTAAACAATTTACTGTCCACTACTTTGTAAATCTTTTTTCTTTTTTTTTCTTTTTTTTTTTTTTTTTTGGAAAAGCAAATATTATTACAGTAGCACACCTTACCCAAAAGGAAGGGGCAAAGAAGTTCAAAACACAAAAGAGGGTATCAGGAAGAGAACCTGAAACAAAACAAACCCAAGCTACCAGAAATCCAAAGTAAAGAAAATTAGGATTGAATACATGGTTTATCATCAGAACTCGCATGAACGATATCGTTCCTCCATTTCCACAAGCACCATAAGGAAGTAAAAATCACGCCTTGAAAAAGCTTTTTGGTACCTCTTTGAAGAGAAAAGCTCTCTCTAAAAATGGTACTCTCTTTTATCTTTTGTTCTCTTATGAGTATGTCATATCCGTTTGATTACCAGCTCAATATCAGTATTTATAATGTTAGGATCTCAGAAATCATTGATTCCGTAATCGAGCTGAGGAGTTCAAATCAACTTTGAGACATGTAAGACAGTACATTGACGAGTTAGCCGGAAAACATTCATATCAATTAATAAGGTAAATATTGCACAATTTCTTTTTATTTTTAGGGTGCTTAACATATTGACTAGATGGTGTAGATGGAATTATTGTCCTTATATACCTCTTACTTATGGACGGGTCGATATAGATTTTTGGCTTCTATTTTGGTTTATTCGGATGTTTGCTATAATCAACCTATTAAATTTTCAAATTGAACTTACTGGTTTGTTAAACAATTGAACCATGTTATGAAGTATTTAGGATGTATATAAACCTACAATCACTCTTCTTATTAACATTTGTTAGGGGGTAATTTACTTGTACTTATCCATAGTTATAACGAGCTATTTGAGAGTTTACTAGATCATGTGCTTGCACCCGAGGAGCAGCAACCACACGAAAGTGACATTTTTGTTTCGATTTTTATACAAAGGAAGAGAAAATTAGTGAAAGTTTCTCAGAAGTACATGGCTCAAAGTACGTACACACGAATATCCTTTGAACAAGAACCCTAAAAACGAATTCTCTCTGGCGACACTTATCCCTAACATATTTTTGATCGTTCCTCTTCAATTTTGCCCTTAGTTTTGGTTTCTTTGCATCGATCTGGTCTTGTTAACTTATTAACTTCATTGTTAATTTGTTCTTGATTGGATTTGTGTATTGATTCGCAAGGTTTGGGACTTTTTCAAGAATCGATCTTGTTAGTGTTTGTTTTTTTTATTATCGTTTTCTATATAACCGACCTTGGGTTTTCTGATCGATCCTCTATTATCCTTAATCCTAAGTCAGTGTCCACTCTATTTAAGCTTAATATATTCGATTTTGGATATGTTTAGAGTGTTAAGTATGGGTGCTGGTTAGTTTTTGTGCGTATTCGCTATTAAACCCTAATCTTTGCGATTAGGGTTTTTACTTTCTTGTTTTGGTCGTGCATGCATGCTGGTTCTATTTGAGGCTGTTATTGGTGTTTGGATTTGTGTAATACTGGTTGTGAGAGATGCAAAAGGGTTTTTTTATCTTCGACTAAGGCTATATCTGCTAATAGATCCGTGAGTAATTTTCAGGTGGAGGTGGATGAACTTGTTGCTGTTGTTAAAACCGATGTAATTCAGCCTAGGAAAGCTATGAGGACCGTTATCCCTCATGATACGAGTGAATTGAATGTCTCATCAGGTCATGCTTTACCAAAAACTGATGGAACTATTCCAGGTGGGACGAATGATGTGGAGGAGACTCCTAATGTCTATGACGGTTCAAACGATAGCTTGTCTACTCCTTATGTTACTAAATCATTTGATGCACATGCTAATGAGTCGAATCATGATAAAGTGAAGCCGATTTCACTTGATGATTTTGGTAATGATGTAAGTGGGGCTGTTAACCAATCACTTGGGACTGAATCGATTGTTTTGGATGATGGGGGGTTGATTAATGCTACACATGTTCAAGCTACTTCTGATGGTAGTCCGAGTAATCCAAACCAGCCTCTTGTGGAGCAATTGGTTTCCAGTGCGTGTAAGAATTTTGAAGTTGCTATGAATCAAGTTCAACATGAAATTGATGCCAGCAAGGTAACCAATTCTTATTCCCAACTTACAAGTGGTGTTGATCAGCTGAATGGAGTCAATGCAACACATGCTCCTCAGTCGAGTTTTAGTGCTGCAATGCAAACACAGAAGTTTGGGACTAGTGATAAGTTTGGGACGAATGAGAATACGAATGAGAATACAACATCTGGTCCTAATGTTTCTAAGGGCGCCCCTACCTTTAATGGTTTGCAACATCCGTCACCTACTTTTACAAGTGCTACTGGAGGGAAGTCGGTCTCTTATGCGGGTGCTACTTCAAATGATCATAAAAAACATGTGTCTAATTTTCAAAGATTGGAATATAGCAAAAAGAAGGCTGATGTGGATCTATCTGTACCAATGAAAGTAGTAGAAGAGGTGAATCTCAGATTTGAAAACACGCTTTACGGGTATCTTCTTGGCCAACGCTTTGCTTTTCCTGTTGTTGATTATTATTTTCGCAATGCATGGGCTAAGTATGGTCTACAAAAGGTTATGATGAATGCGAAGGGGTTCATTTTCTTTAAGTTTAATTCAAAGAAAGGTGTTGATGATGTCCTTGATAATGGTCCGTGGTTGATTCGTAATGTACCAATTATTCTTAAACCATGGACACTGAACACCAATTTGCTTAAAGAGGATTTGACTAACATCCCGGTGTGGGTTAAATTCCATGATGTCCCTCTTGCTATGTTCTCGGATGATGGGCTTAGTCTTCTTGCTACATTGATTGGTACGCCCAAAAGGTTAGATGCTTTTAATAGTCAAATGTGCTGGGAATCCTGGGGTCGTAGTAGTTTTGCTAGGTGTATGATTGAAGTGAAATCAGATGAGGTGCTTCGAGGAGCCTCACTGTTGAGATGTGTTGAATATGAGTGGAAACCGCCTCGATGTGATAAGTGTAAGGTTTTTGGTAATAATTTGGTGGATTGTCCTAAAGTTGTTGTGCCTCCTGCTCAACCTACTAAGAATGTTAATGATGGTTTCAAGACTGTCAACACTAAGAAGAAGGGAAAGCAAGTTGGTTCAACAAATCCGGGTCAATGAGGTTTTACAAAACCTGTTATGGGTAAGCAGTTTCATTACCCACCCAAAAAGACTCCTCCTGAACCTAAGAAAGTTGTTGTCACTAAGAAGAATGCTTCTGATGTGGCTAGTATAAGTGGAACGAAGATCACTACATCCAATCAGTTTGATGCGCTTAATATGGATGATACAGATGGTTTTGGTATTCCTACTAATGACACCAACAAGGATGTGGATGCTGGCCGTACAATGGAAGTTAATGAGGATGAGTCAATTAAGACTGGTACTACATCACAAGAACCGCTTGTGAGTGATTCAATGGAACAAAGTAAGTTGGTTCTACTCCTATAGTTGAGAAAATTGGTAAGCTTGAAAAGCTACTTATTGATGGGAAAGCTACTCTTGTGGATGATGATGGTCATCCTATTCCGTCTACCTCTTCCACTAAGAGGGCTAACCCATTTTCAAAGGTGGGTGAGGTTGTGGTTTCTGATAGTGATGACGATGAGGTTCTTAACACGTTCGACGAATCAGCAAATCTTTTTGGTGGTGGTCATGAGCGTGAAGATGAGTTTGATGACTATGATGATTATTCGAAGCAAATTTATGATCTTCCAGGGAATTTGGATGCTCTTAATGCCATGTATGGCTTTAATCTCCAAGGTTGTAGGAAGTAGTTTATATTTTTGTCAGAGTCTTTTGTTATCATCTGGTTAGTGGTTTTGTTTTCTTTTTTAGAAAATAGGAAGTATCTTGTTATGTAAGCTTTTCGCCTATGTAACGGGCTGAGATATAGGATTAACTATATCCATTGTACTTAAATGCTTTTTGGAGTAATATATTTACCGGGTCGTTGACCTTTTACCCAAAAAAGTACGTACACACACTGCGTAGGTTTTAATAATTGTCTATTTAACATTCAAAGACTACCCATCTTCTTCTTTCCTTATGTGTTGCAGAGCTTGATTTATACTAGTATTTCTTTTACTCAACTTTTTTACTGTGAACCTCTGCTTTGCATGTTCACCTCTGATTATGGAGTCGGGTGAGTCTGGAGTGATAAAAATGAAAAATAAAACTAGTTTTTCTAAATACAGACTCAGGAGAAAAAAAGGATTACGATTGGCGATGTCTTCAGGTTTGATTCTCTTTTTTTTTTCTCTTCAATTTTATTAACATCATCAAAATATATCCCATCTTCTTCTTTCTATTTATTAGTGTTTATATATAGTGAATAAAAGTCAAAAGAAAGACATGGATCATATAGAAGGAGCATGGAGTCCTGAAGAGGACGAGATGTTGCTAAATCTCTTCGAGAAACATGGCCCCAATTGGTCACTAAATGGTAAGGCTAACACGTGTAAGGTAAGGTGGTTTTCATCACCTCAAGTTATGCCATTTACGCCTGAGGAGGACCACGCTATATTAATCACTCACGCGTATTATGGGGATAAATGGGTGAGTATTGCGAAAAAATTAATTGGTCGCCAGTATGACGTGACTCTGAACCATTGGAATTCGACTTTGATGTGGAAAAGCAGTTCGATGACTAATGAAGCCAAAATACCACCTACGTTTGTCAGTGATATAAATTTTGGACAGGGGAACTCTTATATTCATGATTGGAACTTAAGCCTCGCCGTATCCCCCTCTATTAGTATGGCGAGGGATAATATGTCTTCGGGAGGTACGCATTCTTGTAGTCATGATGATTCATCACCAAGTCGTGATGCTTTTAACAAACAAGACTCGTCACCAATGATGACTGACAGTGATGATTCTTCGGAAGGTCTCGTCTTTTAAACCAGTTCGACCCAGCCGGTTGAACCATTTTTTGTCAAAAACACGAACTAAAATGAGCCGGTTTTTCGAGGCTTGAAAAACTAATTTTACCCGCGGAGTTTCATATGACCTTAATCAACCCAATTCACAAAAGCCAGCAGTGTTTGATATTTTTTATTATTATTGTTTTAGAATTCATATATCATAAGTTTGATTCATCGTCATGATGAATGATGTTATATATTAGTTTAAAACTTGTATTGTTGAATCGCATGTGCTTGATATTGAACTAGTTGAATAGCCGCGTGGCACCGCAAGAGGTTCTACAGTGATATATAATCTCGAATTCATATTTTTAAAGTATCAAATTGTGTGGTTATTAGTGTAATATGTTTGATTATTTTAATAAGATGACAAATCACATAACAAACTAACACATAATCTATTCATAAGTCTTTGTTGTAGTGTTATCAAACATGATGGTTTGATCCACAACTTCGCGTGTTACATGTGTTTGATTGACAGAAAAAACACACATATATCACATGATTTTACACCGTCGCATACATTTCACGCCATGTTTGTCAAAAACGTTGAAGCATACCAAACACGACATAAATTACGAAAAGTATATGGAAACATTATAAGTTTATATTAAACCAAGACAAGTCAACACCGTTTTTCATTGCTGTTTTCCCGCCAAAAAAAGGGCCCAGCGCTTAGCCCGGTGGCCCATTTTGCTTAGCCCTATTATCTTGCCTGTGTTGTGGATCCATGCATTAAGCCCAAAAACTAGCCATATCCAAATTTTGTTTTCATAATTTATTATCAGCCACAAGTACCCACATCCATAAGCTTCATTCGCTCTCTCAACCACGCATATAATTATTCCACATCCAGAACCTTGATTTGCTTTCTCAACCACACATACACACAAGACGGTGGCACAAAGGATATTGGTGTGACGGTGGCTTGGTATGTGGTGGGGCGGTGGCACGAAAGATGTTGTAAACTTTTTTTTATATTATTTTGTTTTTATTTTTGTGGGTTTTTAAAGTTAGATGTACAGGTTTTGTTTTTTTATATGGGTTTTTGTTTAAATACCGGTTTTATTCAACTTCGAGAGAGAAGAAGTTGAATGAAATATTTAAGATTGTTGTTTTATAAGAAGTTGAATGAAATATTTAAGTAGTTCCTGTTGGTATGTATGTATTATACCATGTACATTTTCTATTGTTTTGGGTTTAATTTTTTGTTAAAAAAAAATTAAACCCATAATTTGTTGTGTAAAGGTTGAATCTTGATATACACAGGTTTGATTTTTGAGCTATGATGAGAAGTGGTACCGGTGGCAGCACCGCATGATCAAGCTATCTCAGATAAGGTATTAATGAAGCTGTATCTTAAGTCAGGTTGTTATATTTTTTTGGTAAAAGATGGATTGATGGATATCAGATTATATGTTTTTAAAATAGGTGGATATGGTTGATTCATATAGGCATATGTCTACAGTAGTTGTTCTGAATTCTGTAGAACTACTGGTCGATCTTATGAGATTTCCGGGTCAACTTATACCCCGATCAACAAAAGCTATTTTTATGATCCATGTGATTCACCATCTATTTAATTGTAACAAGTTTATTTAATATCTAGATATCATACTTTGTTCTCTGTCTATCTTCATCTATTTAATTGTAACTGGGTTAATGAATTATTGTAGTTTGTGTTCATAGCTCTTATTTTATTTTCCTCTATGTATCAGTTTATCCCATAGTGAACTTGATATTGCTGCCACATTTTGGCGAAGGAGTCAGCGGAAGGTGATAAATGAACCAAGGACTGCAACCTCAAGGTTTCTTTCAGCTCCCGTATTTTATGGTCCTTTTTTATGTTATCATAACCTTTCACTGAAATGTAACATCCACTACTAAGTATAACATCAATATGCATATGGGTTTTTCCTTTCTTTCTGGTGTAGGATAGTTGTTTTCACTTACGGTTGGGCGGTAAGCGATTCAATGGCTTATCCAAAACGACCTGGTCAACCGGTGGTATGTGCGGTTATGGTGATAGCTTTAGGCTTAATCATTCAACCCGATTTCATCCGGTAAAGATAAAAACCATTTTTTGTGAATTATATGAGTCGGGTAAAGAGCCTTTGGCATGGTTGTAAGTTTTAGGGGTGTTTGGTACTGTTAATTATAAATGTTACTCTTGTGAATTTATATCTTAGTGAAAGGAACATTGGAGCCTTTGTCCATAATGCTTTATGATAGGTGAGTACATTAAGTCTTTGATTCATTTCATATGGTGATTAGGTATTAAGAGGCGTGATGCTGGGTCGATGTATGATTCTATTAGGTAATGGCATTTATAACATTATTTGCTTTAAAGTATGTGTCTTTGCAATCTTTTTATCTTACACGAAAAATCTTTTTTATTACATTTGTAGCTCATAAACTTAGTTATGTTATCTCTATCGAAGGAGGAATTAGTGAAAAAGTTAACCACTGTATTGGTCTTTTATGTTTTAATGTATTAGTTAGTTTTAGTCGAGCGTGCCTTATTACACAATGTATGGGTCTGTCCGGTGCTGGCTAGAAACAAATTTAGTTTATTTTTCAACTTATATGTTTTTTTGCGTCTCCATCTAATCATCTTTTCCCATCACTATTTTGACAGCCTTTAGCAGTGTTGCAACCGAGCGATTCGAATGATCCAGCTTCGGCTTTGAAGATCAGAGTGCTTTTGTCTGTTATTTCTGGGATGTTTGGTAAGGATCTAAACATGTGATTGCCTGTTACTTGAAATTGTCTGTGTATTCTGTATGCATGTATTTATTAATTGTATTTTTTTTCCTTTGTATATTGTAGATTACTTGCTGAACGGTGCGAGGGAGGTACCTTTATATGGATTTAAGGGTGGACCAACTAGGGATCATGAAGGGAAAATACATGGTCTTGACAACATAATATATCTATCCATACATAAATCAGGTACCTTTTATAAACAATAATAAGAATGTTGAGTAGACTATAATTTGACTGCATATACTGCTAAGGTCATCGTATAGAAAAAAACTTTGGTAGGCTTTAGATGTCAACGTGTAAATTTTACCATATTTTTTACCCATTTCAATTCAAGAAATATCCATTATGTACAATGCACTATCAATTATCACATTGTTGACCCTTAGATGTTATCTTGACTAATTCTCAGGTCGTTTTAACTATATTTAGTTATAATATAAATGTATAAGTAAAAAGTAGGTACCGGAAATTGATTACCTAATTACATTTGCAGGTATATTCGGATACTCCGACAGATTTGGGTTGTGTATTTTGACGATAGCTGGAATACCAATTCCAAACACCCAGAATTCAAACAGGTATTTATCATGCTTGAAACTTGGCTTTAAAAAATGTATGATGTGTTAAAAAAGGGGTCTTTGGCTTAGCTTATATCACAGTTTGGATACCACTGTTCGAAATTTTGCGTATTGTGTTAGGGCGGCGTTCCTAAACATGTTTTGTCGCTTGCGCAGGATATAGCCGCGGTGGTTGTAAGCACTCATAAAAAGAAGACGCAATTTCGGCTGTAGTGTTGAAACAAAAGGATCAGTTGAATCTTTTAGAATGTATGGAGGAGGCATTGAAGCCACTAAAGGGAAAGGAGGTCGAAAAGGTGTTCTTGGGCAACCCCAGGTATGAGGGTCTAGGTTACCATTGTTGCATTCTAAAGTACGACCGGTTAGGTAACGGGCCATTGAATGTGCAGCTTATAATATACCGTAAATGGCCGTGTTTAAGGTTGAAGTTAGGGGCTCAAACGTGCCATCTTGGGGACTGAAATGGGTGTGGAATTGCGGGGCTGAAATGTGTGTGGAATTGGGACCTGAAATGGGTGGGTTTCAGGCGACGAACTAGGGCTGGAACAAGTGTCATCTACTTTTAAGGTATATGATTAGTGTCTATGATCGATTGCTATATTCTTTAGAATTGACGATTATAAATTATCAACATTATTTGGTCACATTTTATTGTTTCTATTTGTCCAATAGGGCTGACACAACCTGAGAAGGTTGCAGAATTTGTAGCGGATATACTTACAAAGCTGCTCCTTTTATATGAATCAAAGAAACTTACAAGAACTGATTGCCCTCCTCTAAGAGAAAGACACGGTTAGAGGTGTAATGGCAGGTAACTTTGTGTGTGGTATTATCGATTTTGGGTACTTTTTAATTGGTCTTCGGGACTGCTGTGAAACAGCACCATTAAAGGTCGCATTCAGTCAGGTTTAAATAATATTTTTACGTTCTCTTATTTTAATGCAGCTACTTATCTGTATATGCGGCCCTCTGATTGATTATGTGAAAAACACACAAAGCATAGTAGACGCCTGGAGACATGTTTGTTATTCATTGGACTTTAGAGAAAATTTTCCATCCTCTAAGTTTGCCCTTATGTTTACACTTATATTAAATTTTATTTTATCAACAGGTGATTGTGATAAATTACCAAACGAATTCTGAAACAGCCCGGTATTTGTTGGGTTTAAGAAAATTGATGTAACCTTATGGTTCCAGTTATGAGTAGGGTACTTTATATTTGCAGGTGTGCAAGTTGTTGAGCCCCGAGGATCATCCCTTTATTCAAAAACCAGTAAACCCCAACCAACGGTAAGCATTTATTGTTTACCATTAATTTTGTTTTTGCAGTTTATTTTTGGTTTGGGATACGTCGATTTGCGCCTTCGAGATTAAATGGGTTATATCTGTATACCAAGTTTTGTGTTGGAGCGGGTCACTGATTTAGTGGTACACCTGAAGACTGCGACAACCTTCTATCATTTGATGATCCTTTTAGAGTTCAATACCTTTCTATTTCATGTGGCCTAAAAACATGTCATTTGTATTCAGTTGTTACATCATATGAGTTCAAAATTCATCTTATTTGGCAATATGTACTCTGTTTTTACTAATAGAAACTACATGTCATTCTAAAAGTTTGGTGTGTTTGGAATTCTCCTTTTTTTGTCGTTTTTTGTTTATGTCGTTAAATAATCTGCATTGAATTTGGTATTGTCGCTTTAAGGAGTTCCCTGCCATCGAGTTTATGTTATTAAGTGTATAGGTTAACTATCCAAAAAAACAAATACGGCAAAAAAAAAAAAAAAAAAAAAAAAAAAAAAAAACTATTCTACTTTATTTATGAAAAATCACCTTCGCCAAAAAAACAGATCTGCCCACAACGCGGCGGACCACTGCCATTCTCGTATCTAACAATTATGAAGCCAAGAACACAAACTAAATAAATATTCGGCATGTCACTTTGTTCTTTTAACTACTAACATTTTTAAAAGTACACTTTAAGAAAGTAATTTAAAAGTTTAATTAAGGTCCATTAAATACATTTTTATTCAAAAAAGAAACTTTTAACTGTATTAACTACGTGTTAAATGCAATTTTTACATTTTATAAGGTACCTGGTTGCCATCTCTTAGCAAATCTCATACTAATAATATTTACAAAAAATAATGTGTCTCATTATCTAACTCATTACAATAAATTGATAATGAAAAAATTATTTTTGTTATATGAACTTACCTCTAGTTTTAATCACTAAATAAATCCTAAGTAGTAATAATAATAATAATAATAATAATAATAATAATTTTTTTTTAAAAAAAAAACCCTACGTACCGTAGACTATGAGCCGTGTGAGAGATGGAGTCATAACTACGCTTCGGAGAAACTTTCACGAATTTTGTCTTCCTTTGTCTTATTGGTCAACTAAATCGAATAAAACATGTCTTCATTTAATTATATCCTTTGCTCAAAAAAAATTAATTATATCCTCAAAATATATACCATCTTCTACTGTTTATATATAGTGAATACGGAGTAATAGTCAAAAGAAAGATATGGATCAGGTAGAAGCTCCATGGAGTCCTGAAGAGGACGAGATGCTGGATAATCTCTTCGAGAAACACCGCTTCATTTGGTCACTAATTAGTATGTCTATACCAGGTAGATCGGGTAAGTCATGTAGGTTAAGGTGGTTATCACTTCAAAGGTCATTTACGCCTGAAGAGGACGAGATGTTGCAAAATCTCGTTGAGAAACACGGCCGCAATTGGTCACTAATTAGTAAGTCTATACCTGGTAGATTGGATAAGTCATGTGAGTTAAGGTGGAGTTCACTTCAAGGGTCATTTATGCCTGAGGAGGACGAGATGTTGCAAAATCTCTTCGAGAAACACGGCCCCAATTGGTCACGAATTAGTAAGTCTATACCGGGTAGAACGGCTGAGTCATGTGAGTTAAGGTGGTCATTTGTTCATAGGCCATTTACGCCTGAGGAGGACGAGCTTATATTACGATTTCACGCGCGTATTGGGGATAAATGGGCGGCTATTGGGAGCATGCTAAGTCATCGCCCAGATGAGGTGATTAAGAATCGTTGGAATTCGACTTTGAAGTGGAAAAGCAGTTCGATGACTAAATGGGTGGGTATTGGGAGCATGCTAAAGCGCACAGATGAGGTGATTAAGAATCTTTGGAATTCGACTTTGAAGTGGAAAAGCAGTTCGATGACTAATAAAGCCAAAATACATGGTCAAGCACCCTCTATTGGTGATATGGCGAGGGAAAATATGTCATCGGGAAGTACGCATGCTTACAGTCGTGATGGAACAGCACCGAGTTGGAATGCTCTAAACAACCGAGACTCGTCAACGACGATGACTGAAAGTGACAATTTGGATTTTTAAAATTTGTTATATCTTTTGTTCTTTGTACCTATCTGACACTAGAATGCTAAAACAATGTATTTTTGTAGTAGAATCAGCTCCTTCTGTAGAAATGAATTCATCGCATGGAACGATTCCTGGAAGTCCACTACGAGTTCCACCGAGTCCTGGTAGATTTTCAATGTCGCCAAAACTAGATAGGATTGGATTGGTTCATTTGACTATGAGTCAAGTTGCCAGAGCTACTCAAAACTTTTCACCAGCACTTAAATTAGGTGAAGGAGGGTTTGGAGCCGTCTATAAAGCTCAACTACCAGATGGTCAACTAATCGCTATAAAACGAGCAAGCAAGGTAATTTGAGTACTCTATGCATTTTGACATTTGAAACACAAATGATTTTCTTTGTTGTGAATACTCCCCATCCGTCCTAGTTCTATTGTCCATCTTACCATTTTTGTGTATCTCAAAATACTTAACATAACAGTACAATGCAGGAACACTCTGATGCTCTACGAAGTGAATTTAGAAGTGAGATTGAATTAATTGCAAAATTTGAGCATCGAAATCTTGTAAAGTTGCTTGGCTATGTTGATAAAGGAAATGAACGCCTAATTATCACAGAGTATGTACATAATGGTACACTTAGAGAACATTTAGATGGTAAGATCATCAAATAGACTGGATTTTATTATATCCAAATTCGCAATTTATACGAAGGATAATGAATTTATTTTTATTTTTTCATAGGTGTTCATGGAAGTTGCTTAGATTTCAGCCAAAGGCTTGTAATTTCCATTGGCATTGCTCATGGGTTAACGTACCTTCATTTATACGCAGGTGATGCCCGTTTCTGTTTACTATTTTTTTAATTTTAGCATCTCAATTTTGAGTAAGTGAACAATTCCGTAATTTTGAGTTAAAAACAACCACGGGACCATATATGTAGTTTACTATAGTTGTTTTATAAAACTTGTTTTATCTTAAATTTTCCAACAGAAACACAGATAATCCACAGGGACGTGAAATCGTCGAACATCCTTCTTACGAAGAGGATGCAAGCCAAAGTGGCAGATTTCGGGTTTGCACGGCTTGGGGATACCGAGGCTGGTAAAACACATATTTTGACCAAAGTCAAAGGGACAGTCGGGTACCTTGACCCAGAGTATATGAGAACCTTTCAACTCACCGCAAAGAGTGACGTGTACTCTTTTGGGGTTCTACTCATAGAAATTCTTACCGGTCGCCGCCCTGTTGAATCGAGGAGGTCACCAGAGGAGAAGGTCACAATTAGATGGGTATGTTTCTAAATCCTCTGCATAAACTCACCGCGTAATACTAGGTTCACTAAAAGCTGTACCATGTTTGTTTTTTCTCAGGCTTTTGGGAAATACAACAATGGTGAAGCGATGGATTTGGTGGATCCTCAAATAAGGGAAGTTGTAGACGAGAAGATCTTCAAGAAGATGATGAATTTGGCGTTTCAATGTGCAGCCCCCACACGAGCCGATCGACCGGATATGAAGACAGTGGGAGAGCAGTTGTTGGCCATTCGAATGAAATATCTAAAACATGAAAGCAGAAACTGATCAAAACGCAAGTTTCTTGTATAGTAGAGTTCTGAAGTTTGATTTCTATTTCTTAGCTTAGATATGCTTGTTTTGATGGGTTGTACCACGCGGTGAGTTTGCATCGAGCCAGTTGTGGCAGAGTACAAGTGTACAATGCGTGTGTTTTTGCATATATATCTCTATGTAAAAAGGCACCTATAACTGTAATAGATCATTCTATTATGTTTGTACTTTAGAAAAGTTCTTATATGTATGAATTTTTATCAGAATTTCTAATGATATTTTGATTGTATTAGAACATTGACACAGAAGCCACGATTTGATATATGGGTGGGCCAAATAGTACTTTGTGATTTACCATTAGAGCATCATTACTTTTGTGAATGATACGACATAATTTTAATCTCAAAGTTGACCAAAGATGTAAAAAAGTAAATGTAATAAACAGCTTTACAAGCATATGAGAAAAATGTATGATGCTATGAGCATAAAAAAATCTTTTATACTAACTGACACTTTCAAGCTTAAATAAATGAGAAGTTATAAGATTTTTATATAATTAAATGTTAAATTTCTCCATGTAATTTTCTTGCTATCGTTCGTCCATTTCTCCAATAGTCATATCACAATTAATTTCGAAAAGACTATAAGCTAGTTCTTCTAGCTGGGATGGGCCATATTAAGTTTCATTAGACCAATTCATATATAATACTACGCTAATATACAAAAGTAAGTAGAATATGCCAACCCTACAATAGACATAGCTCCGTCCCCGCAGATGGTGACACGAAACAGCCTATGCCGCAAATTTATAACGACGTATTATATTATAAGTGGTTACACTTGTCTTTTTGCTTAGCGACATGTTTCAGAACTCGCAAAAATCGGCAACTCATCATCTAACGACACTAACGCGTGGCTAATGTAAATTGCGTCGCAATGAATACCCCTAAAAGGCATTTTTCTTGTAGTGCTTCTCAAGCAATTTCGAAATGGCAATGTTTTGTACTTTTTGTATAATGTCTATTCGTAATTAACATTATTGTGGGCCCTATGTAGCCCATTACAAGTGTGTTTCCTAAGCAGTAACAACACGAAAGTGATATTTTTGTTTCGATTCAGTTAACCAATTATACAAAGGAAGAGAAAATTCGTGAAAGTTTCTCAGAAGCACACTGGCTCTCATTGTCAACTCAAAGTCAACACACTGTACGTAGGCATAATTATTAGGGTACTACGTACTTCGTGTTTCACCATTCTTCCTACATGGCTCTCATTGTCAAACACACTCTACGTAGGTTTTTAGTTGCCTATTTAACATTCAAAGACTACCTATCTTCTTTCGTTAAGTGTTGCAGAGCATGATTTATAGTCTTTCTTTTAGTCAACTTTTTGTTGTTGTGAAGTTGTGCACCTCTGCTTTGCAAGTTCACGTCGGATTATGGAGTCGGATGAGTTTGGAGTGATAAAAATGAAAAATAAAACAAGTCTTTCTAACTACAGACTCAGGAGAAAAAAAGGAGTGGCGCACCGAGTACATTTACGATTGGCGATGTCATTAGGTTCGATTCTCTTCTTTTTTAGCTGTTCATTTTTATACCTACTGCAGCTAATCCTATTATGCATGAAAAAACTAAACATTTTGATATTGATGTACATTTGGTCAGAGAGAAAGTTGCTTCTGGGCTGATTAAAACAGTTAATGTTGATTCTAAAGAGCAAACTGCTGACATATTAACAAAAGCTCTTGGGTCAATACAACATAGTTATTTGGTTAAAAAGCTTGGCATGATAAATCTGTTTGTGTCATAAGCTTGAGGGAGGGTATTGAAATAATATCTTTTAGCAAGCTTCTGATACTTCAGGGACTATTATGTAAATATTTTTAGCCTATTGGTTACTAATGCTAACTTTTATCCAAGTTTGTTAATGTTCTATTGTGCAGGGTTCATTATGTAAATTGGTGGGCTATATTAGCTAGTTTCCAAGCTAGGGTTTATTATTCAGTTGATTTCTATCCTTCAAAGTTATCACGCAGTATTCTCTTCATATTGTTCTGGGTTTATATTGGGTTTCTGGGTAGTTTACATATCTCAGTTTGTTAAGATCATCTTGATCTTTAGTTTTAGGTTTGGTTTATTGTTTCAGTGATAATAGGGTGTGAGTATTGTAAAGATAGCACTCGATAGGAGGACTATCTTGTTTCTCTTTGTATTGTAAGGCAAGCACTCGTTTGAGGACTTGTCTATGTTTATAGTTATAATAAAAGTAATCACCGTGGAGTGGTTGGTTGGGTGATTAAGATCTGTGTTTTGATACCATTTTTACATGGTATCAGAGCTCTAGGTTCTAATCTGGTTTGAGTTCTGAGTGATTCTTGATTCTATCGATTTTAGGGTTTTCTCTTGAAACCCTAATTTTTGGGGGTTTTTTATTCTTGGATTAATTGGAAGCAATTGGTGGTGGTTTCTTGGAGAATCAACTTTCTATTGTTGATTCTTAGGTTTGATTTTACAAAACCCTAATTCGGAATTTGGGGGTTTTTTGAAATCTTGTTGGTTGATTGATTCTAGGTTGATTCTTGGATCAATTACTCTAGACTAAGTGAATCTAGAGTGGTTGATTGGTTCTCCGCTGCATTTTCCGTATAGCACTGTAAGTTCTAATTTCTTCTCTTAAGAATAACTAGGTTTTAGTTAAGTGGGTGCAAACGAGTTGATTAATATCTTGATCTGCCACCATTGAGTGGTACGAATACCTGCTCTGGTCAACTCCAGTTCACTTGACTAGGCCTAAGTCTGTTCTTGGGTGTGTGTTTAGTTTAGAAGTTGTTTGGTTGGTTTCTTGGTATTTCTTGTTTCTTTTTGATTATTTGTTATTTGGTTATCTGTTTGGTTGCTGTTTCTGTTTGGTTATTTGTTGCTGGTTTTGTTTATCTGTTTACTATGGCTATTATGATTAGTAGTTTGGATCAGAGTAATCTTCTACATCTACATCTTAATGATTCTAATTGTGCTTCTATTGTTAGCATTAAATTGTCTGGTGTTGAAAATTATAGAGTTTGGTCTTGTGCCATTAAACTAGCTATGCAGATTAAGAATAAGATGGGATTTCTTGATGGTAGTTGTTCTAGAACTGATTATGCTGCTAGTCCTTTGTTAGAATCTCAATGGGATAGGTGTAATGCTGTTGTTCTTAATTGGATTCTTAGTTCTTTGTCTCAAGATGTGTATCTTGGTCATGTTTTCTCTGATAATGCTTCTACTGTGTGGAAAGAATTGAAGGATACTTATGATAGAATTGATGGTTCTGTTGTGTTTAATCTTTTACAGAAAATTAATACTTTTAAACAAGGTGGTTTACCTGTGTCTGAATATTTTCATAAGTTGAGCTCTCTTTGGAGAGAATTTGATATTCTTACTAAATTGCCTGATTGTACTTGTGAGGCTAGAATAGAGTTGAATGATCATGCTAAGTTGTTGAAACTTATGCAATTCTTAATGGGCCTTGATGACATTTATCAGCCTATTAGGAGTGGTATTTTGACCAGGGAAATTCTTCCTGAGGTATCCCATAGAGGGATTCCTATAGAGGGATTCCTACCACTTCTGCTAAAACTGATAAACCTCAAATTTCTGCTTTTGTGTCCAGACCCAATGGTAATAATCTTAATAGAAGAAGTTCTAATAATTGGTCTGGGAACAATCTTAATAACAATAATAGAGGAAATTATGATAGTTTGTTGTGCAAACACTGTGGTTTGAAGGGACATGCTATTGAGAGGTGTTTTGAGCTTATTGGTTATCCTCCTGGTTTTAAAAAGAATCCTAATCTTAAGCCTGTTACTGGTTTTAATAAAAATAATAATGCTGAGATTAAAGGTTCTTCTAATAGTAATGGGGATGGCAAAACTGGTAGTACTGTGTCTTTCACTAATGAACAGGTTTTGAAGCTTATGAGTCTTTTGAATGATAAGGCTGGTACTTCTGCTCATACCACTGTTGGTCATCCTAATGGTACTATGGCTAAAATTACACATGTTGGAAATTTAAGATTGAATGACAAAGTGGTTTTGTTTGATGTTTTAGTTGTTCCTGAATACTCTGTCAGTTTGTTATCTGTTCATAAGTTGATTAAAGATAGTAAACTTACTGTTGGTTTTGATGAGACTACTTGTTATATTCAGGATTTGAAAAAGGAGAGTGTTCTGGGGACTGGTAGTGAATTTGGTGGTCTATATATCTTTGATAACATGTCTACTTGTCTTGCTGTATCAAATCAGAGTGAGTTTCTTGTGTGTCATTTGTCTAAGGAAGTTTGGCATAATAGGTTGGGACACCCTGCTAATCAGGTTCTTAAATTGTTAAAAGGTTCTCTTAATTTGACTAATATTAATCATGAGAGTCCATGTGAAATTTGTCATAAGGCTAAACAGAGCAGAGAGTCTTTTCCTCTCAGTGAACATAAGTCAACTGTTTTTTGTCAACTTATACATCTTGATGTATGGGGGCCTTATAAAGTGATTAGCAGGGAAAGGTTTAGATATTTTCTAACGATTGTTGATGACTATAGTAGGTCTGTGTGGGTGTATATGCTTAAAACCAAAGATGAAGTTTTCTCAATGTTTGTGAATTTTTATAATCTGGTTTTAACACAGTTTGATAAGAAAATTAAGGTCATAAGATCTGATAATGGTACTGAATTTGTAAATCATAAAATGACTGATTTTCTTAATTCCATGGGTATTGTTCATCAAACTACTTGTGCATATACTCCACAACAGAATGGTATTGCTGAAAGGAAACATAGACACCTTTTGAATGTTGCTAGAAGTCTTATGTTTCAGGGAGGGATTCCTCTTGTTTTTTGGTCTGAGTGTATTTTAACTGCCACCTATTTGATTAACAGGCTTCCTTCCTCTGTTTTGAATGGAAAGTCGCCCTTTCTTTTAGTATATGGTAAGGAACCTAATCTGTCTCATCTAAGGAGTTTTGGATGTTTGTGTTTTGCTGCAATATTGAAAGGAAATGATAAATTTTCTCAAAAATCTGAAAAATGTGTTTTATTAGGATATGCTAGTGGAAAAAAGGCTTATAAATTGTTTGAGTCTTGAAAATAGGTCTGTTTTGTATAGTAGATATGTTAAGTTTTATGAAACAGTTTTTCCTTTTAAAATGAGTCAAAATCTTTTTTCTGAAACAATATCTGAAATAAATAGTTTAAATTTTTTTGATCATTTTGATGAAAAGTCTAAAAACACATCTGAAACTCCAGTCCCAACTCCCAATGATGATACTTATGAAGGAAGTATCATCATTGGGAGTTGTGAGCTCTCTTGAATCTGAAAATATTGAACAGAAAGGGTTGTGAGCTCTCTTGAATCTGAAAATATTGAACAGATACAACAATTAGATTCTGAGAGTATACCACAGCAATCTGGACATGATGTTGAGTTTGCAACTCCTTTAGATGAAAATGTTATATCTGAGGGAAATAATGGTTCTAGTCATAGGGTTCCAAGTCATACAGAGGATGTGAATATTAGAAAGTCTAGTAGAATTTCTAAGTTGCCTGCTAAACTTAATGATTTTGTGCTTAATACTAGTATTAGGTATGGTTTGAATAAGTATGTGAATCATTATTTGTTAAACTCTGATAATTGTTGTTTCGTTTCTAATTTGAATAAAACTGTTGAGCCTACTTCTTTTGAAGAGGCAAGTAAGAATGTTAATTGGAAATATGCTATGAATGATGAAATATATGCTTTAAATGAAAATGATACTTGGGAAGAGGTTGAATTACCTCCTGGAAGAACTGCTATAGGCAGTAAATGGGTTTGAAAAATTAAATATAAATCTACTGGTGAAGTGGAAAGGTATAAGGCTAGATTAGTAGCTAAGGGGTATGGTCAAAAAGAAGGTGTTGATTATGAGGAGACATTCAGTCCTGTTGTTAAAATGGGGACTGTTAGATGTCTTATAAGTTTAGCTGTTCAAAAAGAGTGGAAAATTTTTCAAATGGATGTTAATAATGCTTTTTTATATGGGGATCTTAAGGAAGAAGTTTATATGCTTCCTCCACCTGGGTATTTTGAAAAGGGAAGCAACAAAGTTTGTAAGTTAAGAAAGTCTTTGTATGGGCTTAAACAAGCTCCTAGACAGTGGAATCAAAAACTGTCAGAAGCTTTGTTTGAAGCTGGTTTTGAGCAGTCTAAAAATGATCACTCTTTGTTCATAAAGAAAAAGGATAATACTGTTTTATTCCTATCGGTTTATGTGGACGATCTTGTTATTACTGGTAATTGTGAAAAAGAAATTGATCAGTTTAAAACTTTTTTGAAGAATAAATTTAAGATCAAAGATTTAGGAGAATTAAAATTTTTCCTTGGCATTGAAGTTCTTAAAACTAAAACTGGTCTTTGCTTGAATCAAAGGAAATATTGTCTTGAGTTGTTGCATGAGTTTGGGTTGCTTGCTTGTAGGCCTGTGCTGACACCTTTGCCTGAGAATATTGTGCTAGCTCATAAAGAAACTGATAATGATAAGTATTTAAAGAATTTTACTGCTTATCAGAAGTTAGTTGGTAAATTGATCTATCTTACTATGACTAGACCTGATATTTCTTATGTTGTTCATTGTCTTAGCCAACATATGCATGCTCCTTTGCAATCTCACTATGATTTTGGTCTAAGAGTTCTTAGATATTTGAAACTTGCTCCTGGTAGTGGTATTGGTTTTAATAAAACTCAGGATAGTTTTAAAGTTACTGCTTACTCTGATTCTGATTGGGCAAAATGTCCAGTTACCAGAAAGTCTGTTTCAGGTTATTGTGTGTTTGTTAATGGTAATTTGGTATCTTGGAAGAGTAAAAAGCAAGCTACTCTTTCTAAGTCATCTGCTGAGGCTGAGTATAGATGCATGGCATCTGCTACATGTGAGATCATGTGGATTTTGAAAATTCTGACTGATTTTGGTGAAACTGGATTAATTCCTGTTGAGTTGTTTTGTGATAATAGATCAGCTGTACAAATTGCAGCTAATCCTATTATGCATGAAAAAACTAAACATTTTGATATTGATGTACATTTGGTCAGAGAGAAAGTTGCTTCTGGGCTGATTAAAACAGTTAATGTTGATTCTAAAGAGCAAACTGCTGACATATTAACAAAAGCTCTTGGGTCAATACAACATAGTTATTTGGTTAAAAAGCTTGGCATGATAAATCTGTTTGTGTCATAAGCTTGAGGGAGGGTATTGAAATAATATCTTTTAGCAAGCTTCTGATACTTCAGGGACTATTATGTAAATATTTTTAGCCTATTGGTTACTAATGCTAACTTTTATCCAAGTTTGTTAATGTTCTATTGTGCAGGGTTCATTATGTAAATTGGTGGGCTATATTAGCTGGTTTCCAAGCTAGGGTTTATTATTCAGTTGGTTTCTATCCTTCAAAGTTATCACGCAGTATTCTCTTCATATTGTTCTGGGTTTATATTGGGTTTCTGGGTAGTTTACATATCTCAGTTTGTTAAGATCATCTTGATCTTTAGTTTTAGGTTTGGTTTATTGTTTCAGTGATAATAGGGTGTGAGTATTGTAAAGATAGCACTCGATAGGAGGACTATCTTGTTTCTCTTTGTATTGTAAGGTAAGCACTCGTTTGAGGGCTTGTCGACTGTGTTTATAGTTATAATAAAAGTAATCACCGTGGGGTGGTTGGTTGGGTGATTAAGATCTGTGTTTTGATACCATTTTTACAGAAGAGGACGAGATTTTGCTAAGTTTCTTCGAGAAACACGGCCCCAATTATTGGTCACTAATTATTACCTCTATACCGGGTAGATCGGATCAGTCATGTTGGTCAAGGTGGTTATCACTTCAAAGGTCATTTATGCCTGAAGAGGATGAGATGTTGCAAAATCTCGTCGAGAAACACGGCCCCAATTGGTCACTAATTCGTAAGTCTATACCGGGTAGATCGGCTAAGACATGTAGGGTAAGGTGGTTTTCATCACCTCAGGTTATGCCATTTACACCTGAGGAGGACCACACTATATTACACGCTCATGCGTGTTATGGGGATAAATGGGTGCGTAATGCGAAAAAACTAATTGGTCGCCCGTATGACGTGATTCGGAACCATTGGAATTCGACTTTGAAGTGGAAAAGCAGTTCCATGATCACTAATGAAGCCAAAATACCATATCCGTTTTTCAGTGATATTGATTGTGGACAAGGGAACTGTTATATTCACGATTGGAACTTAAGCCTTACGGTAGCCCCCTCTATTAGTGATATGGCGAGGGATAATATGTCGTCGGGAGGTACGCATTCTTGTAGCAGTGATCACTCAGCACCGAGTTTGAATGCTTTAAGCAAACGAGACTTGTCACAAACGATGAGTGACAGTGACAATTCTCCGGACGTCTCGCCAAAATAGCAATGTTTTGATCCGGTTCGACCCGGCCGGTTGAATCGTTTTTCGTCAAAAATACAGACCAAAATGAGCCGGTTTTTCGAGGCTTGAAAACCTAGCTTGAACCGCTGAGTTTCATGTGACCCTAATTAATCCAGTTCACAAACGTCGTCAGTGTTTGATATTTTTTTATTATTTTTATTTTAGAAATCTTATATGATAAGTTTTAATTCATCATGATGATGAGTGATTTATTTATTATTTATTTATTATTATTTTTTAAACTTGTATTGTTGAATCACATGTGTTTGTGTTTGATAAAAAACTAACTGAATACCCGTGTTGTGGGACGGGAAGTTCTACAGTGATATATAATGTTGAATTCATATTTTAAAGTATCAAATTGCGTGGTTATTAGTGTAATATGTTAGATTATATTACAAAGATGACAAATCACATAACAAACTTAACACATAATCTATTCATAAGTCTTTGTTGTAGTGTTATCAAACATGATGGTTTGATCCACAACTTCTTGTGTTACATGTGTTTGATTGACAGAAAAAACACACATATATAACACATGATTTTACACCGTCGCATACATTTCACGCCATGTTTGTCAAAAACGGTGAAGCATACCAAACACGACATAAATTACGAAAAGTATATGAAAACATACCTCACAATTATGAAGCCAAGAACGAAAACTAAATATATATTCGGCATGTCACTTTGTTCTTTTAACTTCTAACATTCTTAAAAACTACACTTAACAAGTATATAAATAAAAACCATGTTTACGATTCGTGGGCATAAATAAAATATAAAGATAAACAATAGTGTATGCTAATATCAATATGATACTTTTATACTTAAAACACACTTCCAAACTTTCATCCATCCCAGATCATCCTTTTCTTTTTTTATCAAACCAACACAATCAAATTTTCAGCTAGATTTATATTGTTTTTTTTTTTTTTTTTTTTTTTTTTTTTTTTCTTGCGTGCCAAATCATACTAATTTTTAAGGAAAATGATTTGCATAACTAAAATTCATGCATAAAAACATGTCTAACTCTAAGGTCATGACACATTGCAAGATTAATGGTGGGTATTATAAAAGAGAAAATGTGCATTCCACATATCACATGATGATTTGTTTAGACATGAATTTAGTTATATGAATTAGGTATCTTCCTATCATTACTCTATTTTTAATACAATCGATATCTCAACCAACCACATATATTCACATCTTTAAATGTCATATTAACGTAATTTCACACATTTTTGGTTGCTTCATTTTAACTACGCGAACTTCAGACAAAAATATTTCACACAGATAAAATTGCACACTTACATTAAATGCTTCTGTTCTTGGAATGTGTCCAAGTTCACTTTAGGAACGGTGTTGACAATTGTTTATCCCTTTCTACCAACTCTTGTACTTTCTTTGACTTTCTATCATATGTGCTTTTCTACTTATCTTCACTAGAAAATTCTTGCCTGGAATTTCAAATACGTAGATAATTTTCCTAAGTATCGAAGTTCAAAATGTCTTTGATTGTTTATCGAAGTTCAAAATGTCTTTGATTGTTGAGGAAATCAAGTGGAGTCAGTGAGTTATTGCCATTACTCATTGACTCTATCGTCTTCTTTCAGGTTCAAGACTTCACTTATCGAGTTCCGTCTCAGAAAGTGGTGAGACTTTCCTAGTCTCTGATGAACTCTGAAGATGTCTCCCTGAATGTTCACTCACTCAGGGACTTTGTTTAATACTTGGGATATTGTATGTTCAAATCTTAGTCGAAGATTATTGCGCTCTAAATTGTTCTAACAATTTGACCATCAATAAAGCCAGAAACCATGAACATTAGTTATAATAATAATAATAATAATAATAATAATAATAATAATAATAATAATAATAATAATAATAATAATAATAATAATAATAATGTAGAATCTGACTCTTCATGGTTAACAACAAGTCGCATGAGCAATTGTTGGATTTTTGTTGGTTTCATATGAGCGCGATAGGGTCAATTGAAGATTAATGGGAGGTTTTTCAACTAAAGAAAAGAGAGAATGTTTGTGGCAGGTAAATAGGAGGAGTTATAGAAATTCTAGGATTGGCCCAAATTTAAAGACGGGAGTTATGTTTGGATGAATTTCTGTGTAAATTTTAAGACGAGAGTTAGGGTGTGTTTATATTTACATTAAAGGTTTTATTTATATCTATTAACATCTTCATTTCTGTTTATATATAGTGAATAATACTCAAAAGAAGGACATGGATCGGATCGAAGAACCATGGAGTCCTGAAGAGGACGAGATGTTGCAAAATCTCGAAGAGAAACACGGCTCCAATTGGTCACTAATTAGTAAGTCTATACCGGGTAGATCGGCTGAGGCATGTGAGTTAAGGTGGTTTTCACTTCAATTGTCATTTACGCCTGAAGAGGACGAGATGTTGCTAAATCTCGTCGAGAAACACGACCTCAATTGGTCATTAATTAGCAAGTTTATACCAGGTAGATCTGCTAAGTCGTGTGAGCTAAGGTGGGACACTTTTCTGAATTCGATGACTAATGAAGATATAACCATTGTAAGTCTTATGAACATAACTAAAATTGGCGATTCCAGCCGCCACCCCACTTCTTTTCCGGCCAAATCACTCTCTAAACACGCCTCTCTACCATTACACGATCCTCGTATCTTGGTATGCAATCGTTTTTAGAGTTGTGTTTGTTTCTTGGGGTGGCGTGCTGCTAAAAAACCCTCTCTTCTAATCGTTTTTTTTTTTCATCCTGGTGATTTATTATTAGGGTTTTGAATCGATTCAAGGTGTTTTTATCGTTCCCTTATCCTTTGTTTCATAGTCGGTTTTATATATATATATATATATATATATATATATATATATATATATATATATATATATATATATATATATATATATATTAGGGATGTGGTTGTTTATCGATCTTGCTTTATAAGGGTCGATCTTTTATAAACCCTATATGTTTTGCAGCAATCGATATCCCTATCTATTAGGTGTATCATTTTTTTCTTGTTTGGGTTTGGATCTATCTATGGTTCGGTGTGCTCCTCATTAAGCTTATCATACCATTATTTGAGGCGTGTTTGGTTGGGGATTGCTGCTCTTCATCTTTATGATGCTGCTGGATATCCCTTATTAGGGTGTGTATGCTGGTTGCGTGCTATGTATCTGCTGGTTGTTTTATGTTCGTGGGTTAAAGAGAGAGATGTATATTATATGGTATTAGCTACATCATGTTTGGATCCTGCTGCTGCTGTTGTTTCTCTATGTTTCAGATCTGTTTGATGTGGTTATGGAAGTTTGGAGTTATACTCTATGTATCTGTTAGGCTACAAGATCATGTGTTATTAGTTAGGGTTTGCATAACCCTATTGTTCGTCTATGGCAGATCGTGTTAGCTTCGGGTTGCATTCGGATATTCATTGCATTTAGCAATATATGGTTTACAGATCGTGTCATAGTGGAGGTGCTTGGAAGATCTACGATGACTTAGCTTTGGTGCTTCTACCATGGTTTCGACTGCATCGTGGTAATGTATGTGTCCTTTGGGATTGAGGTGAGGGATATCACCCTCATCCTATGTACTTCAACGGTTCGTGCTGCTGGGTGGATGTGGGATGTTCGCATCTCATGTTTTGTCTTGTTTTTATACCTAGTTTGATTCTTTGTAATTAGCTAGGTTTGGTTTGTGTTTATGGCATGTCATAAACACTTGTTTATCAAGCGCCTGTGCTTGAGGTTAATGTGGTACTTCAGCCACATTCCATTTGTACTTAACTGTTTTTTTGGTTATATATTTACTGGGGTTTTCCCCTTTACCAAAAAAAAAAAAAAAAAAAAAAAAAAAAAAAACATAACTAGATGTTTCCCTCTTGTTACTTGACTAAACGACTCGAGCTTTTATCGAGCCTCTACATTTTTAGCATATTTACGTAAATAACTCAAGAGCTAATATTAATGTTAGTCTAACCATAAGTATTTACTTCGTAATAATTATATACATATTATGATGTTTTGCATTCTTCAGCTTTTTTTAGTTTATTGATGAGTTTGTCTATTGGATTAAGATGTTTATATATAAATTCGATTTTTTCAAGCCGAGTTCGAGTCTTATTTGAATCTTACTCGAGTCAAGCTCAAGCCCGGATGATTAAAGCTCATCAAGCTTCGAGCCTTGCCGAACTCAAGCTCAGCTTGACTCGATTACACCTCGTCCCATCAACATCAGCCGAAATATTATTCTAAACTATTTTTGTAGTTTTTTTGCTTTTTGCTGTTGTGGAACAAAGATTCTGCAGAACTCTATTTGTAAATATGAGCCTAGCACTTTGATAATTGAACAAGGAATTGATGTCATGTTTTTTGTACGCTGTTAGACACTTTGGAACCTAAACACTTTAATTCATTTGACTTGCAGACTGGATCACAAAATTCCATTCGCCAATGGAACTCAAGCCATGAGGTAAGAGGCGTGGTTAGTGGTCATCAACCACCATCTATTAGTGATATGGTGAGGGGTAATATGTCTTCGGGAGGTACGCATTCTATTAGTCGTGATCATTCAGCACCGAGTTGGAATGCTTTATACAAACGAGACTCGTCGCCAATGATCATGATTGACAGTGACAGTGTGCAACAATTTGTGGGGAGCGAGTTTGGTCGGAACGATTTTTTGGAAGTCTCGTCAACAGGCATAGTACAAGGAAAGGGATGTTGACAAATGACAATTCATTTGATGAGTTGTGTTATATGTTTTGTTTGTTATACACTTGCAGTTTATGGATTATGTAAGCCATGTATTCATCTTTAAACCTAAATTCGTATGAATCTAATTTTTTATGCATCTTCATGTTGATGAATGCACCTTTTGATAAGATAAAGTAACATTCTAAGTTAGACGTAATACGGCACAGGGCCTCCGAAGTTCACGAGACGGCCCTGGTCACAAGCATAGTACAAGGAAAGGGACGGCGACAAATTCTGTTTGGTTATATGTTTGGTTTATTGTACAGTACTTGCAGTTTATGGATTATGTAAGCCATGTATTCCTAACTTCGTATGAATCTAATTTTTTTTTCTTTGTTAAGATGTAGATTAAACACTTCTTTGAATGCTAAACAACCTAAACATAACACAAAGTAATACGCTAAGTTAGACATAACACGTGTCTAGGTTAGATTGGTTCGAGGAAAGCACATTCCAATTAGCTAATAAGAAGCTTTTGTTAACACCCTTGGTTGAATACATCATCCAATCAAAGTTGTTGTAGTGGCCGGATCACGCAAACACGATGTTGTGTTTCACACTGGGAGAATATTGAGGGTGTGCAACATCTGATTGACGCTACACAATCTTACTTGTGTCCGGTAGTTGATTGATGGGATGGGATGGGGATAAGTTGATGAAGTCACACATGGTTTGCTATCGTTTGCTTTATATATTTGCATGGGACACAAATACGAAATATCGAAAGCCTCAGTTAGCTTAAGCTATAAGTATAAGCTTATTTTATGAGTTCATAACCTTCATTAGTAAAGTTTAAGAATTTACTAAATAAGCTTTGAATAGCAGTGACGGACCACTACCCGAAAATTAAAACATCGATCATTCGTTAGAAGTTCACTAGCATCAAACCAACGGTCACAAATAATTTGATATTTTTGAAAATGATTCTTTGAAAATAGTCATTTATGCATGCATTAGCGACACGTATTCATAGTCGCAAAATAGCGACGCATGCAGCGACACAATGCAGCGACACAATTAACAAATATTACATTTCAATGTCGCAAACTGAGTCGCTTATAACATCGCAAGTGAATTTAAGATAATTTTGTCACAATATATGTCACAAAGTGTGTCGCTATTTCTGCGCTATTCTATACCATATCGCAAGTTGAGTCGTTAAAATTGCAACATGGAAAGAGACATCGTTAACATGCGACTTCATAAATATACGTCGATAAAGTCGCTAAATATCGCGACGTCCACAAAAAGACGCTAGTTAAGTTGCTAAATTTAAAACGTATAAACAACTTGCTAACAAGGTCCTTGATAATTTGGGTCTTGTGGTGCAAAACATAAACAAGACTTAAAATACAGATGTATCCTTCTAAAAAAAGTTCATTTGATACGAGTAACATATTTATTTATAATAAGATACATATATTAATTTATTCATTATTTATCATTTTCTAAATTATTAAAAAATAAAAAATAAAAAAGGTTCATTTGATTGTTATGGGCATTATAGTGCTTCAAAGGTCTTCAAGATAAGCTCTCTCTAAAAATATATGGTACTCTCTTTTATCTTTTATTCTCTTACGAGTATGTCATATCCGTTTGACTACCAGCTCAATATTAGTATTTATGATATTAGGATCTCAGAAATTATTGATTCCCTAATCGAGCTGAGGAGTTGAAGGCAACTGTAAGACATGTAAGACAACACATTGATGAGTTAGCCGGAAAACATTCATATCAATTAATAAGGTATATATATATATATATATATATATATATATATATATATATATATATATATATATATATATATATATATATAGAGAGAGAGAGAGAGAGTGAGGATCACGTGCGGATACAATTTTTTAGTGCGGACGTGCGGATGGATCTGGACCGCCCATTTCAGATCTGATCTTGACTTTTTGTAAAAAAGTCAAGATCTGACGCTAATATCACGGTACTAATTGATCATGAAAACGATTTTTTTTGATTTTTTTTCCTTTTCATTGATCCTTACTCTAGTTGTGTTCTTTTATTTTAATTTTTTCAGATTTTTCTGAGCACTTTTTTCTTTTTTGATTATGAGTGCTAATGTGATATTAACGATATTATGAGTGGTACCGTGATATTAAGCTTTTTTACATGTAAAAATGAACCGTGATATTACGATATTAAGAAAAAATTAAAGTGATATTAAAAAAAATTAACTTTGATATTAAGAAAGCATGATAGTTACGGCGATATTAACAATTTTTATTAAGAAAATGTTTTTACGATATTAAAAAAGTTATTGTGATATTAAATTTTTTATTAAAAAAAAAGTTTTCAGAATCTGATTTTGACTTTTTTACAAAAGTCAAGATCTGATCTTGACTTTTGTAAAAAAGTCAAAATCAGATTCTGATATCACAATACCTTTAAAGATGAAAACGATTTTTTTTTTAAAATTTTTTTCAGCGATTCTTAATTATTTGTTGTCCTCTTTATTTTTTTAATTTTTTCAGATTTTTTTGAATTTTTTTCAGAAAAAAAGCTAATACGATAGTAACGATATTAAAAAAAGACGGGATATTTACGATATTGCCACTCCGCCTTTTTCAGATGGTTGACTAGATGGAGGGCTGAGATTCGTCTGTACCATCCGCACTAAAAGACAAAAACGTACCTGATCCTCACTATATATATATATATATATATATATATATATATATATATATATATATATATATATATATATATATATATATATATATATATATATATATATATATATATATAGTGTATCTTTATTTTCAGAACCCTGTTAAATGCGGGAACTGCGAGAACTCCAATTTTCATATAAAACATGTATGTTTTCTTACATACACCTTAATACACATACATGCATAACATACATGTTCATATAAAACCCTGTTAAGTGCAACATATCAATGCAAAATGGTTTTCTATGAACATGTATGTTACGCAGGTATGTGTATTAAGGTGTATGTTAGAAAACATACATGTTTTATATGAACATGCATGTTTTCTAATGCAAAATTGGAGTTTTCGCAGTTCTCGCACTTAACAGGGTTCTGAAAATAAAGCCCCCTATATATATATATATATATATATATATATATATATATATATATATATATATATATATATTGCACAATTTCTTTTATTTTTAAGGTGCTTTACATATTGATTAGATGGTGTTGATGGAATGGTATAGTACACACCCTGAAAATAGTGACATTGTGGCGACAAAAGCACTGTCATTTCTAAATATATCAACTCTTGTACCAACATATAGCGACATATTTATGAAACAGTGGCCCAAATTCCGACACAAAACTGCATATGTCGCAAATTTAAAACGACGAATTGTGGGAAGTCGTTACACTTGATGCTTTTTTAGTGACATGTTTCAGAAGTCGCAAAAATCAGCGACTCATTTCCAGTGACATATCATCTAAAATCTAAACGCGTCGCTAACAGAAAATGTGTTGCTAGTTGCATCACAATAAATGCTGCTAAAAGGCATTCTTCTTGCTCAAGGAATTTGCAAATGACAATGCTTTGTGCTTTTGTCAATGTCTATATCTAAATAACATTTTTGTTGAGCCCACTCGAATTATGTAGTCCATTATTGATGCATATTTTATTCCAATAAAAAGCGAGAAATTGCTTTTGCACCCCCACGAAAGTGACATTTTTGTTTCGATTCAGTTAAACCATTTATACAAAGGAAGAGAAAATTCGTGTAAGTTTCTCAGAGGCACATGACTCAAATAAGTGCACACACTGTACGTAGTTTTTTAATTGCCTCTCTAACATTCAAAGACTACCCATCTTCTTCTTTCGTTAAGTGTTGTTGTGAAGTTGTGAACCTCTGCTTTGCAAGTTCACCTCTGATTATGGAGTCGGATGAGTCTGGAGTGATAAAAACGAAAAGTAAAACGAGTCTTTCTAAATACAAACTCAGGAGAAAGAAAGGATTGCGAGCATAACACGGCGTATGTAACTACGTTATGCTCGTAGTTACATACGCCGTGTTATGCTCGTTATCTAGTTTGAAGTAACAAAACTATTTGGCTTTACCACATATCAACGTAGTTACATACGCCGTGTTATGCTCGTTATCTAGTTTGAAGTGACGTTCTCACAAGTTGGCCATGTCGTCAGGTTCGATTCTCTTCTTTTTTTCTCTTCAATTATACTATAGATTTATACCTACATATCGCTTCAGTTTATTACGTATATCATCAAAATATATCCCATCTTCTTCTTTCAATTTATTAGTGTTTATATATAGTGAATAATAGTCAAAAAGAAAGACATGGAATAGAGAAAAGGACCATGGAGGCCTGAAGAGGACGAGATGTTGCTAAATCTCATCGATAAAAACGGCCCCAACTGGTCACTAATTGGTAAGTTTATACCGGGTAGATCGGATGAGTCATGTAGGTCAAGGTGGTTAGATGTATATACTTTGGGGCTATTTACGCCTGAGGAGGACGAGATGTTGCTAAAGCTCGTTGAGAAACAGTGCCGAGTTGGAATGCTTTATACAAACAAGACCCGTCACCAATGATGACCGACAGTGACAGTGTGCAACAATCAGTGGGGGGCGAGTTTGGTCGGAACGATTTTTCTGAAGTCTCGTCAAAAGCCTAGTACAAGGAAAGAAAAAGTGACAAATGGCAATTGATTTCTTGGTTTGTTGTACGGTACTTGCAGTTTATGGAATATGTAAGCCATGTGTTCATCTTTAAACCTAACTTCGTATGAATCTAAACTTTTTTATGTATCTTCATGTTGATGAATGCACCTTTTGATAAGATGTAGATTAAACACTTCTTTGAATGCTAAACAACCTAAACATAGCACAAAGTAACACGCTAAGTTAGACATAACACATGTCTTAGTAAGATTGGTTCGAGGAAAGCACATTAGCACATTTCCATTAGCTAATAAAAAGCTTTCGTGAACACCCTTGGTTGAATACATCATCCAATTGAAGTCCTCTCTTTATGTTTAATGTATTCACTTTACTCATAGCCTAGACTCTGTTAATTTAGTTTTAATCTGGTTATAGTTGATTGAATTAGTTGATATTAGCTTGATATATGCTTGTAATGTGCTCTTGTATGGCCCAGCTTAGTTTCATGAACCTACTGCTTTTATAGTGTTAAACTACAAATTCATGTTCTTGATGTTCTTTGATGTTTTTGTTGGTTCAATTAGCTTTAATATCATATAGGTAACCTGTTTTGATCATAAAATCAGTAAGTTTAGGTTTAAAATTTAAAGTTGTAGCTTAAACTGTCTTGATAAAGGGTGTTTGGATCTGTGTGATTCTAGCTGTTCTTTTTGTTATTTTACTGAGTTATCTGTCACATTAGTTTGCCTTAGGTTCATTTAAGTTAAATACAAAAAGTCAACTTTAGCTTGCAATCTCATTTCTAGGTTCATGTTTAATAGTCTGCTGTTCCACTTTTAGAATTAGGTAGATAAATTGTTAATCTTAGCTTAGGTAAGTGTTAAATTAGCTTATTACATCACTTTGGTTAAGATTAGTGCAGTAGAAGTTCATTAAAGTCAAATTTCTAAAAAAAAACTCAAAAAGTCAAAAGTTTGATACAACTGGTTCTATAGTCAGTTTTGTGAGCAAAATTTGGGCATTAAATGGTTATCAAATCACTTGAAATTGATTTTGGTAAAAGTTCACATTAAAAACTTGATTTTCTAACAGAATCAGAAATTTCAAAAACCATTTGCTTATTAAAATCACATCTGCAAAATTACTCACTCGACTGTTCTTCATTATAGGCTTTTAAATCTGTTTTCATACAGCTGATCTGGGGGTAAATTAGAGTTCAATTGGTTGTTTAAAATTAGGGCTTTTGTGTTTTTTAGATACTCAGTAGTGCTATCTTGCTTTTGCCCCCTTAACTTTCCAAAAACTAGCTTATTCAGGTGCTTAATTGACTGCTTAAAACTGCTTGTTCACCCATTGTTTCTGTCCAATATTAGCAAACTGCTTATGTGCTTATTGGTCTGTTTTGAGTGCTTATTGGATTATCATGAGTTGTTTCATGCTTGTTGATATTGTCTCTACTGTTCCTGAGCATTTTGTGCAATATAGTGCTTATTAGCTTATTGTAAGTGCTTATTAGAAACTGCTTTTTGCCTTTTCTGCTTATTAGTGCTTAGATTACTGCCACTTTTATTTCTCTTAGGTTTATAACATTAAATTAGAATTTTCTGCAAAATTTCATATTTTTCCTAGCTTATTTAGTATTTTTAATAATTAAAATTAGTTTTTTATCCTTTTTAAATCATTTTTAATCTTTTTTAATTACTAAAAATTACATAAAAATCCAAAAAAAATAGTTTTCTGTTTTGAAAACAGTTTTTAGTTATTTTAGAATTTTAGAAAGTAAAATTGCATTTTTCTAGATTAAATTTACATTGATTTGCATTTTTAATATATCTAAACAACCGAGACTCGTCAACGACAATGACTGAAAGAGACAATTTGGATTTTTAAAATTTGTTATATGTTTGGTTCGTTGTGAAGTTGCATTCTATGGATTAGTAAGCCTCGTATGCACCTTTTGACCCAACTTTGTATGAATTTAGTCGTCCAATAAAATAGTCATGTATTTATATTTATGCCCATATGAGTATCTCAACAAAAAACTGTTTGACTTATTGTTACAAGCTTTCAAATTCTAATCACTACTTTTCTACCTATAAATAGTTTGTAAACAATTTATTGTCCACTGCTTATCTTTTTTTTGTAAAGGACTGGCATCAACAATATCGTTTCTCCATTCCCACCATAAAGAAGTATCATGCCTTGAAAAAGTTTTTGGCAATTTGTAGCACTTGAACCCAAATAATATCCATTAACCAGGTCATGAAGATTAAGTGATGGAGGAAACTGCAACCACCACCAACAGAAAACTTTTTTTTTTCCATACTTGAAGGACATGATCAGGGCAGCCTATTAACGCATGTTCAAGCGTTTCTGGAGCCGAGTCACATCTCCGACATATGACTAAAGTACCCCGGTTTTCAAGATTAGCATAGAATTAGGCAGCCAATCCAAGCAAGCACGCCAAACAAATATATTGACCTTCTTCGAGACCCAACTATTCCAATCAAACCTTTTCCCAACACAGTGGGCAAGGAGCAGTTTTTCAATATATGAGTAACATCTTGAAATCAAAATATCCAAGTATTAGTATCTATAAATGATCCACTTAATATAAAACAAGAAACTTAGGCAGAAGATGGTGTGTTTAGCAAATCCAAACATGCACTTGAATGGCAAAGTTGAATAGGCATATGACTGTGAAATAGAACATTGTATATATGAACCAAAATAGCAACTCCACTTGTCTGAAAACAACAAAACTCAACACAACGATGGCGTCCTGGCATCTGAAACAACCCTGGCGATAACAAGGAAAATAGCAACACAGACACCAAAACCGGCCCCCAATCCGCCATCTTGTAAGTAATGATTTTTGTGAGTGTGATTAGAAGATGATAGTGTGCATGGGGATTTATATACAGAATAAGTTAATGGAAAACTTGGTTAAAAAAAGCAAATAAGGAGGCTTTGTTGGTGGATTGATGGGATGGGGATAAGTTAATGAAGTCACTCATGGTTCGCTATCGTTTGCTTTATATATTTGCATGGGACACAAATATGAAATATTGAAAAGCCTCAGTTAGCTTAAGTTATAAGTATAATCCTGTTTTATCATTTCGTAACTTTTATTAGTAAGTAAGGTTTAAGAATTTACTAAGTAAGCTTTAAAAAGCAGTGATGGACCACTAATCGAAAATAAAACATTTATTCATTAGAAGTTAAGCATAGAACACGCCAAACCAACGGTCACAGAGATAATTTGATATTTCTGGAGCTTGTATATCTCTTATTTCTTATTATGAAGATGTAAATGATGTTCAGGATCCGGATTATGAGTATTTCTTTTAAAGTTTGAAGACGTCACTTTCTCAAGCAATTTACAAATTACAAATGACAATGTTTTGAAATTTTTTTACTTTTGTCTGTTTGTAATTTACATTTTTGCTGGCCCATTTGAATTATTTAGTACATTACGAGTCTGGTACATGGCTTTGTTATTGAGCCCATTTACTCAACCGGGCGCATTTTATCTATCTATTTTTCCTTTTATTAATGTAGACCCTCCACAAGACGACAAATCAGCAACCATAACACTCCATAAAAAGACACCTCCGTGACTAATAGTAGTGTGCTACTGTTCAATCTTTGAAATTTTGATCTTCATTGCTTGCCATCTTTAAAACCAACTAACCGCTCTTTCATTTCACACACTCCACTCCATATCTCTCAACCTCAGTACTCTGCCCACTTGTCATTTTCCGGTGACGTCCGACGATGGTAACATCAGTTTTCTTTTCTTTTTACTCTTTATTTTATTCTTGTCATATACGTAACGTTGCATTTACACCATTTTTTTTGTAGGTTTTGCTTCATTAGTTTGGATATCATAAGTAGTGGTGGTGATAGCTGGATGTATTTTTCTAGATGAAAAATGAATCGATAGTGACAAAAAAACCTTTGTAAACGATGTGCAATATTTTTACGTGAACTGGTTTATGATTTTTTTTTTTTTTTTTTTTTTTTTTTTTTTAATTAGTGAATCTATGTGTAAATTGTTTAATTAGGTAGAAAAGAAATAAATGAGGTGAAAGTTATTCAAAAGGATCAAAATGATTTAGATATTCAACTGGTAATATTTAAAAAGGAGAAAAAGAAAAAGTTAAGAATAAAAAAATAACAGGTTTCATTATCTAACTTATTAATAAATTAACTATGAAAAATTCATTTTTATTAGATACACTTAACTCTAGTTTTAATCATGTAGTATTATAAAAATAAAAATAATAATAAAAAACGAAAGAAAGAAGAAACTTTGAGTAAACACGGAGTAGGAACTAGGCCTGGTGCTTCTGAGAAACTTTCACGTATTTTCGTTTCCTTTGTATAAACTATAATTTGGTAAAACTAAATCTAATAAAAAATCTCACTTCGCTGTTGTTGCTGCTCGAGTGCAATAGCAATTTCTCTCTTTTATGTCTATCATCAATATATAACATCTTAGCTTCTTCTTTATATTTGTTAGTGTTTTTATAGTAGTGAATAATAGTCAAAAGAAAAGGCATGGATCCGATAGAAGGATCATGGAGTCCTGAAGAGGAAGAGATGTTGATAAATCTCATCTTGAAACACGGCCTCAATAATTGGTTACTAATTAGTTATTCTATACCGGGAAAATCGAGTCGGTCATGTAAGTCAAGGTGGTTATCAATTCAAGAGTCATTTACGGCTGAAGAGGACGAGATGTTGCTAAATCTCGTCAAGAAACACGGCCGCGATTGGTCACTAATTAGTAAGTCTATACCGGGTAAATTGGCTAAGACATGTGAGTTAAGGTGGTTTTCACTTCAAAGGCCATTTACGCCTGAGGAGGACCAGATGTTGGTAAGTCTCATCAAGAATCGTGGCCGCAATTGGTCACTAATTAGTAAGTCTATACCGGGTAGATTGGCTAAGTCATGTGAGTTAAGGTGGTTTTCACTTCATATGCCATTTACGCATGAAGAGGACGAGATGTTGCTAAATCTCTTCAAGATACACGGCCGCAATTGGCCACTAATTAGTAATTTTATACCGGGTAGATCGGCTAAGTCGTGTGAGCTAAGGTGGGACAATTTTCTGAATTCGATGACTAATGAAGATATAACCATTGTAAGTCTTATGAATGTAACTAATACTGGAGTTTTGATGAATGATAAAAGATACAATTTTCATTAAAACTAGTAATTAACAAATTAAAAAAACATTTTTTTTTTTTTTTTTTTTTTTTGACACATTAGTTAACTAATTAAATAAAACATGTATTTATGTGACACAAATTTTTCGGATGAGGTCCGGCCTGAGGCCACTTTCTTATTTTGTTGTTAATAATCTTTTTTTTTTTTTTTTTTTTCGAATACACAGAATGATCACAATATGTTCATACAACCTCCGTCCGTAAGTGATATTGGTGTTGATATATGCTTGTAATGTGCTCTTGTATGGCCCACCTTAGTTTCATGAACCTACTGCTTTTATAGTGTTAAACTACAAATTCATGTTCTTGATGTTCTTTGATGTTTTTGTTGGTTCAATTAGCTTTAATATCATATAGGTAACCTGTTTTGATCATAAAATCAGTAAGTTTAGGTTTAAAATTTAAAGTTGTAGTGTAAACTGTTTTGTTAAAGGGTGTTTGGATCTGTGTGATTTTAGCTGTTCTTGTTGTTATTTTACTGAGTTATCTGTCACATTAGTTTGCCTTAGGTTCATTTAAGTTAAAACTAGCATAAAAACAGTAGGTTAAATACAAAAAGTCAACTTTAGCTTGCAATCTCATTTCTAGGTTCATGTTTAATAGTCTGCTGTTCCACTTTTAGAATTAGGTAGATAAATTGATAATCTTAGCTTAGGTAAGTGTTAAATTAGCTTATTACATCACTTAGATTAAGATTAGTGCAGTAGAAGTTCATTAAAGTCAAATTTCTAAAAAAAAACTCAAAAGTTTGATACAACTGGTTCTATAGTCAGTTTTGTGAGCAAAATTTGGGCATTAAATGGTTATCAAATCACTTGAAATTGATTTTGGTAAAAGTTCACATCAAAAACTTGATTTTCTAACAGAATCAGAAATTTCAAAAACCATTTGCTTATTAAAATCACATCTGCAAAAGTACTCACTGGACTGTTCTTCATTATAGGCTTTTAAATCTGTTTTCATACAGCTGATCTGGGGGTAAATTAGAGTTCAATTGGTTGTTTCAAATTAGGGCTTTTGTGTTTTTTAGATACTCAGTAGTGCTATCTTGCTTTTGCCCCCTTAACTTTCCAAAAACTAGCTTATTCAGGTGCTTAATTGACTGCTTAAAACTGCTTGTTCACCCATTGTTTCTGTCCAATATTAGCAAGCTGCTTATGTGCTTATTGGTCTGTTTTGAGTGCTTATTGGATTATCATGAGTTGTTTCATGCTTGTTGATATTGTCTCTACTGTTCCTGAGCATTTTGTGCAATATAGTGCTTATTAGCTTATTGTAAGTGCTTATTAGAAATTGCTTTTTGCCTCTTCTGCTTATTAGTGCTTAGATTACTCCCACTTTTATTTTTCTTAGGTTTATAACATTAAATTAGAATTTTCTGCAAAATTTCATATTTTTCCTAGCTTATTTAGTATTTTTAATAATTAAAATTAGTTTTTAATCCTTTTTAAATCATTTTTAATCCTTTTTAATTCCTAAAAATTACATAAAAATCCAAAAAAATTAGTTTTCTGTTTTGAAAACAGTTTTTAGTTATTTTAGGATTTTAGAAAGTAAAATTGCATTTTTCTAGATTAAATTTACATTTATTTGCATTTTTAATATATTTAAACAACCGAGACTCGTCAACGACAATGATTGAAAGAGACAATTTGGATTTTTAAAATTTGTTATATGTTTGGTTCGTTGTGAACTTGCATTCTATGGATTAGTAAGCCTCATATGCACCTGTTGACCTAACTTTGTATGAATTTAGTCGTCCAATAAAATAGTCATGTATTTATATTTATGCCCATATGAGTATCTCAACAAAAAACTGTTTGACTTATTGTTACAAGATTTCAAATTCTAATCACTACTTTTCTACCTATAAATAGTTCGTAAACAATTTATTGTCCACTGCTTATCTTTTTTTTGTAAAGGACTGGCATCAACAATATCGTTTCTCCATTCCCACCATAAAGAAGTATCATGCCTTGAAAAAGTTTTTGGCAATTTGTAGCACTTGAACCCAAATAATATCCATTAACAAAGTCATGAAGATTAAGCGATGGAGGAAATTATAACAACCACAACTGAAAACTTTTCTCCATACTTGGAAGGACATGAGAGCAGCCTATTCAAGCACGTTCAAGAGTTTCCGGAGCCGAGTCACATCTCCGACATATCACTGAAATACCCCGGTTTTCAAGATTAGTATAATTAGGCAGCCTATCCAAGCAAGCACGCCAAACAAATACATTGACCTTCTTCGGGACCCAAGTATTCCAATCAAAACTTTTCACAACACAGTGAGGAAGGAGCAGTTTTTCAATATATGAGTAACATCTTGAAATCATAATATCCAAGTATTAGTATCTATAAATGCTCCACATATTATAGAACAAGAAAGTTAGGAAGAAGATGATATCTTTAGCCAATCCAAACATGCAGTTGAAAGGCAAAGGCGAATAGACATATAACCGCGAAATAAAACACCGTATGAACCAAAATAGCGACTCCACTATTGTCTGAAAACAGCAACCCTCGAGATAACAATGCAGATAGCAACACTGCCACCAAAACCGACCCCAAATCCGGCAATCCGCCATCTTATAAGTAATGATTTTTGTGGTGTGATTAGATGATGATGGGGTGCATGGGGATTTATACATAGAATAACTGAATGGAAAACTTGGTTAAGAAGCAAATAAAGAGGCTTTGTTGGTGGGATGGGGATAACTTAATGAAGTCGCTCATGGTTTGCTATCGTTTGCTTTATATATTTGCATGGGACACAAGTATGAAATATCAAAAGCCACAGTTAGCTTAAGTTATAAGTATAATCTTATTTTATCAGTTGGTAACTTTCATTAGTAAGATAAACACATGGTTCACCACCAACAAGCGCAAAAATCTCAAATAGCCTCAAAATCGGTACAAAATAGCCACAAACTTTTGCACATAGGCTGTTTCGATAGAAACTAATTAGATATGACAGTTTGGGATGAAAGTGATTGGACTAACATTAAAACTCGGCCATCATGACCCATTACGATCCACCTCATATAGAACATTGGTTTGATAAAAGCTCTTATAGAAAGTCATAACCAATCAAATGCTTAAAAGCTTTGAAAATCATTCGAATAACAATACTCAAAATATTCTTAAAAAAATGGCAAAATCATAATCATAGTTTGCTTCCACATAGTGGATAACCATGATTCGAAGGAGAAACAGAGTATTGTATCAATCTTTATCAATATAATTACTGAGATACTTTATTAGATTATTTCAAAATTTCAGTAGACATATGTCATACTAAATTTATAACACATTCAAGTTTCATGCCAATTTAGAAGGTTTCATTTCCAAAATACAACCACGCGGGGTTTTAAAGTTTACATTTATCCCAAAATCATCCAAAGTCAGGCCCAAAAGAAATAAATATAGGTCCACAATAGTTATCAGAGTTTTAGAAATATAGATCCATAACCGGTGCCAAATGCCAAGCCTCCAATCCCAAGCATCCATAGAGCATCACTTAATTACCTGAGAAAATGTGCTAAAAGTCAACTTTCGCTGGTGAGATCATAGGTTTAAATTCATAATTCAATATAGTGGACATACACGCAAAACGCTTGCTAGCTAGACTAGGGCTCAATCATCCAACCAAAATAATCCAACCAAATCAAATCATCCCTATAGGTGCACGCTATAGCTCAAATCAATCCAATCAATAGCTTACCTAGCTCAAGTCTAGGCCTCGCTCTATAATCAATCAAATAGCTTACCTAGCTCAAGTCTAGGCCTCGCTCTATAATCAATCAAATAGCTTACCTAGATCTAGTCTAGGCCTCGCTCAATATGTATGCGTAAGGATACGACATACCCAACATTCGTAAGGATACGACATGTTCAACTTACCTAGATCTAGTCTAGGCCTCACTGTTTAGCTTACCTAGCTCTAGGCTAGGCCTCGCTTTATAACCAATTCAATAGCTTACCTAGTTCGGGACTAGGCCTCGCTCAACAACCAAATCAATAGCTTACCTAGCTCAAGTCTAGGCCTCGCTCTACCTAGTTCTATAAGCATAGCAAGTTTTGAAATCAAAAAGCCATAATAGTCCACATAAAACATTTGCACGTTTCTCACCCCAAGTATTGAAAACATAGTTCAAGAGTAAAAAGCTGTGACTCACCTCAAGTCCAGCAAATCCTCAAAAGAAACGATAGAAGAAAGACGTAAGTAATCTCAAGCAACTCACGTAACGGCGACTACAGACTCGGCACTTCCTAACAATATCAAACTCGTTCAGAAATCATTTCCTCAAAATTAAATATTCCCATTCCCGAACGTATTCCATTTTACTTTTCAAAGATATCCATTTCTCGAATTAACTTCATATTAATTTGAAATTCGACTTTTGGTATCCATATGGGTGAAGGGTCGACACAACTCAAACCAAAAAGCCACAACAAGCAAAATAATAAACCAACTATAGGTCTAATGTTAGCCCAACATATTATTTAAATAATTATCGAAGCTTATCAAATCCGTCGATTTGGTAATCTCCCATATTTATTTACATAATATATCGTTCCAAAATTATACCCAACCTAAAGCACATAGCACAAAGAATTCTATTTGGTATATATCGTAGTCCAATAAATTCCCTATCTATATCGTCGAATCGGCCAAATTCCACGAGATACATAGTAATTTATTACCCTAAAACATATACCACAACCTATGGGCGTCGTGGGATACGATGCCCATTAATATACTCATTTTATATCGTCAAATAACTCGATCTAATCCGTCGATTAAATAAGTCACTTGATATATAAAATGTTTATATTAATCGTCATATATCCGTGACAACACAAAAGTCACAATATAAAGCCCACTTGGACTTTAAAGGACCACAACTCGTATAACTCGATAAGTTTCTAAATTTATAAAAATCACGTTTTTAATTATTATTCGCCCGACTTATGATTTCGCCATTATTTATAGTTATTATTTATAACAATATTCCGACATTTATTACACTATTTGCATAGTATAATAACTATCGTTGTATTATTATACGTTTACTCGTGCTCGTATTATTATTAATATACGCATATATATATATATATATATATATATACGTTTATCACGTCTATATACGTATATAAACGATTATATTATCAATAATATTATTACGAGTATTATTTTTAATATTTGACTTTTAAATATTTATCGAGTCATAGAATTTGGTCACATGTCCGAGTCATGACTCTCGGCTCATAGTCCAAGTCCAACATAAGTCAAAATAAATAAATCAACTCCGTCCAAATCAATCCCATAACCACGTGCTACAACATGAGGGTCCGACTACGGTACCCAACTAACCTATCTCCGTCATCTAATGACCGTCTCACAATCGGTCCCCAAGTTCCTCATTCGACAACACATCTCCATATCAAAACACAAGTATACCAAGTCCAAAAGCTTCGGTCCAAGTATGCCACAACAAGAAAAGTAATAACACAATATAAACAATCAACAATATACCATATATACGGGTCGACTTACCAAGTCAAACCCGGGTCAACAATGAGACCACAAAACTCATAATATGGTCTCACCCGAGACCTTAAGTCTCGGCATTGCTCCTCGAGCCAAAGAGAACCAAACGGACCCAAGGGGGTCGTCGGTCAAGAACCACGACTACAATCCACAAGCCAAAAATAATTACGGCTCAACCAAAACATCAAATACCAATAACCAAACACCAAGAGACATGTATAATCGGACCAATAAAAATATCCGAGACTCCCAAACGAGTCAAGGAGGGTCACATCGAGACTTATTGTCTCGGTCGAGCTCCATTCGAGCCAAAACAAAACCAAACGCGACCCAAATGTCACGTATCGAGTACCAAACTCGTGTCACGCCCAAACCCAAGATACCAAACGGACTTTTATTGTCAAAACTTCATTTCCCATCATCATTTTACAAAACCCTTTCAAAAAAACTAGTGTACCCACGATTTTGGGTACCAAATCGAGACAACGAGTTGAAACTCGTGTCACTCACCTTCAAAAAGACTCCAAAACTAAGTTTCTTCAAAAACCCAATAAGAAAAAGATGAAAAGGATGGTGTTTAGGGGCGGTGGTGATGATTTCAAAATGTTAGAGTGGTCCAAAACGCGCGTGGTTTGTACCAAAAGATAGATCTTGAAGAGATGGTTAAGATGGTGGTGTTATTTTTGTTGTAAGAGTGGCGGTGGTGGTGCTATTTGGGTGATAAAGGGCGGCGGTGATGGTGTTTCAAAGGAGGAGAGAGAGAGTGAATTGTTAGGTTGGTGAGGGTGTGGGTTGTGTTGCTTTGCAGTTCCACAAGGACAATATTATGTAATTTACTCTTTTAAAAATCCTTTTTGTAATAATAATAATAATAATTGTGAGGTGTGTAGTGGGTTAAGTAGCCCGGTGTAAATACACGGCCAAACCCGAAACCTTAAATAACCAAACAATTTTCTCAAACCGAACCCGTTCCAAAAATAATAATATCCGAACCAATAATAAAATATAATTAAAATTGTTAGGTCAACCTAGTGCCGGAGTCAATGTAGTGCCAAAGTAACAATCTCAAAATAAATCATAACGAACGAAACAAACCAAACCATAAATAAATAATCAAATCCCATAAATAACGTACGTTCAAAAATCACGTTCCAACGTTCATAAAACATCTCGTCCAATAAACTTTTCAAAAATTCCAAAATCATAAATTTTTAATGTAATGCGGTTTTTAAAATGACTCCCTATTTTGCCAGTTGTCACATCCTCCCAGCCTCAGAAGAAACCCGTCCCGGGTTTCTCTCGGAACAAACCATCTACGAAGTAAAAAGCTTCGGATATCTCTTTCGAAACTCATCCTCACGTTCCCACGTGAATTCCGGTCCATGCCGCGAATTCCAACGAACTTTGATGAGCGGAATGCGACTTCTCTTAAGTCGCTTAATCTCTCTATCCAATATCTCAATCGGCTCTTCCACAAAATTTAAACTCTCATCCACATGAATATCCTTAATTGGTATAACTGGCGTTTCCTACGAAAGACACTTCTTCAAATTGCTGACATGAAACACATCATGAACTTTATTCAATTCCGGTGGTAATTCCAATCGATAAGCTACGGGCCCAATTCTTTCCAAAATAAGAAATGGTCCAATGTAGCGGGGATTTAGTTTCCCACGTTTCCCAAAACGTATCACACCCTTCCAAGGCGAGACTTTCAACATTACTTTCTCAGTAGTTTCCAAAATAAGCTCAGGGCCTGTGAGTTGGCTATCTCCAACTTCTGCCCAACCAATAGGTGAACGACATTTACGACCATACAAAGCTTCAAATGGTGCAGCCTTAAGACTTGTGTGGTAGCTATTGTTGTAGGAGAACTCCACAAGGGGTAGATATTTCTCCCAGCCTTTACCAAAGTCTATTATGCATGCACGAAGCATATCCTCCAAAGTCTGAATAGTTCTCTCACTTTGACCATCGGTTTGGGGGTGATATGCAGTACTCATATCAAATCTCATCCCCAAAGCGGTTTGAAGTGATCGCCACAATGCTGACGTGAAGCGGCTGTCGCGATCAGAAATAATCGATATCGGAACTCCATGACGAGAAACAATTTCCTTTACATACAACCTTGCGAGTTTATCCACACTATCATCTTCACTAATTGCCAGGAAATAAGCAGACTTAGTCAATCGATCCACAATTACCCATATAGTGTCGCAACTGCTAGCTGTCTTTGGTAATTTGGTAATAAAGTCCATCGTAATCCGCTCCCATTTCCATACCGGGAGTTCTGGCTGTGTCAACAATCCTGACGGTCTTTGATGTTCTGCCTTAACCTTAGAGCATGTCAAACACTTACTAACATACAACGCTATATCCGCCTTCATATTTGGCCACCAATACAACTTTTTCAAATCCTGGTACATCTTGTCGGACCCAGGATGAATAGAGTACCTTGACTTATGCGACTCATGCATAATCAACTCTCGAATTCCTCCATACAATGGTACCTAACTTCGCTCTCCAAAACATAATACTCCATCAGAACGCTTAACAAATCCCTTCTCATTTTCTGCCATCCCAAATAAGTTCTCAGCAGGTCGATTTTCTGCTTTCAACGCTTCCGTTTGAGCTTCTAATATTTGAGACGGTAATGGCGATACGATAGTCATTCCTAATGACCTAACTCATAGCGGTGGGATTCTCTCCTTTCGACTAAGAGCATCAGCAACAACGTTTGCTTTACCAGGATGGTAACGAATTTCACAATCATAATCGCTTAGCAACTCAATCCAATGTCGTTGTCTCTTGTTAAGCTCTTTTTGGTTCAAAATGTGTTGCAGACTTTTGTGGTCAGTAAACACTACACACTTGGTTCCATATAAGTAATGTCTCCATATCCTCAAAGCAAAAACCACATCACCTAACTCCAAATCATGGGTGGTGTAGTTCTTCTCGTGCTTCTTGAGCTGTCGGGAAGCATAAGCTATCACTTTCTCTCGTTGCATTAACACAGCTCCCAAACCTTTATGAGAAGCGTCACAATAGACGACGAAGTCCTAGTTACCTTCAGGTAACGCCAAGATAGGAGCACTACACAACATTTTCTTAAGTAACTGAAATGCTTCCTCTTCCTTATCTCCCCATTCATACTTAACACTCTTTTGAGTCAATTTGGTCAACGGCTTTGCTATCTTCGAAAATCCCTCAATGAATCTTCGGTAATAGCCGGCTAATCCCAAAAATTGACGAACTTCTGTTGGGGTCGTAGGTGCAGCCCAATCTTTTATTGCCTCAATCTTAGCGGGATCTACATGAACTCCTTGTCTATCAATCACATGACCCAAAAATTGTACCGTCGGAATCCAAAATTCACATTTTGAAAACTTGGCATACAGTTTCTCCTTCCTGAGCAATTCTAAGATAAGTCTTAGATGCTCCTCATGCTCCTTCTCACTCTTCGAATAAATCAGGATGTCATCGATGAACACAATCACAAACTTATCTAAGTAAGGCTTACACACCCGATTCATGAATACCGCCGGTGCGTTCGTCAACCCAAACGGCATTACCTGAAACTCGTAATGCCCGTAACGGGTTCTGAAAGCCGTTTTCGGAATATCTTCCTCGCGAACTCGAAGCTGATGATATCCCGATCTCAAGTCGATTTTCGAATACACACTCGATCCTTGAAGCTGATCGAACAAATCGTCGATCCTCGGTAACGGGTATCTATTCTTCACCGTTAACTTGTTCAGCTCTCGATAATCAATACACATACGAAACGATCCATCCTTCTTCTTCACAAATAAGACCGGGGCTCCCCAAGGCGAAGAACTTGGTCTTATGAATCTCTTTTCGGCTAACTCCGCTAATTGTTTCGACAACTCTTCCAATTCAATAGGTGCAAGACGATAAGGCGCTCGTGCTACAGGTGCAGCACCAGGTATCAACTCAATTTGAAATTCCACTTGTCTAGTAGGTGGAATTCCCGGCAAATCCTCGGGAAACACATCTGAAAAATCACGAACTATAGGTACATCTCCAATGCACCTTTCCTTCTTCTCCTTCTCTCCTTTCTCAGAAATTTGGGCTAAGAAAAGGTAACTTCCCTTTTCCATTAGCTTTGGCAACTTAGTGCAAGATATGACCGCTAATCTAGATGGGCCTCTCAAATCCTTTCTATCTCCTGGTATGTTCAGAATCTCCTTGCCGTAAGGTACACGCACAATCTTCTCAACACAAATTATATGAGCACGATACTTTGACAACCAATCCATACCAATAATGACATCAAAACTCCCTAATGTGACGGGTAGAAGATCTATGTTGAAAGGACGATTCAGAAAGTTTAACGTGCAAGCGCGAATGATAGTCCTAATCCTCTCTATGTTCCCATTAGCTAACTCTACATCATAACCAATTCCTAAGGCCATCGGGGGTTTCTCTAGCAATGGTGCAAACTTAGTGGACACAAAACTCTTATCAGCACCAGTATCAAATAGTATGGAAGCATAACGATTATTGAGAAGGAACGTACCAGTAACGACGTTCGGATCTTCTCCTCTCTCGTTCCCAAGTGCATACACTCTCCCATGAGCAGCTCCAGCTTCCACACGTTGGTCCCCATTATCTTGTCGTCCACGATTTCCTCCAGCTCCACGGTTTCCATTATTGTACCCATTACCACCCGATCCTTGATTTCCTCGGTTCCACGATTCTCTACACTCATTCCTATAATGTCCCTTCTTTCCACATCCATAGCAAGTAACATTATCCTTGTTCATAGTTTCAGGAGTAGCTTGAACCATAGCAAGTGGTCGAGCTCTACAATCCTTAGCTATGTGTCCCATCCTAGAGCAATTCTTGCACTTCACAGTACATCGTCCAGAATGATTCCTATAACATCGGTTACACTTGGTTGCATCTCCATTGTAGTTCTTGTTGTCTCCATCTCCCATAGCATAAGCTCTAGCAGTTGTTTGTCGCTTGTTTCGACGATCATTACCCTTAGAGTGATCATCCCTCTTTCTCTTTCCATTCTTGTCTTTCTCAGCTTCTTCCAATACCAACGAGTCCATCAATTGTTGAGCAATAGTAATAGCCTCATGAATGCTTGCAGGCTTAGCAGAAATCACATCGTTCCTGGTAGCTACCGGTAACCCATCGGTATACCTCTCAATCCTTTGAGTCTCAGTCCTAACCATATCGGGACAAAGTAGGGCTAACTCTCGATAACGGCGATTGTAAGTTGCCATATCGGTACCTTTCACCTTATGGTTCCAGAACTCAATCTCTAGCTTCTTAATCTCATTCCTTGGGCAGTAAGTCTGAATCAGCAAAGACTTAAATTGCTCCAAAGTCATAGCATAAGCCACATCACTCCCAACCGAGTTACGGTAATTGTTCCACCAAGTTAAAGCTTCATCCTTGAAAGTAAAAGAAGCAAATTTTACCTTCGCATTCTCCGCACAACTACTGACATTAAACACTGACTCAGTCTTCTCTATCCACCTGACCAAGTAAACCACTCCTTCAGTTCCACCAAACTCAATAGGTCCACAAATCTTAAACTCCTTGTAGTGACATCCACCAGCACGAACAGGCGGGAAAGTTCCAGCAGAATTGTTGGAGTGATTTGACTCAGCCAGTAGTTCAGCAACTCGTTGCTCCACAAGTTGATTGATCATTGCTTGATCCACAGTAGGTGCATTAAGTGGAACATGATCATTGTCTCCCTGAACATCAACATTTTGGTTCCTGTTGTTGTGGTTAGTAGTGTCCAGGTTATCAGGAGTAGGGGTCTCAACATTTCGAGTAGGACGGCGTCCTCGACGACCAGGGGTAGTCGTTGCAGGACCAGTTCTGGTAGCTCTAACAGGGTTTCTTCGTGGGGCCATTGATCTGAAACATCATACAAGTTCGTGAGTCTCCGATAGAACTTATCATATGCTCAACAAGAATTAAATCAACGAAGCCAAGTCATGGAAAGAATATCAACAATACACCACAAGACATCAATAAGGCGCATAGGAACTCAATTTCCATAATATCCAACATCCACATAATACCATAAAATAATAACCATCAACCATACAATAAAGATCCAACATTGTTCCAACTACCGAAAACACAAAGATAACAATCGTTCCAACGAGACGAGAAATCAACGGAAAATACATCAAAATAGGATAACTAGCTTTTCTAACCGAACACTCCTCGGTTAAGAAAGCAACAAGATAACATAGCTCAAACGTCTAGCCACGCTGCTGGCGGAGGCTCCTCAACTCCTGCCTCAAGCCATCAAGATCTCTCCATAATGATCCTAACTCCACACTATGGGTGTCTCGGTCTCTCTTGAGGTCAGCCACCTCCTTCTCCAGCTCGGCATTCCTTTGCCATAGCTTGCAGTCGGCCTCTCGAGCTGTAATAAAACCTCGCTGTAAACTATCGATATGCTCGTGAACCTCCATCAAAACTCTCCTCATCTCAGTAGTCCTGCCCACAACCATAGTCAAATCAACTCTCAGATCCGCTATGAACTCTCCAATAACCCTCTCAAGTCGATCAGATATACGTGCAACTCTCTCACCAAGATCCGTAATCTGAGTCCACAACCAACCAATCTCACCTAACTCTGCATGCTCAGCAGAAACCTCAGAAGGTGCATCCGACTCAACGGGACTACCAGGTGGCAACTCAAACAAAAATGGATGATCAGGTGAAACAGGCTCAATCGGATGTATAGGTGAATCAGGCTCCTTAGCCTATACTGGCGGCACTAACAAATCATCATCATCAGGCATCTCCTCCTCCTGAGGGTCATCCTCCTCCTCAGGGTCATCATCATCACCCTGCTCAGCCTCCTGAGGGTCATCAGCCTCATCCTCACCCTCGTACTCCTCCTCCTCCTCATCGGAAGAGTACATCATCAATCGTCGTCTCCTAACAGGTGAACCATGTGGTGAAGGGGTAGGTGATCTAGGACGACGACGCCATGATGTAGGTGGCGCCTCAGACAGAAGAGAGTGAGCATCAATCTGTAAAGGTGGTGAAATAGGGCGTACCGACATACGTGCTGTAGCTCGGTGGGCAAAACGTGGAGCCACACGAGCCAAAGCCTGATGAAGAGTAAGCTGCCTCGATGTACCAGGGAGCCCTAGAGAAGATGAGGGTCCCTGCGTAGATGCAGCAGGTGGTGCTGAAGTAAAACATGTCGGTGTCACAGTAGCTGAATGCATGGCAACCTGGTAAGGGTCATCAGGAGCCATGGTAAACTGTGCTGGCAATACCGGTGTAGTAAGAATATCCTCAACAACATCAGGCGTATGGGAGGCCATAGTCTGTGACAACGGCGTAGGGTAGGTGTAAGTGTTTCAAAACAACTAAACCGCGAACTCAAAATACCATATCAACATCATCATATAATTCCAAATCATATATAATCAAGAAAGATTTAAAATACCACATTACTAAAACCATTCGCAAAACAATTAAGCCATATAATTCCTCAAAAACGCATATAATTCCTCAAAACGCCATCATATCACTAAATCAATAAACCTCAAATCCTCAAATCATCTCAAGAAATCCCAAATCTATAATCATCTCAATAATCTCATAATACCTCAACAATAAACCATGATGCTTCAGCTTGGCGGGCTGGCGGGCAATGGTCGAGGATCGTTTTCTATAAAAATCGGTTATAGTTCAGGTGTCTATTTACCTAGTTCTCTATAACCTTGGCTCTGATACCAATCTGTAACACCCCCAAAATCTGATACAGCGGAAGACTCACAAGCTTTTGGGGTGCTACGGGGATTGGTATCCAAACACAAGACATAAAAGAACGAGATAAAGTAAACATAATAAAAATACAACCACGCGGGGTTTTAAAGTTTACATTTATCCCAAAATCATCCAAAGTCAGGCCCAAAAGAAATAAATATAGGCCCACAATAGTTATCAGAGTTTTAGAAATATAGATCCATAACCGGTGCCAAATGCCAAGCCTTCAATCCCAAGCATCCATAGAGCATCACTTAATTACCTGAGAAAACGTGCTAAAAGTCTGCTTTCACTGGTGAGATCATAGGTTTAAATTCATAATTCAATATAGTAGACATACACGCAAAACGCTTGCTAGCTAGACTAGGGCTCAATCATCCAACCAAAATAATCCAACCAAATCAAATCATCCCTATAGGTGCACGCTATAGCTCAAATCAATCCAATCATAGCTTACCTAGCTCAAGTCTAGGCCTCGCTCTATAATCAATCCAATAGCTTACCTAGATCTAGTCTAGGCCTCGCTCAATATGTATGCGTAAGGATACGACATACCCAACATTCGTAAGGATACGACATGTTCAACTTACCTAGATCTAGTCTAGGCCTCGTTGTTTAGCTTACCTAGCTCTAGGCTAGGCCTCGCTTTATAACCAATTCAATAGCTTACCTAGTTCGGGACTAGGCCTCGCTCAACAACCAAATCAATAGCTTACCTAGCTCAAGTCTAGGCCTCGCTCTACCTAGTTCTATAAGCATAGCAAGTTTTGAAATCAAAAAGCGATAATAGTCCACATAAAACATTTGCACGTTTCTCACCCCAAGTATTGAAAACATAGTTCAAGAGTAAAACTGGGGCTATGACTCACCTCAAGTCCAGCAAATCCTCAAAAGAAACGATAGAAGAAAGATGTAAGTAATCTCAAGCAACTCACGTAACGGCGACTACAGACTCGGCACTTCCTAACAATATCAAACTCGTTCAGAAATCATTTCCTCAAAATTAAATATTCCCATTCCCGAACGTATTCCATTTTACTTTTCAAAGATATCCATTTCTCGAATTAACTTCATATTAATTTGAAATTCGACGTTTGGTATCCATATGGGTGAAGGGTCGACACAACTCAAACCAAAAAGCCACAACAAGCAAAATAATAAACCAACTATAGGTCTAATGTTAGCCCAACATATTATTTAAATAATTATCGAAGCTTATCAAATCCGTCGATTTGGTAATCTCCCATATTTATTTACGTAATATATCGTTCCAAAATTATACCCAACCTAAAGCACATAGCACAAAGAATTCTATTTGGTATATATCGTAGTCCAATAAATTCCCTATCTATATCGTCGAATCGGCCAAATTCCACGAGATACATAGTAATTTATTACCCTAAAACATATATCACAACCTATGGGCGTCGTGGGATACGATGCCCATTAATATAATCATTTTATATCGTCAAATAACTCGATCTAATCCGTCGATTAAATAAGTCACTTGATATATAAAATGTTTATATTAATCGTCATATATCCGTGACAACACAAAAGTCACAATATAAAGCCCACTTGGACTTTAAAGGACCGCAACTCGTATAACTCGATAAGTTTCTAAATTTATAAAAATCACGTTTTTAATTATTATTCGCCCGACTTATGATTTCGCCATTATTTAAAGTTATTATTTATAACAATATTCCGACATTTATTACACTATTTGCATAGTATAATAACTATCGTTATATTATTATACGTTTACTCGTGCTCGTATTATTATTAATATACGCATTTATATATATATATATATATATATATATATATATATATATATATATATATATATATATATATATATATATATATATATATATATATACGTTTATCACGTCTATATACGTATATAAACGTTTATATTATCAAAAATAATATTACGAGTATTATTTTTAATATTTGACTTTTAAATATTTATCGAGTCATAGAATTTGGTCACATGTCCGAGTCATGACTCTCGGCTCATAGTCCAAGTCCAACATAAGTCAAAATAAATAAATCAACTCCGTCCAAATCAATCCCATAACCACGTGCTACAACATGAGGGTCCGACTACGGCACCCAACTAACCTATCTCCGTCATCTAATGACCGTCTCACAATCGGTCCCCAAGTTCCTCATTTGACAACACATCTCCATATCAAAACACAAGTATACCAAGTCCAAAAGCTTCGGTCCAAGTATGCCACAACAAGAAAAGTAATAATACAATATAAACAATCAACAATATACCATATATACGGGTCGACTTACCAAGTCAAACCCGGGTCAACAATGAGACCACAAAACTCATAATATGGTCTCCCGAGACCTTAAGTCTCGGCATTGCTCCTCGAGCCAAAGAGAACCAAACGGACCCAAGGGGGTCGTCGGTCAAGAACCACGACTACAATCCACAAGCCAAAAATAATTACGGCTCAACCAAAACATCAAATACCAATAACCAAACACCAAGAGACATGTATAATCGGACCAACAAAAATATCCGAGACTCCCAAACGAGTCAAGGAGGGTCACATCGAGACTTATTGTCTCGGTCGAGCTCCATTCGAGCCACAACAAAACCAAACGCGATCCAAATGTCACGTATCGAGTACCAAACTCGCGTCACGCCCAAACCCAAGATACCAAACGGACTTTTATTGTCAAAACTTCATTTCCCATCATCATTTTACAAAGCCCTTTCAAGAAAACTAGTGTACCCACGATTTTGGGTACCAAATCGAGACAACGAGTTGAAACTCGTGTCACTCACCTTCAAAAAGACTCCAAAACTAAGTTTCTTCAAAAACCCAATAAGAAAAAGATGAAAAGGATGGTGTTTAGGGGCGGTGGTGATGATTTCGAAATGTTAGAGTGGTCCAAAACGCGCGTGGTTTGTACCAAAAGATAGATCGTGAAGAGATGGTTAAGATGGTGGTGTTATTTTTGTTGTAAGAGTGGCGGTGGTGGTGCTATTTGGGTGATAAGGGGCGGCGGTGATGGTGTTTCAAAGGAGGAGAGAGAGAGTGAATTGTTAGGTTGGTGAGGGTGTGGGTTGTGTTGCTTTGCAGTTCCACAAGGACGATATTATGTAATTTACTCTTTTAAAAATCCTTTTTGTAATAATAATAATAATAATTGTGAGGTATGTAGTGGGTTAAGTAGCCCGGTGTAAATACACGGTCAAACCCGAAACCTTAAATAACCTAACAATTTTCTCAAACCGAACCCGTTCCAAAAATAATAATATCCGAACCAATAATAAAATATAATTAAAATTGTTAGGTCAACCTAGTGCCGGAGTCAATGTAGTGCCAAAGTAACAATCTCAAAATAAATCATCACGAACGAAACAAACCAAACCATAAATAAATAATCAAATCCCATAAATAACGTACGTTCAAAAATCACGTTCCAACGTTCATAAAACATCTCGTCCAATAAACTTTTCAAAAATTCCAAAATCATAAATTTTTAATGTAATGCGGTTTTTAAAATGGCTCCCTATTTTGCCAGTTGTCACAGCCATAAACTATAAATTAATAACTAATGATAGTACAGTAATTCCATACTTGAAACTTCAACAAGATATAAACAAATCAGTAGCAAGTGGCAACCACCACTACCAAATGTACTTAATTTATTTACTTGTTTTCTATTCGTTCCTTTTACTCTTTCTTTTCATTGTTGTGGTCCATATACTTCTTTTACCTTCTATACCCATGGAGTTTCAGTTTATGATTCCCTCATGTCAACAAAGGCATTCTAGTTTGGCTCGATCAAGGTACTTGGACCCTCTAGTTGGTTATCGGGTCAGATTCTATTTAAAACCAGAAAAGTTTTCCACTCAATTATATACAAATAAACAAAACATTATCAATATCCAAGTATAGATTGTGCGTAGAACTATAAATGAAGTCAGTTTGCAAAATTTAAGCTAGGTAGCTTGAGAAGAATATCCTGTTTCATTGTTCGCTATAATAGTTTTCAGCATGTTTGGCATATATTTAATTCCAGTGAACTTCCACCAACTTGTGATATATTTATGACCCCCGTTGTTGCTTAACATGCAACATTCTCGTAAAATTTAGAAAATTGTCAACATAATATATTTTGTTAAAGGTGAAAAGCATATCTATTTTGCAGGTATGAACGTCGGCTTTCAGAACTTAATGCTCACATCAGGTATGTCAAATACTTTTTCTTTTGATCAGTGCATCAGTTTTCCAATAGGTAATCAACTTATCTGTCTTAATACTTTTTCCTGTCTGTTTGTTAATGCACAGGGAAAGCTTCGGCAAACTCGTAAATACTATGCTACCTATAATGCTTTGCTGGAAATAAAATGCGTCAGATTGGTTTATATTGGTGATATGCAGTGTCTTTTACTATCATTAAAATCGTCCTGACGTATTATTTACGTTTGCAGTGTTCATGGTAATCATCTCAACAAATCAGATGCAAGTCATCATCACACTCCAGGTAGTTTCTTATTAGACTTGCAAGCCTTAAACTGTATTTATATGTGCAGGCCTTCAATAGTTTTTGTGTGTGCAGTTCTTCCAGTAAAAGAATCGACTATTCAAAAAAGTGCTCTCAAAAAATTAGGTGGAACTCGTCATCATACCTCAGGTAAATGTAGAATGTAATAAATTTAACACAGTACAATTCATTAGCAAACCTTAAATAATACTTGCAGCCCTTTAACTCCTTTTTAACTTTTTTGTATGTAAAACGTTTACAGGAAACAAATCAGCTGATCATGATACTCTCAACAAATCAGCCCCAAGTTGTCTTCATACTTCAGGTAGTTCTTTAGTTTAATAGTTCTGATACGTGCAAGTACTTCAAGTGGCCTTAAATAGTACTTGTTAGCCATGTAAAATTTTTAAACGTGTGAGCGTATAATAGTCTTTGTATGTACAGTTTCTGCACGAAATCAGTCAGGTGGTAATCGTCATCATACTTCAAGTACAAGTCAGTTGTCCTAAAATACAAAATCATTCAGGTCTAATAGCCCTTTAACTGTTATTATTTGTTCAACATGCACAGGAAACAAATCAGTTGTCTTAAAATTCTTGGAAGCCCTTTAAGTGATACTGGCAACAAAGCAAGTCGCCTTCATACATCAGGTAGTTGTTTAGTTTAACGGTTTTATATGTGCTTCGCTAAGCCCAGTGGCAGACGGTTCGGGTTGGGTTGGTTTGGGTCATGGGTCATGGGTCAAGTGGGTTATGGGTCATACGAGTCATGGGTCAAAGAGTTCATCTTTTAGAATTGGGTCAAAAGGGTCGTAGGTCAAACGGGTTGATGAAAGAACTAAATGACCCAAATGACCTGTTATGTGTTTTTCATCTTACCTGGTTCAACCCATGACGATGGAAATCTTACCCACCTGACCCAGTTTTACCTAATCTGGGACAGGTTTGCCAACACAGTTATGTAGTTTTTATACGTGCAAGCCTTTGAGCAGTTTTTGTATGTGCAACATTTACAGGAAACAATTAAGCGATGTGAGGATTGCGAAGACCAAGCATGACTATTCTCTTCTTTTCTTAGCTCAGTTATAGTTTAGTTGGATTGCGATAATCATTGTACTTGCATTTCATAGTTGAGAAAGATGTTCGTTTCTTGTTTGTGGTTAGGCAAAATACTTTGTCTATATCGATTTTTGGTTGAAATAATAAATAGGTTTGAATCTCAGTTTATTTGTTATTAATTACTAGATTTTCATGTGTAAAGTTGGAATAAATATAGCAGGACTAATATGGGTAGAGAGAACAATATTGAGTACCTATAGTGACACATATGCATCTGTCAGAAATAGACTCCACTTATCCTGACACTATTAAGTGTCAGAAAAATGTGTCACTATATACTTTTACCGCCTGGACTTTTAATGACACTTTTTATAAGTGAAGGTGAAAAAAAATATTATTTAGTGACACTTTTTTGGACATTTTCTGACACTTTATGTGTGTCACTAACAGACTTTTTTCTTGTAGTGCCATGTCTTTCTTTTGACTATTATTCACTATATATAAACACTAATAGATAGAAAGAAGAAGATGGTATATATTTTGATGATATAATAAAATGAACAGCTATAAATATATAGTATAATTGAAGAGAAGAAAAAAAGAAGAGAATCGAACCTGACGACATCGCCGATCGTAATCCTTTTTTTCTCCTGAGTCTGTATTTAGAAAGACTCGTTTTAGTTTTAGTTTTCGTTTCTGTCACTCCAGACTCATCCGATTCCATCATCAGACATGAACTTGCAAAGCAGAGGTTCACAGCAACTAAAAGTTGACTAAAAGAAATACTAGTATAAATCAAGCTCTGCAACACATAAGGAAAGAAGAAGATGGATAGTCCTTGAATGTTAAATAGGCAATTAATAATATGGGTAGTCTCAGAAACTTTCACGAATTTTCTCTTCCTTTGTATAAAAATCGAAACAAAAATGTCACCTTCCTTTGCAATAGCAATTTCTCGCTTTTTATTTAGAATAAAATATGCAGCAATAAGAAAGACTCCATAATGGACTACATAATTCAAGTGGGCCCAACAAAATTGTTAATTACAAATAGACAATTAGTTTTAATCAAGCTCTGCAACACTTTACAAAAAGCTCTGCAACAAATATTAGTTTTAGGATTTTGCTACATCCACATAAAATCCTCACAAAAAACTCCCACTCGCTGACATGTCAGCGGGTAATTGGTTTATTGTGGGATCCACATTCCACTAAAAACCAATCACCCGCTGACACGTCAGCGAGTGGGAGTTTTTTTGTGAGGATTTTATGTGGATGTAGCATACCCATTAGTTTTAATCACATACAAAATAAATGTTAAATAGGCCATTAAAAACCTACTTACCGTGTGCTGACTTTGAGCCATATGCTTCTATGAAACTTTCACGAATTCTCACTTTCTGTGTTGTTGTAATGGCAATTTCTCGCTTATTATTTTATTTACATTTGCATGCGGCTCCGGCTAGAGGTGTTTATCGGTTCACGTTATTCGGATTGAAATTTTTTCAAAGTAAAACCGAACTGAAAATCAAATTTGAATTCAGTTCGGTTTTCAAGTTGGACCGGAAAACCCAAATTTCAAAACTTATAATCCTTTTCCGTCTACTTATATATTTTCAACATCAAACGTATATAATTATAAAATTTTAGCAAAAGAGATACACTACCAAAATAAATAAATAAAAGATTTTCAAACTTATATTTTATAAAATTTACTAGGAAAAGGTTTTAATAATTCAATTATTTATATAAGTAAATATAAAAAATAATTAAAAAACTGCTCCTTCCTCACTGTTTATGGGAAAAGGTTTGATTGGAAGAGTTGATCCTCAAAGAAGGTCAATGTATTTGCTTGGCATGCTTGCTTGGATAGGCTGCGTAATTATATACTAATCTTGAAGCTCCGGAAACTCTTGAACATGCGCTAATAGGCTGCCCTCATGTCCTTCAAATATGGAGAAAAGTTTTCAGTCCGTGTTGTTACAATTTCCTCCATCGCTTAATCTTCATGACTCCGTGTTGTTACAATTTCCTCCATCGCTTAATTTTCATGACTTGGTTAATGGATATTATTTGGGTTCAAGTGCTACAAAGTGCCAAAAGCTTTTTCAAGGCCTGATTTTTACTTCCTTATGGTGCTTGTGAAAATGGAGAAAAACGATATTTTGTTCATGCCAGTCTTTTTGGGAAAGGTGTGCTAGCTGTTCCAAAAAAAGATTTACAAAGTAGTGGACAGTACATTGTTTACAAACTGTTTATAGGTAGAAAGGTAGTGAACACTTTCTTGTTGAGATACTCAAATGGGCATAAAATATAAATACATAACTATTTTATTGCTTATAACAGAAATAATAACACAATCATACAAGTTTACAACAAACCAAACATATACGAAAATTTAAAAATCAGAATAGTCACTTTTAGTTGTCATCTGTGTAAACTCCCACGAGAATTCTAGCAAATTTCACTTTTATCAATTGACAAGTCTCGGTTGAATAAATCACTCCAACTCGGTGCTGAATCATCACGACTATAAGAATGCGCTTCCAAAGAAATATTATGCCTCGCCATATCATCAATAGATGGTGCTTGACCACTAGAAAGTGGTATGTAGATGTTGTGAGCACCCTGTATTTTGGCAAAAAAGCGGAAGAAAACAACGAATTCTCAGTTTCATATTAAACTATAGTACTATACAATTACTTGAATGATTATAAGTCAAATGATATATATTTATATATCTCTATAATCTATCTATAATACTTATAAAGGGTGTATAGTCAAAATGAATGTTGAAAGTTGAAAATAGTCATAGGTGAGAAAAATGTATAGTGTAATTAATAATTTTATTAAAACACCTCATTACTTAAAAGTACAGTGATTTATTCTCATTGTACAACCAATTAAAACACCGCTTACGTACAATAAAATTTTCATAATATACAATTTAAACAAGCTACAACATAATCCAAAATATAAAATAAATAAACACATTAATTAATGTTATTTTTAAAACACCCTATAAAATGAAAAGTATATTTAAATATACAAATTATACAAATTAATAAAATACAAAATGCTTCATAAAACCTAACAAGTTGATAGTACATATAATTTTGAAAACCGGACGGGACCAAAGGGTTCAACCGGGACCGGTGTCGCCACCAGTTCGGCTAACCAATAAAAGTCATCCGAAAACTAACCAGAGAGGACCCGTTGAAATCGATACAAACTGATTAATCAGGCCTCATCGATATCTATTTCTCCGGTTAATCGTCACAGGGTACCCGAAGGAAAAACTGAAAAGTGAAAAGTTGAAACTAAAAAAGGAAATTTTGAAAACATATATTTCAAAAGGAAACTATTAATACAAATCGAAAACCGGGTTGACCCGGAATGCTTCAAACCCGGCGGGTTGACCCGGTTTAATTTCACCTGTTTTTTACCCAACCCGACAAGTTGACCCGGTTTAAATCTCGTCTATTTAATCACTTTTGTTTGTACTTCAATCCCTCACTCACAATCACCATTCTCAGCAAATTACTCATCTTCAAACACTCCTTCACCGTGACAAAAGCTTCAAGTGCTCATTCATCAACTAGAATCCCTCCTCGGAAAACCGCTCGTATTGTTTATGAAATTTCATTAATTGAATCTTAACCCATTAAGAAACCTTCAAATGATCACATCAAAACTCCTTTTTCTCCTATTGAACCAACCCCACAAACAACAATTGCTCCACAAACTTCAATACCACCTATTGGACCTTCTTTAATAAAACCATCACCCCTAATCACTCCTATCACCACACAATCACCAAAAGTTACTTCCCTTAAACCTCGTCAACTTACCTTTGGTACACTTGTTACCTCACCACACCTATAGAAACTAGAAGGGGGGGGGGGGGGGGTGGGGGGGGGGGGTTGAATAGTTTCACCATTTGAATTATGTTTTAAAATTATTCTTTTTTAAAACTCTTTTTTATTGGAAGTTATGTGATATCAATCAACAATATATGAACACAATAAATATGAACAATGACAAAGTATGAAAGGAAGAATAGTAAAGAGATGAAATGATCAAACCAATATACAGAGATTTATAGTAGTTCGGCTACGAAGCTCTATCTTAGCCATATTCCACTCCCTGAGTATCACACTCGAGAGTTCGCAATCACTATGTCAACAAACTCCCTTCAAGCGGAGAAAACCTTACAACGTCGCTTACACCAATTTCCGACATTAAGTTGAATGTCATGTTCTAATATTAGCTAGAACCAATCTACACTCACACTTGTATTTTCAGGACCAAAATACTAACCAATATACACACAACACTTTCGGACTTACACACAGTCCGGATGTACCAATATTACAACAGTGGAGATTAATAGAGTTTAGATCAAGAAGAGAATCGTAACAAAGGTTACGTATATAATGCCTATTCTACAACACTTCGTTTCTTGACAAATTCAAGCGTTCTTCTCTTTGCACTTTGAGGGAAGAAAGAATGTGATAAACAAATAATAAGTTAATGTGATCAAAGAAGAGTGGATTAGATAATAGAAATTTGTGTACTCAAGAGGAGTGAAAATATGTTGGAAATGGTCCAGTATTTATTGGCTGCTGAAGGAGCGTAGACGGTGCCATAAAGCTGGACGGTCCCATATATATCTGGGATTGTCCCCTTATAAGGGACCATCCAGTAGGATGCTCCTCTTTTTGTCCTGTTGTGGTGAAATATTTTTCTGGTGATGGTGGGATCTTTTTAGAAGGGAAACCGGATTTTGAATATATATCCTTATTAAAACATTTCTTTATAAATACAAAAATAATTTGTACGATTTATTAAACTATAGTACTATACTAATACTTGAATAATTATTAGTCGAATGATACATGCACGTATGACGTATGCTACCACAATTCATAAGTAAAGAGGAACAACAATAAAGAGAGAAAAAAAAAAAAAAAAAAAAAAAAAAAAAACTAATCTACGACAAAAATGAAATTTTTATAGTTAATTTCTTTATATGTTTAACTAAAGGAAAAAGCATTTGAAGAATTGACTTCTGAAAATATTTATGAAAAAAATGCTTGGAGAACTGGTTTTACCGAACACCGAAGGCTGGATACATGAACAGACTTGAAATACTTATAGAAATCTGCCAAATAATTGTTGTTATTGGAGCGATTTGGTGAACTTCTACAAGATAAAGAGACATATGTTGATAATTGGAGACTGGTTCAAGCGAGTCGTACCCTACTGTTAGAATTGGTGAGTCGTTACAATTGACAATGAACTCTAACAGTGGGAACACTAGTCCTACGCATGATAATGTAGATGCTGCTCCTTTGATGACTAACTCTGAGGCTCATGTTACCAGAAATGTTATCTCTATTGGGGGTAAGGCTTCCCATGTCATGCCTACTGTGGTTACTTCTAATAGGAATGGTAACTTTACTGTTGATTCGAGTCCCTCTCTTTTTGATGTACAACCTGGTTCCAACTCTAATAGTGGTGTGGCATCCTATTATGGTGGTGTTGAATCATGGGCTGTGGTTGATTCTCTGGTTGTTCAATCGATGGAAAACGTGGCTAAGTCTGGTGTTATATCTACTGATCCTAATCATAATTATGTAGATGAACCGGTTGGTGCTTCTAAACATTCTAATGTGGCGAGTCTAACGAGTTTTGAGGTTGCTATGCAATCACAAAAGTTTGCTCATAATGGTTATAATGAGTATATTAGAAATAGTGGAGGTAGGGCTACAAACGTGGGGAGTAAAGGTCCTAATGATGTATCTACTTCAGCCCCTCACACTTCAAGTGTGCTAAAACAGCCCCAATTTACAGTTGACCATAATGTTAAGCCGGTTTCATATGCGGGCACCATGTCAAATGATCATATGAAGCATAAGTCTAATTTTCATAGTTTGGGATGTTGTAACAAGTCTAATGGAGTGGATCTTACTCTTCCTATAAAAGTTTTTGAAGAGGTAAACACTAAATTTGAAAATACACTTTATGGTTATTTTCTATTTAACGTATTGCTTTTCCGGTTGTTGATTACATCGTTCGTAATGCGTGGGCTAAGTATGGTTTACAAAAGGTCATGATGAATGCAAATGGCTTCTTTCTCTTTAAGTTTTTCACTAAGAAATGTGTTGATGAGTTCTTGAAAATGGGTCGTGGCTGATTAGGAATGTGCCTATAATTCTTAAAATTTTGACTTTGAACACTAATCTACTTAAAGAGAATTTGAGTAACATTCTGGTATGGATTAAATTCCATGAAGTTCCCCTTGCTATGTTCTCTGATGATGGTTTTAGTCTCCTAGCCACATTGATTGGTACACCGAAAATGTTGGATTCCTACACTAGTCAAATGTGTTTAGAATTATGGGGCCGAAGTAGTTTTGCTAGGTGCTTGATTGAAGTGAAGGCAGATGAGGTGCTTAAGGAGAGTCTCACTATTGAGATACCCTTGCTTGATGGGTCGGGTTCTACCATTGAAAAGGTACGGGTTGAATATGAGTGGAAACCGCCTAGGTGTGACACTTGTAAGCTATTTGGTCATACCCTGGACAACTGCCCTAAATAAGTTCCCTCCTCCAGTTCAGACTACGCATAAGGATAGATATGCCTTTCAGACGGTTAATAACAAAAATAAAGGTAAGAGTGGTAGCCAAAGTGTTATCAGCAAAGGAGGATTTACTAAACCTTTTGTGGGTCATAAGTTTCATTATCAACCTAAAGCACCCCCTCGTGAGCCCAAGAAGGTAGATGGTTCAAAGAAGATGGACACTGAAGTAGCTAGTACGAGTAGGACGAAGATTGCTACATCGAATACGCTTGATGTCCTTAATACAATTGATACTGATGATTGTGGTTTTCCTACTAATGATGTGTAATACCTCAAATTCTAAAAGATGTCAAATGACCAAAATGCCCTTGAGTTTAAAATTTTGTAATATTAATAGTAATTAATATCAAATAAAACCCTAGAAATGGGAATTTGGCCACATATGATCAAAATAAAATATGTAAGGTAAAATATGACATTTTTTTTTAAACATGAGAAAAATAAAAATTCTGTATAAATTAAATAAAAATCGAATTTTAATTTATTATATATATAAATATTATTTAAAAAGGAAAACAAATCCTAAAACAATTAGGAAACTTATGTAATCTTTTATTTAGAGTTTATCACAATATTATTCAGTAAATACAAGTTCTATATCTATAAATATACATAGAAAAAACATTTATATATTTTATAAACCTTAATCGATTTTCAAAAACCCATAAACCGACTTTAAATCCCATATAATCGATTCTGATTTTTCTGGAGCACACCTATATTTTTCCTAAACTCCTTATAAACTTAAGAACACAAGAAAAATAAGTGACAAGGCTGAGGTTGATCGAATTGAGCTTTGGAGGTTTGTTTGTCGATTTTCAATTAGCCGAGAGTCCTAAATTCGTACTGCTTCATTCACAAGTTCTAAAATTATTCTGGTATTTTTCTAACACTTTATGTATTATATGTCATCAGTATAAAATAGTAGAATCAAACCATGTATGATTATTTGATAGTATGAATTTTAATGAGTTATAAACCCTAAATCGAACATAAATTATGAATTCGATTAAAAATAATTTTATGAGCCAAGTTTGTATTTTTCTCAAGACCTATAAGTGTCATGTAACACTCAAAAAATATGTTTGATAATTTTTAAAGTCTATATTAAGTATTGTGGAATTTTGTTATAATCGGTTAAATAGTAAAAAGAAAAGAAAAAGGAAAATAGAGAATTAGGGTTAGGGTTAGGGTTTTTGATGTGGAATCTGGTTATTAATGGTGATTTAAGGTTGTAATAAATGTTGGTAATGATTGGGTAATTTAGGGTTAGGGTTTGGGGGTTTATTATATAAACCGATTGTGTTTTTAAAAAATAAAGGGTATGTTTTGTAAATTACAAAACTTGAGGATTTATTTTGTATACTTTAATAATTAAAGGTAAATCGTATAATAATTAGTAGAAGGGTATAATGTGCTATTTTTGATATTTAAAAGGTTTATTTAGTAAATTATATAATTAAGGAGTTTAAATTGTAATTTTGTAAATTAAAGAGTGTAAAGTGTAAATTACTAAAACATAAGTATTAATTTGTAAAATATTAAAGTTAAGGGACTAACTTTGATAATATATAAAACCTATGATATTTATATTTAAAACCCTACACTTTAATATAAGTACACTTTAAACCCTAAAATCATATTAACAAGTTATTAAATATTTAACATAAATATTTATGTAAACCTTAAAACTATTATGGAATATGAAAAAGTAAATGATCGAATAAGATATTAATGAATAATACATCCTGTGTAGATTTCTGAAGAAGAGTACTATTCTGTTATTTGATCTCTGTCAGCTTTGCTTTTGTTCGAGGTACGGATATTCTGACCTTACTCTTAAGGTTTCCTTTGTGATATGAACCTCTGATATGAACCTTTGATATGAACTTTCTGATTTGAACTTTTGCTATGATAAACCTTTCTGTTTGAACCTTCTGATATGACAACTATGATTTAAACCTTTATTATGAACCTTTTGTTACCTGAGCTTCACTAGGCATGGGGGTTCCATGTCCGTGTCATAGATGCACCTATGGCATGACTTTAAGGCAGTAGAGTGATGTTCTGCCACGTCCCTTCCGTTATATATGAATGTGCACTAATTTTCAGGGGCGTATGGATGCATCCTAGATCTGTTTTATGTTATGATATGATATGATTATGTTCAGTGACTGGTTGTATGTGCAATGTACTCCTTTCACTTCCGGTACAATGGAGCTAGCTACTTCTTGTGCAACTTATGTGATTATGATATGATTATTATATGTTTCTGAGCTCATGGTATATTCTGATTCTGTTTATACAGGTGACTGTATAAATTCCTTACTTAACCTACACATTATATTTCCGTACTATCTGTTATACCTAAATATGTTTCTCAAATTATATATCTATTCTTCAGCATTTATTTCAGTTTTCTTTTGTTATATCTGTTCACTGAGCTTTTCTAGCTCAGCCGCATTTCTTTTCTCCGCAGGTATTTAAGATAGCTTTTGGGATAACTTTCTGGGCTTAAGTGTAGAACTGAGTGAAGAATTTAACTTTAGCTATTTGAAGTAAGTTTTCTGCTTTTGATCTGTCTGTTTGTTCTGATGTAACACCATAATTTGTGACATTTTTACCCTTGTCGGGTTGGGGTGTTACATGATGTGACCATGGTTGGGGATGAGGTGAATTATGGCGGTACAATGGAAGCTAAGGAAATGGATGATACCGATAAAAGTGGTATTCCTTGTCCTACTCCTATTGTAGAGAAAATTGGGAAGCTTGAAAAGCTAATTATTGATGGGAAAGCTACTCTTGTAGATAATGATGGTCATCCTCGTAAAAAGGTTGATTATCCGGGTAATAAAAAAGAAGCTAAGGTGGATGGTTGTAATGTATCACAAGAACCGCTTGTGAGTGGTTTGAAAGACAAGGATCAGGTTGCGGCTAGTAAGCCTAGTTCTTCTTATTCTTCGAATACTTCTTCTGCTAAGAGGGTTAACCCATTTTCCAAGGTAGGAGAGATAGTCGATTCAGACAGCGATGAGGAGGAGGTGATTCTGAACAATAATCCAATGGCTAACTTCCTCTCATCGACAGGTGGTGGGTACGAGCTTGAAGATGATTACGATGACTATGCGGATCATATCTACGATCTTCTAGGGCAATTGTATGTTTTTATGACATGTATGATATCAAGCTCCAAGGTCATGGTAAGAAGTAATTTTGTTTTCGTAGACATCAAATGTCATCTTATGAGTAGTTGTTTATTTTCGTTTTTAGAGAATAGAAAGTGTCTTGTTATGTAAGCTTTTTCGCCTATGTAACGAGCTGAGATATGGGAATTCACCCATATCCTTTGTAATTAAACATTTTTTGGAGTAATATATTTACGGGTCTTTTGACCTTTTACCCCAAAAAATGTTGATAACTGGAATGGATATATTATACATTGTTTCGGTCCACACAAGTTTGTGCAGGTTTATGTAACTCCTTATTGCTACCATGTTCAATCTATATTGAAATAAACATTAATCTAGATGGAGGTTAAGATCATGCAAGTCAACATAAATACACAAAGTTCGGCTGATGGGGATGGGAAGGGATTTAATCGATTCATGGCTCAAAATTATTGGGTAGGCTCGAGCTCGACATGCTTTAACCATCCAGGCTTGGGCTCGACTCGAGTAAGATTCGTGTAAGGCTCAAGCTCAGCTCGAAAAACTCAAATTTATATATAAACAAATCCGATTGACAAACTCATCAATAAACTCAAAAAAATAAAAATACAACCGTGAAGAATACAAATCATCATTATATGTATATAATTATCATGAAGTAAATGCTTATGATTAGACTAATATTAATATTAGCTCTTGAGTTATTTATGTAATCATGTTAAATAATTTAGATACTACGTATATAAAGGCTCGCAAATCTGGATATTAGGTTTAGTCAAGTAATAAGAGGGAAACATCATTCATCCAAACTTCCAGTTTTAGTTATGTTCATAAGACTTACAATGGTTATATCTTCATTAGTCATCGAACTGCTTTCCACTTCAAAGTCGAATTCCGATTGTTCTCAGTATTTTCATGCCACCTTAGCTCACATGTCAGAGCTGATCGTCCCGGTATAGACTTACGAATTAGTGACCAGTTGGGGCCGTGTTCCTGGACGAGATTTTGCAACATCTCGTCCTCTTCCGGCGTAAATGACCATTGAAGTGATAACCACCTGAACTCACATGACTCAGCCGATTTATCCGGTATAGGCTTACTAACTAGTGACCAATTTGTCGAGCCGTGTTTCTCGACTAGATATTCTAATATCTCATCCTCTTCAGGATTCCATAGTCTTTTTAGCGCATCCATGCCTTCTATTACAAGTGATAACACCCTTGACCTACATGACTTAGCCGATCTACCCGGTATAGACTTACTAATTAGTGACCAATTGGATGTTGATTATTAACCTAAACTTTGGGTTAAATATGTCATATTAGAAAGTATAGAATGTATTAGTGTATTAGTATGTAATTAGTGTAAGTTTAGGGTGTCGTTATGTAAATAAGAAACCCAATTAAGGGTAATGTCGTTTATATCAAACGACACATCGTTTAGGAAAACGGTTATAGAAACGGTTGAAGCATTGTATCACTTCATAAGTGTCGGTTAGAAAACTATATATAGGGTCGATGTATTTGTAAGTTCGGTAATGAACAAATATTAGCAAGTATTATTAAAAGAACAAGTTTATTAATTCGTACCTGTGTTTTTTCATTCATCATAGTAAGATTAAAACCCAACAATTGGCATCAGAGCACGTTAATCGATCCAGGGAAGAACGTATGCAAGTAGCGATCGATTGAAAAGCAAGAGCCAGACCACCATCACCGTCGCCATAGAAGGAGGCGATTCTGTTTGGACAAATTGAAATTTAACCGATTTCAATAAGCAATCGATTGAACAGGAGACAATCGAAAACCCACTCAATCAAAAGAAAGTTGAAAGAAACATACTTGTTTTGTTGATTGAAGCCAGAAACCGTCGAGTAACAACCATCGCCGGAGAAGAATTCGGAACCAGAACCACCGATCGAAAGAAGAAGGAGATTGTATTGGTGACTTATTTGGCGTTTTTTTTTGGGTGTCGATAAGAACCATAAAGGAGATTGGTGTTTTTGTGAAGTAAGAAGAAGAAAGAAGATAGGAGTTAGCAAAAGTCAAAAGGAAGTTTGGGATACCGAGAGAAAAGAAGAAAGGGATACTGATAAGTCTTCATTTTTTTTCTCCACTTTAATTTCATATTTTAGGTTATAGAAATTTTAGTGATATAAAGGTGTCTATTGTTTAATCATTAAGTTTTGTGCATAAACAAAATTTATTTGTGGATTAGTCATTTTAGAGTTTTTCAATTGATTGGGGTTAGTAGAAAAGTAAGAAAGTAAAATTAAGGTTTTGTTATTTTTCAATTTAGGAAGACAAAATAAGTTATTTTGAGTTAGAAAAATACAAAACTAGTAAGAAGTAAGACCGAACCCTTGTGGTTCACATAGTAAGAAGTAAGTAGAAACCTTAGTGTTTCACCCCGTAAGAGAAACCTTAGTGTTTCACCCCGTAAGAGAAACCTTAGTGTTTCACCCCGTAAGAGAAACCCCAGCGTTTCACCAGTAAGAGAAACTTTTGTTTCAAAGTAAGATAGTAAGCAAGAAAGTACGCAAGATAGAAAGCAACAAAGCATGAAGATAGGAGAATCATCTACACCAACTCGTGACCAAAACATAGCACTTCAATGTCCAAAACTCACCGAAACAAACTACACAACATGGGCAATTATGATGGAGACAATATTGAAGGCATATGGTCTTTGGGAAACGCTTGAAGATACAGAAAAAGTAGATGTAAGAAAGATGCATACAACAAAAGCAATGATCCTCACAACATTGCCGGAAGATGTTCTAATGCAAGTTGCACAGCACGAGACTGCGAAGGAAGTATGGGAATCAATTAAAGTACGTTATATTGGAGCAGACCGAGTTCAGAAAGCACGACTTCAAACTTTAAGAAGCGAATTGGAGACCTTAAAAATGAAGACTGATGAAACCGTAAATGACTTTGCGGGAAAATTAGGAAGCATAAGAGGCAAGTGTAAAAGTCTTGGTTCTAATCTTAAAGACAAAGTACTAGTAGGAAAGTTGCTGAACTCCGTTCCAAAGAAGTTTCTACCAATTGTGGCATCCATCGAGCAATATTCAGAAATTGACAAAATGACGTTTGAAGAAGCTGTTGGAAGACTAACCGCCTATGAAGAATGCCTCAAGAGTCAAGATGAACCGCAAGAAGATTATCAAAACAAGCTTTTGATGGCAAGCAATCAAGGAGGAGGAAGAAACATTAACAAAGTAGGAAAAGGACGAGAAAGAGATACAAGGCAAGGAAAACAAAGCAAGAATAAAATGAGGTGTTATGAATGTGGCGAGCATGGACATTTCGCAAAGGAATGCACCAAATGGAAGGATAAAGACAAGCAAGAAGCACATCTCATTTACCAAAGCGATGAAGAACCAACATTATTGTAAAGCAAGGTTGAAGACCCACCTTAAACCAAAGTTTAGTTTAAGGGGGAGTGTTGATTATTAACCTAAACTTTGGGTTAAATATGTCATATTAGAAAGTATAGAATGTATTAGTGTATTAGTATGTAATTAGTGTAAGTTTAAGGTGTCGTTATGTAAATAAGAAACCCAATTAAGGGTAATGTCGTTTATATCAAACGACACATCGTTTAGAAAAACGGTTATTGAAACGGTTGAAGCATTGTATCACTTCATAAGTGTCGGTTAGAAAACTATATATAGGGTCGATGTATTTGTAAGTTCGGTAATGAACAAATATTAGCAAGTATTATTAAAAGAACAAGTTTATTAATTCGTACCTGTGTTTTTTCATTCATCATAGTAAGATTAAAACCCAACATTGGAGACGTGTTTCTTGAGGAAATTTTGCAACATCTCGTCCTTTTCAGGACTCCATGGTCCTTCTATCTTATCCATGTCTTTCTTTTGAATATTATTCACTATAAACAGAAATAATAGAAAGAAGAAGCTAAGATGGTATTTATGATATAATAAAATGAAGATCGTAGCTAATAGAAATAAAAGCTAGTACGATGATTGACTTTGAGTCGACTGACCAAAAGGAACGAAGCTAGTAAGAAAAGCGTTCGTTATGCATTTTTTTATATATATATTTTGAAATTTTGATAGTTTAACGCTAAGTGCATACCTTCTTCAAAAAAAGTTTGAAAGTCCATAAGCTAATCATACATTTCTGCGTCCGGCACTGCATTTATTACGGAAGAAAAACAATATTGAAAAGCTATAAATATATATAATTAAAGAGTAAAAAGAAGAGAATCGAACCAGACATCGTCAATCGTAAATTAACACTTACAAGCCGAGGTGCAAAAACGGCACAACTTCACAACAACAAAAGGTTGACTAAAATAAATACTACTGTATATATAAATCAAGCTCTGCACCACTTAACAAAAGAAGAAGATCATAACAATGCTTCTGAATAACTTTAACGAATATTCTCTTGTCTAATTGGTAAACTACAATACTACATCGAATAAAAAAATGCAGCTGGTTGTTAATTGAATAAAAAATGCAGCCGGTTGAGTAAATGGGCTCAATAAGAAAGCCATGTACCATACTCGTAATGCACTACATAATTCACTTGGCATTAGACTAGTAGTAATGGTAATTTTATGTATGACCTAAACATCTGTCATTTTAGCGTCACCTCATTTTTTTTCTCTAAGACCGAACACATGATCTAATGCCCGCAGTAAGACGACCTCAGTCACAACAAAAAACATGCCCCACAAAAACTAATAAAAAAACACTCACACACAAAAACACATGCATTCCATTCAGTCGCCAAAGCAACCCTAAAAAAAGGGGGGACGCGTTCTGTTTAGGTTGACGTGGGGAGGGGGACGCGGATGTAAGGGTAGATCGACATTGGGTTTTGTCTGCATTACGATCAGCCTAGCACTAGTGTCCTAGAGCCATATCGCTCGAGTTATAGTAAAAAGGTTATGTTTCGTGACACGTAGCAGTAACAATAAGCAGTAGCAGTAAGCAGTAAGCACTAAGCACTAAGCAGTAATAGTTAGCAGAAGTAAGCAGTAGCAGTAGCTGTAGCTGTAGCTGTAGCTGTTTGCTTAAAAACGTGTTTGGTAATGTAGCTGTAACTAAATTATAATGTGTAAAAACAAACAAATGCTTACCGCTTCTTCAAGAAGCATTTAAGATTTGAGTAGTTGGCCATGTTTCAAACGCTTGTTGAGGTGTTGCCAAACAAGCAAATGCTTACCGCTAATCGCTTATCGCTCCTAAATGCTCCAAAACGCTTGTTGCCAAACGAAGCCAATGTTGTTACATCAGCATTTTTTCTTAATAACTTAACCAAAAAACATCTCTCTATCACTCAAGTTATAAGACACATTTGGACCCACAATTTTTAATTTTTCTTATTAGTTCAAACAAAATAACATATTAAACTAAAATAAAATTTCTATTAATTAAATAAAAAATAAAAAAAAAGTACATATATAATTTTTTTTTAAGATAGCAAAAAGACATAAATATAAAAGTACAAGAACTAAACAATATAAAGTGTTACGTAACATTCAAGTTTCTTTCTCATACACGCGTGTAAACTTTTTTAGCCCCAAAAAAAAGTTGTAAACGACTCTATAAACAGTGCAATAAACAGAGCTGAACTGTGACAACCGACAATTTTAGGTGAACGTTTATTCATGAACTAGAACATTTTATTTTAAGCAAGTAAATAATGGACTTTACGTATAACCGTTAGGTTATCCTGCGCAAAACGAGAACCATATTTGGACGTTTTCCGTCACTAGATTTAGTCTACGTTAAGCAAGCACGTTAGCATTCTCATTAGTAATCATACACATTCAGTTTCACCAACTTCACATAGGTCTTTCATTTTTGCATCATTCACAACATACCCAATATCCCTCACCACATTTACTTATACCTTAAATACTATTATCATTTCCAAATTATTTTACTAAATATTTTTGGTTAATCTCTTTTAACCACAAAATACTTGAATGTCTTTGGAAGTTTTCCACGTAGGTTTATGAATTATGGAGTGGTTTGGTAATTTAATATGAAATTATATGAAAACAAGTCGAATAGTTATAGCTGTTGACATATGAGCCTTCTAACCAAAGTTTGAGGGTCTTAAACTTTGAGTCAAAGAGTGTAATTATATGGTTTTTAAAGGTAAGACATAGATCTAACTTTTAGAAGAAGAATAGATGAATTTCAATAAGAAATGAGGAAGTTATGGCCTTCCAAAGTCGGGTTTAATTTTCTAGCAGTATTTGATTTTTTTGACTTAGAAAGCAAAGTACTTTTCTACCCTTTTTACCCAAATACTCACTTGTACAACTTTTAAAACTTAAGCACCAGTCGGTGTTATAACTTCTCAAAAGTCATGTGCATATAGAATATATCATTGTGACCTTAAGACATCTTAAAATTATTTAGGTCGCGGTTAGGTCGAGCTATACTTCAAGCTTACTCATTTATTCTCGTTACTTTTGCACGCTAAGGCGAGTTTCGTAGCCCCATTTTCGTGCTTTCCTTGGGGAAATGATACTCAAAGGCTATTTCAAATACTTTACACTGCGCTAATCACTTTATTTCTTTGGGCAAATTGTGTGTTTTGCTACATCTTATGAACCGTTTTTCTTTTGCTACATCTTATGAACCGTTTTTCTATTATCTTATAAGTTGTTTTGCTACCATCTTATAAACATTTTGACATTATCTTATAAGTTGCTTTGCTACCATCTTATAAACCATTTTGCTATTATCTTAAAAACTGTTTTGCTATCAGCTTATAAACTGTTTTGCTACCATCTTATAAACTGTTTGGCTACTATCTTATAAACTATTTTGCTACTACCTTATAAACTGTTTTGCTACTATCTTATAAACTATTTTGTTACCATCTTATAAATTGTTTTGTTACAATTTTATAAACTGTATTGGCTACTATCTTATAAATAGCATGGTTGATACTATTTAAGAAACATAATACTTGTTTGACTAAGCTGAGCATTGCTTAATTATGCCTTAATTAGACATAGCCTGATCACGTATGTCTAATTCAGGAAGGATCATGTGATACTAGGTGTGAAAAACTAGAAGGGGTTGAATAGTTTTACCCTTTTTATGTTATGAAAATTACTTTTGAAAATCTTTGATTTGAGTTTTTGTAAAATCAATCAATCACAATATGAACACAATATAATTATGATGAGGCGAAAAATGATCCGTTTTTAGGGGGTCATTTAAGCCCGAATCCGACTTTATTTGATCAAATATTGCCCTAAATCGTTCCTTTTGTGATTTTAGGTGTTTGGAGAGTGAATTCTGGAAAAGAAGCCATTTTGGACGTTTTTGGAGCATAAAAGTGAAGAAAACGGCAAAGTATCAATTTTCCATGCTGAAGACACTAGGTGACGGCGTCAAGAGTTACACCCTGACGGCGTCAGACATCAAGAATAAAACACCGTAGTTGATGACGGCGTCAAAGTCCATCATGACGGCGTCAAAGTCCCAAGAATAAAATACCGTAGGTGGTGACGGCGTCACATAGGCCGTCATAAGTAGATCAAGGCCGTCCGAGGAAGTATTTGGCGGCGAGGTGACGGCGTCACATGCTTGTCTTGACGCCGTCAGCCCAGTTTTCCTATATATAGTTTTCTAGTTTTTACATTAAAAAGAGAGAAGTTTTGGTGAAACCCTAAAGACGAATTTGGTGCCTCTTTTACAGGTTTTTCAAGGGTTCCAAACCCTTGATACCTTGCATTGTAATTGAGATAAGTGTTCTTCTATTTCAATCAATATGTCTATGTGTTGGTTGTCTATCTCTTGTTCTTGTCTCAATTCAATTATGCTAGGCTAGATCTCTCTTGTGTTTGCTTAGATCTAATGAAACCTAGATGTTGATTATGTGTTGATTACTTGTTTATTCTTGTTCTTGGATGAATGATTTATATGTTAGGCTTAAGAAAACTGGCAGATCTCCAAATGGTAACATGCTTGAACGTCTTAAGAAACATGAACCGAGGTGTACTAGGTCTTTATTGGTTGTATTTAATGCATGAGCCACTGTTTACAATCCCTATAGTTGTGCTGGGTCATGGTGTAGGAGGAGATAAGAGCTCATAGAGTTGGGGAGTTATGTATGCCACCCCACAAATGGTATTAAGGAATACAATCCGTCATCCATACAAGTATAACAAGTAATTAACGTGTAAAAGATATCTAGGGAGTAGTGAAGTCTAAGTAAACACAATTTCTCCAATTACTGCTCACAACCTTTGTAATAATTAGTTTAATTTCATTTTCAGTATTTTATTTTGATTATATATTAGTTTTGGGTTAGTTGAATAGCAACTAATTCCGCCCATTCTTCCAAAACCTGAGATTTTAATTGCTTTCATAAAAATATAAAAATACAAAAAATAATCTTCCCTCACCTTTAGAACTATTAATTAGGTTTTCTAATCTTAGCGACACTACTCCTAAGCTGAACGATCAATCCCCCGGTACTTGTCACTATACTATACTACAACGATCAGGTACACTGCCTGGTGGGGGTTGTAAGCTTCTCGAGATCCCTCGAGAGGTAAAGCAAGGTGCGATTCCCACGCATCAAGTTTTTGGCGCCGTTGCCGGGGAAATAGTTATTTTCTAGGTTAGAAATTCTTTTTATTAGGTCTACTTGCTAGATTCCTTTCTAGTAAGATTTTATTTTTATTTTTTTTTTTAGGATTTCTTTAGTCTATCTTTTTCTTTGTGTGTTTGTTCGTAGTTTCCATTGACTATTCCGTTCACCATTATGGAGTACGCGAATCCACCATACCACCAACCAAAAAGGCCATTCTACCCTGTTGACATCTCGAATTTCAAACAATATCAAGATGAACCCCTATATGATGCATGGACTCGTTTTAAAATTTTACTTCGAAAATTCCCTCATCATAGTTTCTCTTTAGCATCCCTAACCGAAACCTTCTACTATCGTGTCAGCCAATGTGACCAAATGCGCATCGATGATTTTGCCAATGGGGGCCCTAGGGAATTAAATGATGAAGAAGCATGGGATACCATAGAAAACTGTGCCCAATATTATTATAGAGTAGACAACCCAACAAACAACATCACAAATCAATCAAAAACAAGTTTGAAGGAGCAAACAGGAAGTTTGTCTGGGGATGAATATACTCATGTTGAGATACCTAGTTGGATGGCACCTAATATCATAGTACAAAACAAACATATAGGTAATCTAGGTACAATGGAGGATGAGGTGGATAATCCAAGCCCACATAGTACCCCACAAGTCCTACCATCATTTGAGGCACATACACCGCCCGTGACTTACCCGGAAGAAGCAGAAGAGACTATAGGAACCCCAATTGAGGTAGAACCCTTGGACCAAGCACCACTAGAGGATATAGGTTTGAACACTTGTAGTGATAACCTTACTCCTAGTTCCAGGGAAGTTCCTAGTTTTGAAGAACCGGAGCCTCAACCAAAACCATTACCTAATCTTCCATCCTTGGATGAAGATTTAGGAATTGAAATAGGTCCCAATCCACCCATCAAACCATGTAGTCCGGGTAGTTTTACGTTGAAGGTAGTAGACCCCAAACCTTGTAGAGAAGAAGCCAACATAGGAGTGGACCATGACCTTACATACTTACATATCCATTCATGATTGATCGTAAGAAACATTATGGGTTTAAACCGGGTTTATTAGGTCAAGATAGATCCCCAACTAGGAATCTCTCGAAGTTGATAGAAAATGATCCCTTCTTAGGAAAAAACTTCAACTCACTCATTGACCAAAGTGAACTAGGTAAGGTTATGATGAAAGGAGCACACCCGTTTGAGCATATAATTCATCCACCACTCTTTCCTCACGTGGCACACTCCTACCAAGATGGTGTGTATCGCTACTATCACCCGCACTTAATCCTAAGTGTAGGGAAAACCTCACCTTTATCCGTGAAATAAGGATAGAGTCAGGCTCGTGACTCGAACAAAAACAAGTGCTTCTTGGGAGGCAACCCATGTTTTATGTGATTTTATTTGTTTGTTTGTTATTTGCTTCCGTATGCATGTTTTATTTTTTATTGTTGGTTAATTATGTTTCTCAATTAAAATATGGAAATACTTTACTATGTTGTTTGTTCTAGTCTTAACTCCAACCTAAAAGTATTTTTGCAAAAGATAAGTGTAAGGGGAAACCCCAAATATGTTTTCAAGAAACAAACCGATCATGATTCTCCACAATATTAAATGAACATGTATATTCGTATTTGTTAGAGTCAAATGCTTGTATTGAGTCATAATGAAGTTTCGCAGGATTTTCCAGGAAGTAGGACGAAGTTTTTCCAGAAATTTTCCGGAAACTTAACATAAGAATTTCTGCAGGTCTATTCTGACGGCGTTAGAGTATTACTCTTGACGGCGTCAGGAGTTAAAAATCTGGAAATTTTACCGGTTTTGTTTTTCTAACGGAGTCTTATGGTTTTTGTGAATTATTAAGTTTTATAATCTCCAGGAAATCTGCAAACTTCATTCCACAAGCATTATATCTTACTTTGTTTTCTAGGATTTAGTAACTTATATAGGATGCCGCCGATTTTACGCGAGGTTGCCTTGTCTATTGTTGTCAGGATTTACAGGTTATGTATGACAAGAAGATGATTTATATTCTGGAAGGGAAGCTTTGATTGTTCGTTTTCTTGGAAGAAGATTTAACCTGGTCAACCTAAAATCCATACCGAGCGAATCAGGGGAGTATTTGATTTCATTCTCTTTACTTTTTCACTTTTACATTCTTTACTTGAACATTGGGGACAATGTTCATCTTAAGTGTAAGGGGAGGGTAAAAAGATGATACCTTACATATGCACTTTCGCTTGAATTTGTTTTGTTTGATGGTAGATGTGTAATAAAACTACGAGAAATATTTGTTAGTGTAATTTTAGTGCCAAATTTAAAATTTTTTACAACATTTAGGAGTGAAACTTTAGCCATAGCAAGCGTCTCATGGATAGGAGATTGTATGACTAGCACATAACCGTATATTCAGAAAAATTTTCCACCCAAAAATGTGAGGTTCGCCTTTAGATTTGATAGGAAAAGCATTCATTATTGGTGCTTATGAGTGTACCGGTAGCATTTAGATTCTAGAACTTGCGTTAGTGATGCATCCCGAGACCGCTAGTGAGACTACATTCGTGTAGTAGGATTTACTACATGATAAGAGGCATTAGGATCACCCTTGTGTTAAACCCGTATTATAATTACTTGACCATTTAAGTCATATTACTTGGCTAGTTAAGTCAACTAATTTTTCCCACACCCTTAGCGTTGTACTCATTTTTAGTACACGATACCCCTAGTACACCCCTCCGAGCCTATCTTTTCGTTTCTAACTTTAAGCATTTTACTTAAAGGAAGAATTTGTTACACCCCACTTAAATGTACAACCAAATCGCCTTAGCCTTCCGTGTATGCACTCATTTTTAGTGCATTATTGTTATTTGTTAAACCCTAAGTTAACTTTCTAATTGATTACATGGTTGCTAAGTCGAGTCATATCCTTGTACATATTGTTTTGGGACGATTGGGACTCATGGGTAAGTACTTATTTTATGGAGTAATGGGGAAGAACATCATTTATTACCCCCATATGTGCGTTAATCTTAAAAGTGCTCCAAGTGTTTTGATTTTCTTAATTCGAGTCATTAGATTAGTTAAATGTAAAGTATGTAAAGATTCAAGTGTAAGGGGAATTCTCATCCCCTATGATGTATTATTTCGGATGGTAGGGTAAGAGTGTATGCCAAAAAAAAAAAAAAAAAAAAAAAAAAAAAAAAAAAAAAAAAAAAAAAAATCGAAAAAACAAGAAAAAGAAAAAAAAAGAAAAAAAAATAGAAAAGAAAAAGAGAAAAAACATACGGACTACCATCCCGTTTCATTCTATGTTTATTTTATGTTTTCGTTATTTTTCATTTATTAGCTTAAGTCGAGTCTAGTCTTGGCTTAGCAACGCCATCTTGTACATGTAATTAACCAAGATTGTTAACTCGCCACCAGTAAAACTTCCTTTATCCAACAAAACCGTGTAATTCATATCCCTATACCTAACGTTACAACCCTTTAAAAGACCTCTTTGATAGTTTATCCTAGGTGCTTACGCCATGTGGTGGAGGTTTGATCCTTTCCCAAGCCATGTGGAGAGATATCTTCCATTTCCATAATGTTATATTACTTTATTACACCCGAGAGATGTGAGTATCTAAACACTATTTGTGAGGTGCTTGTGTATGATCTCCGTGCTTGTCTATTGGTCTTTAGTGGAACGATTATTTGTTGTAATTACTTTTATATTAGTGTTAAATGACCCCTAACTTGTCTTTTGAGTAGAATAAAAGCTCATTTGCTTGAGGACAAGCAAGTCTCAAGTGTAAGGGTATATGATGAGGCAAAAAATGATCCGTTTTTAGGGGGTCATTTAAGCCCGAATCCGACTTTATTTGATCAAATATTGCCCTAAATCGTTCCTTTTGTGATTTTAGGTGTTTGGAGAGTGAATTCTGGAAAAGAAGCCATTTTGGACGTTTTTGGAGCATAAAAGTGAAGAAAACGGCAAAGTATCAATTTTCCATGCTGAAGACACTAGGTGACGGCGTCAAGAGTTACACCCTGACGGCGTCAGACATCAAGAATAAAACACCGTAGTTGATGACGGCGTCAAAGTCCATCATGACGGCGTCAAAGTCCCAAGAATAAAATACCGTAGGTGGTGACGGCGTCACATAGGCCGTCATAAGTAGATCAAGGCCGTCCGAGGAAGTATTTGGCGGCGAGGTGACGGCGTCACATGCTTGTCTTGACGCCGTCAGCCCAGTTTTCCTATATATAGTTTTCTAGTTTTTACATTAAAAAGAGAGAAGTTTTGGTGAAACCCTAAAGACGAATTTGGTGCCTCTTTTACAGGTTTTTCAAGGGTTCCAAACCCTTGATACCTTGCATTGTAATTGAGATAAGTGTTCTTCTAATTCAATCAATATGTCTATGTGTTGGTTGTCTATCTCTTGTTCTTGTCTCAATTCAATTATGCTAGGCTAGATCTCTCTTGTGTTTGCTTAGATCTAATGAAACCTAGATGTTGATTATGTGTTGATTACTTGTTTATTCTTGTTCTTGGATGAATGATTTATATGTTAGGCTTAAGAAAACTGGCAGATCTCCAAATGGTAACATGCTTGAACGTCTTAAGAAACATGAACCGATGCGTACTAGGTCTTTATTGGTTGTATTTAATGCATGAGCCACTGTTTACAATCCCTATAGTTGTGATGGGTCATGGTGTAGGAGGAGATAAGAGCTCATAGAGTTGGGGAGTTATGTATGCCACCCCACGAATGGTATTAAGGAATACAATCCGTCATCCATACAAGTATAACAAGTAATTAACATGTAAAAGATATCTAGGGAGTAGTGAAGTCTAAGTAAACACAATTTCTCCAATTACTGCTCACAACCTTTGTAATAATTAGTTTAATTTCATTTTCAGTATTTTATTTTGATTATATATTAGTTTTGGGTTAGTTGAATAGCAACTAATTCCGCCCATTCTTCCAAAACCCGAGATTTTAATTGCTTTCATAAAAATATAAAAATACAAAAAATAATCTTCTCTCACCTTTAGAACTATTAATTAGGTTTTCTAATCCTAGCGACACTATTCCTAAGCTGAACGATCAATCCCCCGGTACTTGTCACTATACTATACTACAACGATCAGATACACTGCCTGGTGGGGGTTGTAAGCTTCTCGAGATCCCTCGAGAGGTAAAGCAAGGTGCGATTCCCACGCATCAAATTATAATAGAGATAACAAACAATAATAACTAAGAAATATAAAATGCAAGATCAAAGTAAAGAGTTGGAAAGATCAAACTAAGACACCGAGATTTATAGTGGTTTGGAAATGAAGTTCCTCTTCGCCCTACTCCACTCTCTAAGTACCCAACTCGAGAGTTCACTGCACTATGTCAACAAGCTCCATTCAGGCGGAGAAAACCATACAACGTCGCTTATCACTAGTTCCGACACTAAGATAAATGTCGGGTTCTAATCTAGCTAGAACCAATCTCAAACACTATCTACCCGATCTTTACATAAACTACACAAGCTACAAGATCTGCCGGATCATCACACGATATACTCAATCTACATATGATCTACCCAATCTACACACTATCAACACAATCTACACAAGATCTTTGTAACACCCCCAATTCATGGTTGCAGCGGAATTCGAACTGGGTGTTACTTGACGGCACAATAGTCACAATAATAGAAAACGAACTCCAATTGAGTCGTTTTAAAAGATTTATCATTCAAATTGTATAAATATCAGAGATTACAAAATGAGGTCCCAGATGGTTCCATGTTTACAAATTACATTAATTGAGTTTTGAATGATAATAAAATTTATAGCCCTCTAGAACATCCGTGTCCTTCCGTGCCATCCTTGATCGTCATGAACCTGAAATACATGCTTGAGAGGTCAACACAAAGGTTGAGTGGAATTCGAAGAGTTTGTTAAATCGTTTGAACACAATATGTCGTAGTGTGAACTATAGACTCACACTCATAGTTAGAAAACAAAATCGTTATTTATTTCACTAAGCTCATGCAACCAAAGCATTAACATCGAACCAACAAAATTGGCATTATAGAAGCCCTACCAAGGTACTTTTGCCATTATACCGCTAAATCTAAAATATAGTGCATTTGTGTGAACTCATCGTTGTTCAACACAAATGGGATCCATCAATCCCAATAGATCTATTCACAATATTCGCGCTCACTAAAGGTAGTGACTAATGGTTCATGATATAGGGACTTCGAACATGGCAATCGTTACTTAGTGATAATAAAACATCGTCGTGAAGCATACATTAGAAAGCATTGTGTTCGAGTAGAAAAATAATAGCATGTATTCCCCCCATGGGTTTGTAAAATAGTTAAACAATAGAAAGTGGGGCTACGAACTCACCTTAAGTTATGTAGTGAGTAATGAATGTGATGGTCGAATCGTGAAGGTTTCTACAAGCAACCTATAATAGAATGTCAAGACTTAGGATCGGAGTAAAGAATATGAATAAGTGCCAATATATATATCTTGAATCTAGTCCATGATGTGGTATGATGTATATTGTAAGTCTTTGAAAGAAAAGATTCATGAAACATGTATGTTTTATATATCGTTCACTACCGTTCGGGCCGACATAATTCAGAAGTCATGTTAGTAAGCGTTCGAGGAGCCAGGACACTTTAACTCGTAAATCCACAACTCATCTCGACGGCTTACATAATGAACTCCTCACATGAGGCTCCCTACTATTGTAGTAGTTGATAAAATATATAGATATAAGTTTTGATCCGAAAAGTTACATGTCCGATATTTGAATAAACTTAGGAAAGTTTATTAGTACATGAAGATTGTTATTAGGGGTAGTTTCATAAGTCTTGTATGACCATTTTCTCTTTGTAATATCTCATGGTTCCTTTTTAAGTGAAGTAGATCCAAATTGCTTGTTCAAGTTATCGCCTAATTCCTTGTTTCATGTTTACGCCTATGTAAGTTGGTATGGTCATTTCGTCATGGCCTAGCCATGACCTTTGGTTCTTGTTCCAAGGTCATGAGACACAACCTTGGCTCTAGCCATGGTGGTGGTCTTGCTTATAGGTCATAAGACCTCTTGTTCCTTTTAGAATATAACCATAATCTAGTGTCTTATAAATATGTAAATAGCTGTTAAGAAACTGAGAAATATCTCACTCGGAATGCGTTTTCAAGGCTCGAGCCTCTTGATTCCTAAATGAAAACGTGATTCCGGACAACTTTCGTGTTTTAACTTTTTCATGAATCGGACCAGAAAGGCCTATTTTTGCGTGTTTTAGGTTCTGTCACAGAAGCTTTTTAGGCAGTTTTGCTGGAAAGTTTTGGTAACTTCAAATCGCCATAACTTTTGACTCGTATACTCTTTTTAGGTGGTTCAAATTGCTACGGTTTGCTTGTTAGGTCCTCTACTGTAATATGTAATAATCCAACATCGTATTTTTACCATTTTGATCAGGTCTTACCAAGAAAGTCACTAGTTTACTTGTTTTAGTAACTTGTTTTAACAATCCATTATAACAACATCTTTTACTCATTTTTATACATCATGGACATAAATACAACACATAATATAGCAAGAATAACATGTAAATGATATGAGCATGATTAATAAACAAGAAGCATGTTAGGTTTAGGCTTACAACTTTTGGCTTTCAAGGATGAAACGAAAGTAGTAAGTAAGGAAAAGGACTTTGATAGACTTGCTTCAACCCACTTCACTTCATGCAATCTTTCTACCCTTGTAATCTTGAAAGATGGATGATGAAGGTTGAGGTGAATTGAGTGGATTTAAACTCAAGAGATATCACCAAGTATATGAGGTTATGGAAAAGTTTTGGTGAATGATAATCTAACTAGGGTTTCTATCTTGAAGAAGCACTTGATCCTTGCTAGAAATTAGAAGAATTAAAGCTAAGTATGGAGTGTTGTGGTGTGTGTGGTGTGGCGTTAATATGAGGGGGAGGGGGTATTTATATGGGTTTGAGGAGGTTAGAACACAAGACTTGTCAAAGCTTCTCAAGTAAGTTTTAACACATGTAAACCATCCAAGAGCATAAGGAAGGAGATTTAGACACACAAGGGTGTGACTCCCCCCCCCCCCTAAGTCGGTTCAACATGGATAAGGGGGGTGAGGTGTGCCTTGGATGATATTATCCAAGTTACTTGATGAGTTTTGACTCCGGGAAATGCCAATCGTAAATGATTAAGCCTCAAAACGTAAAACCGGGTGTCGTAAAATTATGGAATTTGAAAGTATTGTTACACATGTCCATATAGTCCATAATAAAATATAAAATGAGTTGTAGGTTCTATCGGGTGCTAAAACCCTGCTAAAAACTGGAAACACGGGTCTAAAACGCGTAATTCGCGTAAAACGCTGAACTGGAAAACGTAAAATTCCAAAACTTTTGAAATTGTCATAAAATGATAGAAAATCATATTTCTATTGTTTATAATGTTTTATGGATATATCGGGATGCTGGAAGGACGTTTAAACCTAAAAGTAAATCTCGGACACGGCTTTGTGATTTTTGCAGAAATGATCCGACGAGCGTCAAACTCTCGGATTATCGTTAAAATAGTTTAACTTACGAGAATATGAAATAAAAATTTCTGAGATGAATAGTGAAAAGTGAATAGTAAAAAGTGAATAGTAAAATGTGAATAGTGAAATTTTCGGGAATAAAAGTTAACCTGAAATTGCGAATTGTTACAGTCTCTACCCCTTACGGGGAACTTCGTCCCGAAGTTCTGTGTGTGTTATACATTGGAGTGGTGTCGATGAAGAGGTGTAGTTACTTATGAGGATTAGAGTGATGTAGTTTGATTTGTCGTTTCAGTGTATGGCGTAGGATGAGGTTACTTATGAGAAGTTTGTTTCTAAGAAAACATACAGGTGACTGCTCCCAGCATAACATGATCCCTCCTGAATTAGACATAGGTGATCAGGCTATGTATAATTTAGGACCGATAATGTGATGTTCGGTTTAGTTACGTAGTATTGTGTTTCTTAAAAGTTTTAGATGGTATTCAATCTTTGTAAAACTGATGAGAGTGCTTTTGGTGTAACTAAGGATGATTTGAGCTTTAAAAGTGCATCAAGATCAGAAAGTGAGCTTGTGGGATTAAGGGTTATGAAGATGGTGATGGTGAGAAGGTTAAGAAGGTTTGTGTTCTTCATTTTGGTATGTTGAGATTTAGTGGTTTGTGATGAAAGTTGGAAATGAAGGCATGATATTGATTTATAGGGTGGTATCAACGAAGTGATTTTTCTAAGATGGTGGTAAAATATCTTGGAGTAAAATGATGTGAAACCATAAAGTGATAACAAAATAGCTTGAAGTAAAATTTGTGGAATGGTTTATAGGACAACTGGGTAATTCTTATAGAATGGTAATAGTCTACTAATTAGTCAAATTGGTTTGGAGATAGAAAGTACAATAGATAAGAATCATCACAAAGAGTCGTTTATTGAACATTAAATATTCTTAAGTCATAAAACTCCCATTACTAGGGATGACATACACGTAGTACAACAGAGTGCATAAATAAATATGACTGCTAAGTTCTAAACTTCATTGTTCTGCAGTGTTGTTGAGATTCTGATAAGCTCCTTCTCCTCTTATCATATATGCTCACCCTTGGTTGTCTTCAACTTGTTGACCTTGGTTTTGGGGACATCGGTTCTTGTAATGTCCACTTTCTCCACACCCGAAGCATATAACTATCGGTTGTGTGTTGTTACCGGTAGCTACAGCCTTGACTCTACAATCTCTGGCAAGGTGTCCAGCGTTTTGACAGTTGCGACACTTAGCTGGGCAAGGACCAGAGTGATGGAAGTTACACTTATTGCATAGTGGAGCATTCCCGGTATACCCTGCGCCTCTAGTTGGTGCAGCCACATAAGCCTTTGCGGTCTCTTGTCTTTTGTTTTGCTGGTTGTTGTTTTGAGTTTGGTTGTTGTTGTTATTGTTGTTACTTCCCTGGTTACCATCCCATGGTAGCTTGTTGTTGTTGTTCCTATTGTTATTGTTGTTACTGTAGTTGGAATTGTTGAGGTTATTGGTATTGTTGGCGTTGTTGGTGTTGTTGTTGGTGTTGAGGTTGTTTTGCTTTCGGGTTTCTGTCATTCGTACCACTTGGTCCATGAGGCTGCGGGACATCCGCATAGCTTCATCAAGTTCCTTTGGATTTGCCGAAGTTACATTCCCTTGTATGCTTGATGGAAGTCCCCAGATATACCTTTCCAACAATTTTTCCTTTATGGAAACCATCGTTGGACAAAGTATCCTCAATTCTTGGAATCGACGATTGTAGGTTATGATATCATTTCCCCTAACCGCATGATCCCAGAATTCAACCTCCAACTTCTGTATTTCACTGCGAGGGCAGTACTCCTTGATCATCATCTCCTTCAGGTTATCCCACGAAATCTTATAGGCATTCTCAATGCCCATGGGTTGAGCAATTGAGTTCCACCAAGACAATGCCTCATTCAACAGAGTACTCGTGGCATACTGAACTTTATCGTCCTCGGTACATTTACTGACCAAGATTACTGACTCCGCCTTTTCAAACCAGCGGGTCAGACCCACAGCTCCTTCAGTACCCTTGAATTTGATGGGTTCACATTTCAAGTAGGAAATGAACGAGCAACCCTTTGGTACTGTAGCGACATTTGTTACCGGAGGGGTAGTTGAGTTTGGTCCTCCAAGGTTAAGACTGGCAATTCTTGCAGCTTCCGCAGCAGTGGCGGCTTCGGCGGCTGCTGCAGCATCAGCAGCTGCTGCAACATCAGCAGCACCAGCAGCTGTAGCGGCTTCGGCAGCTGCTGCAGCTACGGCTGCTCGTTCCGTGACAAGTGCTGCATTGACACTGTCCTTTACCAGTTTGCGGATGGCAGCTTGCGTCATTGTTGGTGGTGTGTTTTTCTTTGGCGCCATGATTCTATTGTTCAAAAGATACATTGTAATTAGAGAGTTGTGAGATGAGCACAATTTTTGATAAGAATGATAGGATAATAATGTTTGAAACTTAAAAGCATAACACATGATAGTATATAAAACAAGAGTTTTATTCGTACAACGTTGGTTGATTTACAAAATCGAAACCTATTACAAGCTTCTTCAAAATTTACTAACTGATACTTTCAGTTTAGTAATTACAACGTTTTTACTATCGCTAGTTATTACATAGATTTCGTAACATTTACTAACCGAGTCTAATCAGTTTAGTGGTACAAAAGTTAACTAGTATCATCACACTAGTCTATTGTGGATTAGAAGGTCCGAGCAGCTCTGATTGATCGGCAACTTCTTGGTTTAGTGTGTCATAGAGGTACGAGTCGATGAAGTTTGAGAAGATGTAGTTTTCATGTTGACTTTCTTGTTGGATCAATGGTGGTCGAGGTACGATCCATAATGAGTGATCCAAATCATCACATGTAGGGATATCGAAGGGAGGTGATAGTAGTGGTGGTAATGGCTCTAGTACATATTCGTATTCATTATCCTCCTCGGAGTCTGCCTCAACATAATTTTGTTCAAAATAATTAGAAATATTCATCGTAAAATTAGTTGGCATCGGTTCATCCTCTTCTTCGTCGGTTGAATCTTCGAAAGGTTCTTCTTCGTCATCAGAAGCGAAGGCATTTACGAAGTCAAATCCGAACTCGGGTGAGGGTGGTAAGACTTGGAAGTTATTAGGTAGAGTGGGCACATAATCGGGAGAAGTGGGTACGCACATGATTTCTATAAGAAGAATTACAATGTTAATATAATTCTATCGTTTATGGGGAGTGCTCAAAATATGGCAAGCATATATATAGCAATATACTAATATGTTTATGTAGCCTAACTTGCATAATAAGTCCATAATCGTCTGGAGGATGGAAGGCACGAAGAGCGGAAGGCTATAAAATATTTTTGCTTGTAATCGTAGTTATAGTTTAGGTCTCAATTAGACCCGTTTCTCTATAACCATGGCTCTGGTACCAATCTGTAACACCCCCAATTCATGGTTGCAGCGGAATTCGAACTGGGTGTTACTTGACGGCACAATAGTCACAATAATAGAAAACGAACTCCAATTGAGTCGTTTTAAAAGATTTATCATTCAAATTGTATAAATATCATAGATTACAAAATGAGGTCCCAGATGGTTCCATGTTTACAAATTACATTAATTGAGTTTTGAATGATAATAAAATTTATAGCCCTCTAGAACATCCATGTCCTTCCGTGCCATCCTTGATCGTCACGAACCTGAAATACATGCTTGAGAGGTCAACACAAAGGTTGAGTGGAATTCGAAGAGTTTGTTAAATCGTTTGAACACAATATGTCGTAGTGTGAACTATAGACTCACACTCATAGTTAGAAAACAAAATCGTTATTTATTTCACTAAGCTCATGCAACCAAAGCATTAACATCGAACCAACAAAATTGGCATTATAGAAGCCCTACCAAGGTACTTTTGCCATTATACCGCTAAATCTCAAATATAGTGCATTTGTGTGAACTCATCGTTGTTCAACACAAATGGGATCCGTCAATCCCAATAGATCTATTCACAATATTCGCGCTCACTAAAGGTAGTGACTAATGGTTCATGATATAGGGACTTCGAACATGGCAATCGTTACTTAGTGATAATAAAACATCGTCGTGAAGCATACATTAGAAAGCATTGTGTTCGAGTAGAAAAATAATAGCATGTATTCCCCCCATGGGTTTGTAAAATAGTTAAACAATAGAAAGTGGGGCTACGAACTCACCTTAAGTTATGTAGTGAGTAATGAATGTGATGGTCGAATCGTGAAGGTTTCTACAAGCAACCTATAATAGAATGTCGCGACTTAGGATCGGAGTAAAGAATATGAATAAGTGCCAATATATATATCTTGAATCTAGTCCATGATGTGGTATGATGTATATTGTAAGTCTTTGAAAGAAAAGATTCATGAAACATGTATGTTTTATATATCGTTCACTACCGTTCGGGCCGACATAATTCAGAAGTCATGTTAGTAAGCGTTCGAGGAGCCAGGACACTTTAACTCGTAAATTCACAACTCATCTCGACGGCTTACATAATGAACTCCTCACATGAGGCTCCCTACTATTGTAGTAGTTGATAAAATATATAGATATAAGTTTTGATCCGAAAAGTTACATGTCCGATATTTGAATAAACTTAGGAAAGTTTATTAGTACATGAAGATTGTTATTAGGGGTAGTTTCATAAGTCTTGTATGACCATTTTCTCTTTGTAATATCTCATGGTTCCTTTTTAAGTGAAGTAGATCCAAATTGCTTGTTCAAGTTATCGCCTAATTCCTTGTTTCATGTTTACGCCTATGTAAGTTGGTATGGTCATTTCGTCATGGCCTAGCCATGACCTTTGGTTCTTGTTCCAAGGTCATGAGACACAACCTTGGCTCTAGCCATGGTGGTGGTCTTGTTTATAGGTCATAAGACCTCTTGTTCCTTTTAGAATATAACCATAATCTAGTGTCTTATAAATATGTAAATAGCTGTTAAGAAACTGAGAAATATCTCACTCGGAATGCGTTTTCAAGGCTTGAGCCTCTTGGTTCCTGAATGAAAACGTGATTCCGGACAACTTTCGTGTTTTAACTTTTTCATGAATCGAACCAGAAAGGCCTCTTTTTGCGTGTTTTAGGTTCTGTCACAGAAGCTTTTTAGGCAGTTTTGCCGGAAAGTTTTGGTAACTTCAAATCGCCATAACTTTTGACTCGTATACTCTTTTTAGGTGGTTCAAATTGCTACGGTTTGCTTGTTAGGTCCTCTACTGTAATATGTAATAATCCAACATCATATTTTTACCATTTTGATCAGGTCTTACCAAGAAAGTCACTAGTTTACTTGTTTTAGTAACTTGTTTTAACAATCCATTATAACAACATCTTTTACTCATTTTTATACATCATGGACATAAATACAACACATAATATAGCAAGAATAACATGTAAATGATATGAGCATGATTAATAAATAAGAAGCATGTTAGGTTTAGGCTTACAACTTTTGGCTTTCAAGGATGAAAGGAAAGTAGTAAGTAAAGAAAAGGACTTTGATAGACTTGCTTCAACCCACTTCACTTCATGCAATCTTTCTACCCTTGTAATCTTGAAAGATGGATGATGAAGGTTGAGGTGAATTGAGTGGATTTAAACTCAAGAGATATCACCAAGTATATGAGGTTATGGAAAAGTTTTGGTGAATGATAATCTAACTAGGGTTTCTATCTTGAAGAAGCACTTGATCCTTGCTAGAAATTAGAAGAATTAAAGCTAAGTATGGAGTGTTGTGGTGTGTGTGTTGTGGCGTTAATATGAGGGGGAGGGGGGTATTTATATGGGTTTGAGGAGGTTAGAACACAAGACTTGTCAAAGCTTCTCAAGTAAGTTTTAACACATGTAAACCATCCAAGAGCATAAGGAAGGAGATTTAGACACACAAGGGTGTGACTCCCCCCCCCCTAAGTCGGTTCAACATGGATAAGGGGGGTGAGGTGTGCCTTGGATGATATTATCCAAGTTACTTGATGAGTTTTGACTCCGGGAAATGCCAATCGTAAATGATTAAGCCTCAAAACGTAAAACCGGGTGTCGTAAAATTATGGAATTTGAAAGTATTGTTACACATGTCCATATAGTCCATAATAAAATATAAAATGAGTGGTAGGTTCTATCGGGTGCTAAAACCCTGCTAAAAACTGGAAACACGGGTCTAAAACGCGTAATTCGCGTAAAACGCTGAACTGGAAAACGTAAAATTCCAAAACTTTTGGAATTGTCATAAAATGATAGAAAATCATATTTCTATTGTTTATAATGTTTTATGGATATATCGGGATGCTGGAAGGACGTTTAAACCTAAAAGTAAATCTCGGACACGGCTTTGTGATTTTTGCAGAAATGATCCGACGAGCGTCAAACTCTCGGATTATCGTTAAAATAGTTTAACTTACGAGAATATGAAATAAAAATTTCTGAGATGAATAGTGAAAAGTGAATAGTAAAAAGTGAATAGTAAAATGTGAATAGTGAAATTTTCGAGAATAAAAGTTAACCTGAAATTGCGAATTGTTACAATCTTCTCGATCTCTATACGATCAACCAGATCTGAACAATCTAACTAAGTATGATGACAAACAACTTGATGTATGATAATATAAAACAAGTATGTAACAAGTGTTATAAGTGCACTAAGCTAATACTACAACACTTTGTATCTTAGCCATACGATGTGTTTTTCTCTTGTAGTAGTAGAGGAATAAAGGTGGTCATTTGGATGGATGATTGGATCACTCAAAAACAATCTAAGACCAACTAAATAATCAAAGAAAAAGAGATATACAAGAAAGATTTTGATTAGAAAAAAGTCAGTGTAAAATTTTCATTTGGGAGTGTAAAATTGTCCATTATTTATAGGAAAGAGAAATTTTGACCGTTACCTAGGACAATACCATTAAAGGTCCACGGTACCATTAAATTTAACGGTGCCATCCACTTTAACAGTACTATCACTGACAGACGCTCTCAATTTCATCTTTTTTTGTTGATGGTTTATTTGGGGAGGTTTGGACCAGATTTTGTGTGGAAAATTAGCTGTTATGAATTTGAATTAAATTTCCCATTAAAACATTTTTTAACAATTCAAAAATAATTGGTAAAATTAATTTTTGAAAAAATGTTTTCTCACATTTATAAAAATGTGAAGTTTAGAACAAAAAAATTATTTCTTTAATCATCAGTCATGTTGTAAATTTGTTTGTTTTTACCTTGACTGATTTATATCGAAATGGTATTCACCGACTAAAAGCTTGTTTACGTTAATTTTGAAGCAAAGTTTTTTACATTTTGTTATTTTCAAAACGTTAAAATGTCGAAAAATATAAATAACATTTTTAAACATTATTTGTATTAACAATCTCCCCCTTTTTTATGATGACAAAGTATAAACCCATTTTATGTAAAAATTATTATTAACAAGTTTTTTGTTGAGTTTATCCTATTTCTCCCCTTTTTGTGGAAGCAAAAAGAATGCCGAGACGAAGTCGATGATACAAAAGCTCCCCCGTGATGTATGCTCTCCTCATATGAGGGCACCAAGGAATGGAGCTATGGTTTCTTGCCACAAAAATGATTTAGAAAACAAATGCAATATTTCTAACTAGTTGCAATTATCACAACCATAAAACTAAAAACATTGGCTAAAATAACAAGCGGAAAATAAATAATCCAACAACAACAAAATAAACCAACCACAAGAAATAAACAAAAGCCTATTCATTAAAAAGATACCATACATGAAAGTATGATTAAAAAAAAAAAAAAAAAAAAAAAAAAAAAAAACCTACTACTAGAAGCATGTAAAAAATCTATAGTGACTAGAGAGGCCCTAAGATTTGCTTCTTCCATAAAATGTTTCTAAACATTTATTTTTGGAAACTAAACATACTAATGTTTAGTTGGTTGGGCTATGGGTTGTTGCAGGTGGTGGAGTGAGTCGAGCTAAAGGTGGTGTCATGAGGTTCTCAATGTAGAGAACATAAAGTGATGTTCATCCCTTAAGGAAAAGATAAGTTTTCGGTTGTGAAGACAACATAGGCAACTAGCACTATGAAGATCAACAGGATGAAGTTAAATTGGATGACCCATGAGTGGTGGTGGTGGTAGTGAAAATGATGATGATGTAGGAAGAGCATAGTCCAAGGGACTTATTGGTGAAAGTATGAGAGTGATATCCATGGTTTGTTAAGAGCTAAATGGTGAAGAATTAGGCCTTGACCTAATTGATGAGGAGGATGATAAGGTGCCTCTAGTAGAAGGTGTCTTAGTGCGTGTATGAGGAGGTGATGGTGAGCTAGGTGAACTAATGGAAGGTGATTTTTTCACTCCAACTTCATAATCTTCTTTAGTAAGATCAATGAAGAGAGTTGGTTTCTTGGTTGTGATCCTAGGTTTCTTTGAAATATGAACGGTGGACGCTTGAGTGGAAGACATTTTCAAGCTTGTTTCTTGGTTGAAGATGATGTGAATGTGCAAGTAAATGGTTGCATGTAAAGGCTTTAAATAACTAAGATTTGGTGATAATATGAAAATGGTGGATGATTTTATCCTAAGGTTAATGAGATGTATGGTTTCATGTAATTTGGGATATAGGAAATTCAAAAAGGTTGCAGTTTTTGTGGGTAAAGAGGTCAAAAGGACAAAAGAGAATAGTGAAATTCGTCTATACAAGGGACAACACCATTAAATATGCCATGATACCACTAATTTAATGGTACCGTTGTAATATTTAATGGTACTGTGACCTATTGGTACACGAGTTTTCTTACTAGCTTTTAACTACTATTTAAAAAGGCTAAAAAGGGATGTTTAGGATACCTATTTTGCTGCAAATCCTAGTGCCCTAATCCACTAAAGAGTAATCAATCCTAAAATTCCTAAATGTAGGTAACACTAGGATCAAAGGCATGCATGTGATTATCCCATAATAACCAATAAGCATCCATAAAAAATGACAAACTAAGCATGCAAAGGATCAACCAATAATGACCAACCAACATGCATGCAAGGTATATGAGAAATCTTAAAAAAAACCCTAACCGATTCTCTCTAGTGGCGATTTTTTAACCCTACCTAATTCCTATCGTTCCAATCAATTCTACCTTAAACCTTTGTCCTTTTTGCTTCAATTTGTCCTAGTTATTGATTGACATTCGTGTTTATTGATTCTAGTCCAGATTTGGTGTGATTTGTACAAATTTTTGGTCGATTATATGGATCATTTTTAGGGTATCGCTAGGGATCTTTAACTGACTTCTCTTTGGAGTCGGTTTTGATTTGGTTTATTTACAATCGATCAGTATTCATTAATTCTTATCTTGAACTGTTCGACTTTTATTATGATGGGAGGTTAGATTCTTGATTAGTATTGTTATAAACCCTAATCGCTAAGATTAGGGTTTCTTTTCTCTTCTTTTTGGTTTCGCATGCTACTGGAGTATCGGTTCGTATTCTTGTTTGATTTGGTAACGTGGTGGTGAGAGATGGAGAGGGGTTTTTTGAGTCCTAGTTCTGGTAAGAAGGATGTTAGTGTTTCGAGGGTTGAAGTTGATGAGATGGCTGCTCGTATGAAGCGACTGAAACGAGGTGAGGATGGGAATGCAGTTACAACACATCAAGAGGTTACTACTACTACTGCTAGTACGAATGGAGCCCCAACACATCAAGAGGCGCCGGTGTCACTTGATTTTGCTGGTACTCATGTTCAACCTAATGTGACTAATGTGATTGATTCGGCCTATAATGGTTCACAACAGCCTAATGTGGAGCAATTGATTGCTAATGCGCATCAGAATTTTGATGAAGCCATGAATATAATTCAAAGTGATATTCGTGCTACTATGGCTTCCTCTTCTGATTTGCACAATCCAAGCGGTAGTAGGCTTGAACCTAATTTGAATGTTACTAATGTTATTACAACTAGTACTCCTCCTAATGCACCCAAGGTTGATACTACTAGTGGTAATGGAGTGAAGTCGGTTTCTTACGCGGGTGTTGCTTCTAATGAATCCCAGAAACACGTGTCTAATTTTCGGAGGTTAGAATGCAACAATAAGAAGGATGATGTTGATCCGTCAGTCCCAATGAAAGTAGTGCAAGAGGTTAACATGAGGTTTGAGAATACTCTCTACGGATACTTCCTTGGTCAACGCCTTGCTTTTCTTGTTGTTGATTATTATGTTCACAATGCGTGGGCTAAGTATGGTTTACAAAAGGTTATGATGAATGCTAAGGGTTTCTTTTTCTTCAAGTTTACTTCGAAGAAAGGTGTCGATGATGTCCTTGATAATGGTCCTTAGTTGATTCGTAATGTCCCTATTATCCTTAAACCATAGACATTGAACACCAACTTGCTTAAAGAGGATTTGACTAACATTCCGGTGTGGGTTAAATTCCATGATGTTCCTTTAGCAATGTTCTCTGATGACGGGCTTAGCCTTCTTGCTACTGTGATTGGGACGCCCAAAAGGTTAGATGCCTTTACTAGTCAAATGTGCAAGGAATCTTGGGGCCGGAGTAGCTTTGCTAGGTGTATGATTGAAGTAAAGCCGGATGAGGTACTAAAGGACAGTCTCACTATTGAGATTCCTCTACTTGATGGTACGGGTTAGACTATTGAGAAGATCCGGGTTGAATATGAGTGGAAACCGCCTCGCTGTGATAAATGTAAGGTATTTCGACATACTTTGGTTGAGTGCCCTAAGGTTGTCATTCTGAATGCTCAACCTACTAAGAACGCAAGTGATGGGTTCCAGCCTGTTAACAATAAGAAGAAGGGAAAGCAAGTTGGTTCGAATCCGGGTCGAGGTGGTTTTACCAAACCTGTGGTGGGTAAGCATTTTGAATATCAGCCCAAAAAGACTCTTCCTGAACCAAAGAAAGCTAATGTCAGTAAGAAGAAGGCTTCTGATGTGGCTAGTACGAGTGGAACCAAGATCACTACTTCTAATCAGTTTGATGCTCTTAATATGGATGATACAGATGGTTTTGGTATTCCTAAGGTTGTTACTAACAAGGATGTGGATGCTGGCAGTACAATGGAAGTTAATAAGGATGAGTCGGTTAAGACTGGTACTACATCACAAGTCCCTCTTGTGCGTGATATGCAAGAACCGCTTGTGAGTGATTCAATGGGAACAATGGAAGTTGGTTCTACTCCTATAGTTGAGAAAATTAGTAAGCTTGAAAAGCTACTGATCGATGGGAAAGCTACTCTTGTGGATGATGCTGGTCATCCTATTCCGTCTACCTCTGTCACTAAGAGGGCTAACCCATTTTCAAAGGTGGGTGAGGTTGTGGTTTTTGATAGTGATGAGGATGAGGTTCTTAACACGTTCGACAAATCAGCAAATCTTTTTGGTGGTGGCCATGAGCGTGAAGATGAGTATGACTATGATGATTATTCGAAGCAAATTTATGATCTTCCAGAGGAATTGGATGCTCTTAATGCCATTTATGGTTTTAATCTCCAAGGTCGTAGGAAGTAGTTTATCTTTTGTCAGAGTCACTACTATCATGTGATAAATGGTTTGTTTTCTTGTTTTGAAAATAGGAAGTATCTTGTTATGTAAGCTTTTCGCCTATGTAACGGGCTGAGATATGGGATTCACCCATATCCGTTGTACTTAACGTTTTTTGGAGTAATATATTTACCGGGTCGTTGACCTTTTACCCAAAAAAAACATGCATGCAAGGTGACAAAAGATAGATAAGTATGCAAAGGATTACTATAAACATAATCTAAGGATGAATATATCATCCAAACCAAGTAGTTCAAGTATTCAATCATAGTTAAGAAACTAAAAATCTACTATTAAGAGTCTAAAGTTAATAGTAGCAAGATCTCATCCTAATTAAATTATTTTGATATGGAATACTCCCCTTCCATTTACATCATGTAACACCCCAAAATATCGCAGCGGAAGGATAACCGAAGGCATTACGTTCATAGTACACAGCTCAAGGTAACAAAGAACGTACTCTATATGAAACATTTTGAAAAGGTACATTCATGTTCAAGAAATCATAAGTTCAACAACAATATTTTAAGTTACATATCACACATGAAAATAACAAAAATGGTCCCATTAAATGTACGATAATATGACAAAGTCTTCAAAATATGGTGTTATACAGTAAGACTTGTCACTGTGATGAAATCCATGCTGGTTACCTGAGAAATACATGCTACAACGGTCAACAAATATGTTGGTGAGTTCATAGGTTTAAAGTATATGTAATATTGAACCATAAGATTTTAGCGTGTGTGACCATTGTAACCCAATGACACTGTTTACTATTTCCTAAGCTCATGACAACAATAATATAAATAAGAGTGCCCAATGCAAGAGTCTAACCCATGACCTCCTGTTTGATACTCAAATGAAGCTGCATCAGTTTGACGTGTACTGAGTTGTAACAACCGGTAATTTTCTTAATTTGTTTTAATAATAAATTATATCTATTTTTACATATAAATAATTTTCGAACATTTCCGAACTCATTTAACTTGAAAACGAGAGATTAGCTCGCAAAATGTAAAGAATGCACACAACGCGTACATGCACAACCGTAAACCTAATAAACAATTAAATATGATTAACATAATATTTATGGGATACTAGTCGTGTAAATCGTCAAGCTCACATCCTATGGGGTGATAACCAGTTGATCACCAACTAGGCTTTACTCACACGTTAACCACTAAGTTCTCGGAAGATTGGTAGCAAAAACCTATGTATCGTGTATTAACTTTGAAGAATGTGCTGGAAGATTGGTGAAACCTGCATGCCGTGTGTTGACTTTGAGTTGACAATTATGCCTAGTGCATCTGAGAAACTTTAACGAATTTTGTCTTCCTATGTATAATTAGTCAACTAAATCGAATAATATATCTCACTTTGAGCAGTTGATTAACCAATACTAGCCATTTATTTTTTCAGATCCCGATCCGATCTTACGATCTCGATATTGTGAAGACAAAATTGATCCTAAGTAAGATCCCGATCTTGAAAACCTTGGTTCGTATACAATAATGCTAGTTTAATTGAGATGACACTCAATTCTAGTTATGCTATCCTTAATGATGATCATGTCAACTAGATGTGCTCAACTAAGAGCATGGTTGTATTATACATTAAAGAATAAGAATACTTTAACTTTGGAAGTGTAAAAGATGATTGTCATAAAAAGGTGGTTGAGGTTATCACGCACCTTATGGAATATTATGTCAATATCAAGATGTATGTAAACACATACAAGAAATTCATTTATTGAATTCTTGAAATAAGTATTCTCAAAATTCCGATAGATCAAAGTTAGTTGAAATTATACTTTGTCAAACAAGTATGATTGTCATGACTTAAGGCATAAGTCATTAACAATTATCATGCATCGACCTATTTAGTATTTGGATAAAGGATGATAAGCAATTATTATAATGAATTAAAGTGCTTGATACGTTTGTTTTCATTAATAATAGATTGTATCTTATATTTGCATGTTTAATCCGTGAATAACTTATGCTATTCTAAATAGTCCATTGTCATTCAATGATATGGGAATATCATTGAATTAAGACAAATCTGAGTTTTGATAGAATATACTTAAGTATAGTGATGCGTAGGACATGCCAAATTCACATAATATTCAATAAATTAATTATAGGACAGATCCCAACCGCATGATTGTACTTTATGGATCTTTGTCATTAAAGTAAACCATGAATATTTATCCTCAAACTTGAGATACCAGATAACTGTCATGGATGTAGCTCATTTTCTGTAAGATAGGCTAACGTTATCCGTAACTAGTAGTTATAAGGGCTATTTTCAGAAGTGATGCAAAGTTCATGGGTTATGCTTGTAGTCAAGAAAGAATTTGTTCATTCAAATTTGTTTTGAAATTTAATACTACTAGGTCCCTCGTATGGTTGACAAGATGTTTGAACGGCCGTACCCAAGATCCATCTGGATTACGTCCAGATGATTTGGTAATCTTGTTCAATCAGATATAACGAGAAACAAAATAGTTAATTATGGAATGACTTAGATCCATATCCAGATTAACGTGGTATTAGAAACAAAAGGATAAGTATGATGATGATTCATCAAAAGGTTTTTTCCAGGAAACCACACTCAGGGTCGTTCTGGGGCATTGGGGTGTTATGCTAGACTAACCAATGTCATAACTATATTAATATATATCCAAATGGGAGCTGTTCGTTTTGTGGATGTATATTAATAAAGTATGACCGGATTCGAACACGAGATTTCGGGATTACACACATTACGTATGAGTTTCAATGTTTTAATAATTAATATATTAAGTTGTGATTAATTATTAAATTCATAATAAACAAATAAAGAGCGTTAAGTAATTAATGGAATTGACTAACGGTCGGTAAATGTAAACGGGATATGAAGAAAATGAAACAAGACAAAAGAAGGTTCTATAAATCCTCTCTTGGGCTTGTTTATTGCCAAACAATGGAATCCCACATCGGAAATCATTTTAAACTTGATCTCAACCATAAGGGTATAAATACATCCCTATGTATTCATCCCTTGGTACATTTGATTTCAATAGAAGGCCAAACTTCCTCTTTTCTCCTCTCTTGTTCATAGGTCTACGAGTGAAGCCCAAAGAAAAGGGATTTGCGAGTAACCTTGAACATTAGAAAGTGCTTGGTAAATCAATTGTGATTCAAGAACCTAGCTTTTCTCTTTGAAACGTTAGTAATACGTGTGTACAAGAACGAAGGACTAACATACTTTTGTTAGTAATCTTTTCCCATTCGACTTAGGTGTTAGTCGAATTCACTAAACCCTAACTTAGGGTTTTATTAGTTCTTGATTGTTTGATTTCTTGTTTCGCTAGAAATCATTAAGGTACGCATATTCTTTTAATTCGGTTAATTTATTACAAGTATATGATTCTTACTTTCGTTGCATGCTTTGATGATGTTTACATGTTTTATATAATTGTTATGATATTAATATTCAACACTTTCGATCGCCGAATTATTGCTTATATAATATATTGCCCATATCTTGGCGAGGCATGTTGATGGCTGCTAATGAAAAAAGGGGTTTTTGCATATAAATCCTTACGAAAATGCATAATTGTATATATATCTAAAGCATGCATAAAAACCATTGTATTATGTGCATAAAAAACATGTACAAAGGATATATATGCAATTATTCACTTTGGGAGGGATATATATGCAATTTTGCTATGAAAAAATGATCCACTATCATGCCAGGCCTAATGTACAGAACAAGTGAGTTTATGTTTTTGGCAAATTCGGTTCACATTTCTTTTTATTTAAGGGGGTGTTTTTTTTAGTGTGCTTACGCCTTATGAACTTATGTATATTTGAAAAATATCTTTTTTTTTGAACAAGTATTTGAAAAATATCAAAAGCCACTTTTTCAACGTATGCGTTTATCAAGATCAGCTTATGACAGAATCATTAATTCAACTTGGTAGGCTCATAGGACAAAAAAATGGTCTTATCAGCTATTTTCAAATATATATAAGGCCGGTAAATAAGCTAGCACAAACACCTCTGTATAGTGTAATATATGGTCACTAGGTTGTTCATTCAGTTGTTGTTGATGTTTTGGCAGGCAATCACTGTACGCTTACTTTTTTCAAGTCCAATCATACATTACAGCTAGCACAAAAATCTCATTCCAGAATAGCCGAAAACGATTTTGACGATGTCTCTTAGCAAGAATTGTAGGCAAAGATGTATCTATGGTATGTTGAAAAATATTAACTCAGTGGTGTAAAACATCAACACCATTTGGTTAGCTTTGGAACTTGGTAACACCCATGTTCTATTTGCTATGGACCGTCAAACTATAAGGTAAGTGCAAAAGCATTAACATCAAGAAGCTGTTATGTGCAAAAGTTATACGCTGCACTGTCTTTTTAAAATGGTGGAAATGTGCATATAATAATCTTGCAATAAGGTTGTCTACTTAATAAGTCGCAAAACAAAGCTGAAAAAACTTATGGTACAAATAAACTGGCTCAGAAGTTGCCATTTTTTCCTAACTGCAGAAAGTCAAAGAATGGTAAAGAATACATAGGAGGGGTTATTGTTTGATGCGTACATGTTCATAAAAAAAGAGGGTTATAAGAATTTTTTTCGTCCATGCCTAAAAAAGGCATGTTAACAACTCCAGGTATATTTTGTCAATGAGATGTCTGCATATGGGATTCCTCAGATGCAGAAATCAAACCTTTAATCTTGCGTGATTCAGGTATACCACATGTACATTATGATAGATTATATTGAATCTGTGTCGTGTAGCTTCATTTATAGATTGTTTATATTCTAATAAGTAAATAACACCTAATAAGGTGAGCTTCAGTTAACGCCTAATAAGGGCACCTGAGGTTGTGACAAGCCACTGAAAATCATTTTTTGTGGTTGCGGTCTGGTAATAATGTCTCGGATGGATGTTGCACATGTAGGCATGTAGCGTTCAGCGACTCAAGACTTCCAGTTCTTCTTCAGGTCAGTAGCTCAAGTCACAAGTGCACATTATCATCTTATAATTTCTATAATATATCATTTTTGGTGGTCTTTTACATGTATAGTTGCGTCATTTCTTTTTATTCAGGATGCAGGATTCTATAGGTGGAAATCCAAAAAAAAAAAAAAAACAATTATAGCAAATGTCAGCTCCTCAATGTTGTAAGTGTTTTTGCTTCATTTTTTTGTATAATTCTGTTTGTGTAACTGTTACATATTCTTATGCAGTGCTGTGAATGAGACATTGACCACGCTAAAACTTGCTCAGCGAGCCATGCTATTTCAGAACAATGTAAGCACACTTAACTTTGTCCTTATTGTTTTCAAACTCGGGTTATCAGTTTTGTTGCTTGATTTTTGCCTGTTTCTTCAGGAAAAAGTAAAAATGAAGACGCATCAGCTGATGTCATGGCAATTCAGCAACAAACTCAGATGTTAAAGGTATAATTAATATGCAGATCCAACATCGTTTGATCTTTCAATATTTATAGCCATTTGAACGATTTGCACTATTCATATTATAGGAGCAAATATCCATATTTATAAAGCTGAACATGGTGAATGTGAAGCATTGCTTGCTGAGTTCATGGTATTGCATGGTTCGGTACCTCATGATTCTGTATCTAACGCCTGAGAAAGAACTCGAAAAAGGTTTACAAACTTAAATATTCTTTAATTTTTTGCTATTTTTTAGAAGCAAAAATGATAAGTATTCTACCTTTGCTGCAAATGTAAACATATAATTTTGACTTTAGAGTCAAAGAAGCTACTTTTACAGTTGAAAGTCTATGTGACTAAACAATCAGTTTATATGTGAACAAATATGATCCTCTTAACACATTAGATGGCAAATAGTCTATTAACCTTGTTGTACTAAAGTTAAGTCATAGGGGGTGTTAATGTAACCTGGTACGAGCTTTAACAGTTTATTTGTGCCAAATAGGCTTTTTTATAGAAGGCATAATAATACGCACAAGCATTTTTACAAGTAAACTAAATAGCTAATAATTCAATAGCATGTATATCATATTCCTTAGGGGGTGTTTGGGTAAAGCTATTGGAGCTATATAAGCTGTTATGAGCTTATAACAATATATTTGTGCCAAATAGTGCCAAATAGGATGTTTTATAGGAATCATGATAATAAGGACACACTCTTTCACGAGTAAACTAAATAGCTGGCCTGTCCATACTAATTAATACAGTAGAAAGCCGATATGACTATAGAGTTTGAAGAGAAGGCTGTTTGTTAAAACACTTGCTTATCGTGCTTGGTTTCTATTGTAGCTTATTCGTGATGAAATCCAATCCGGAAAAAAGTGACAAAGATATCTATCATAAGCTTGAAGAGGATTATGGGGAGACGATCCTTTTGTTGGTGGTTAAGAGCCCAGAACAGGGTTAAGATAATCAATGACCTAACTACGTACCAATGAATGGTTACCGGATATCACTTGGAATCGTGTTATCACTTTCCAAAGTAAACTATTTGACCCTAATGCCTGGGTATCACGAATATCTACTTGGGATAAGAAAAAATGCATGTTAGTGATTTAGGCACAAATCAATAACCTTGCGTGTTTTAAGTGTTATATGTTTTCTATATATCTCTCCTCATGCATAATAGAATTCCTATATATAGGAAAATACTCATGGCTTAGTCTAATGGAATTATGAGAATTAATCGGCCCATTAATCTCTACATAATTACCCCCATTATAGCCAAAAATAGTGGTTACATGACCAATTAAACTTAGTCTTAAGTGCAAATATAACTGTCATTTGAATAGGTCAAATCAGTTACATTCTCATCAGTAGAATCTACTTTGCACTAGCAGCAGAATCACTGCTCAGCAGCAGAGTCATACTACTAGCAGCAGGAACCACTAGCAGTAGGATCCACTATCAGCAGGAACCAACACTAGCAGCAGGATCCTGCCCAACCACTATTGAGTCAGGGTAATCAGGGATTTGATGGGTGTACACTCCGTACCTCCAAACCCATTTCAAAGTATGATTTGATCCCTCAAGTGCACTAAATTTTCCAACAATCCTCCCCAAATTTAGTTCACTTCCTTTGCATGAAAATCAATCATTAACAAAACATATGCATAAATGAAAATATCCTGAGGATTGAATTTCCTGAGGATTGAATTTCCATCTTAGTACATTACACGTTCAAATTTTCGAGAATCAGGGTGTTCTAAGAATTGAACCCTTCAACCCATTTGAATACCTGAAGATAAAATACACATACATTTTCAAACACTTAAACACTCCTGACACTATACAAGCCATGTGTCCATATCCAATTCATAAATGTTGTAAAAGCTAAAAGTCCATAGCTTCCTGAAGTGGCAAAACTTCAACATTCACATAGGTGGTCCCTCTTTATTCATGCTCCTGCCAAGCACTTTTTCAAAGAAAATTAACCATTAATAAGTAATGACTTCATCCTCCCTTTTCCAGCAGGTCCTGAGCACAACCTTGGGATGTAATATAAAACATGTGCTCCAGTACACTGAATGTTCAGCTTTCCACTTTGAACTCAGCTCCCAAGTTTCCTCAGGAGGAAGTTGGGTGTCTTAGCATTCAGTGACTAAGTTGGACTTTAAACCCATTGATAAGGCGAAAAATGGTCCGTTTTTAGGGGGTCATTTAAGCCCGAATTTGAATTTATTCGATCAAATAATGCCCTAAATCGTTCCTTTTGTGATTTTAGGTACTTTTGGAGTGAATTCAGGAAAAGGAAGCATTTTGGACATTTTTGGAGCATAAAAGTGAAGAAAACGGCAAAATCTTAATTTTCCTTGCTGGAACAGTACCTGACGGCGTCAAGAGCAATTTGATGATGGCGTCAAGAACAAAAATGGTGACGGTCCAGTAGAAATGTGACGGCGTCAAAGCATGGCCGTCAAGAGTAAAAGTGGTGACGGCCTAGAACAACATTACACATGACGGCGTCAGATCTGGATCTAGGCAATCCAATTTTATTATGGGCGGCGGGTTGACGTGTCAGAAGTTTCTTCTTGACGCCGTCACCTTAGAAAATCTATATATAGTCTTTGTAATTTTCATTCAAAAAAGGAGGACAATATTAGGGACTACTTGAATAAACCCTAACTTGACTTTTACAGTATTTTCAAGGGTTTTTACCCATTGAAACCCTTCATGTTCAATTAAGATAAGTATCCTTTCAATTCATTCAATATGTCTATGTGTTGTTTGAATATATCTTACGCTTGTCTTAATTTTAACATGCTAGGCTAGATCTCTTGTGTGATTGCTTAGATGTAATGAAACCTAGATGTTGATTATAGGTTGATTGCTTGTTTATAGTTGTAATGGATGAATGATTTCGATGTTAGGCTTAAGAAAACTGGCAGACTTCCATAGTGTAACTTGCTTGAACGTCTTAAGAAACATGAACCAATGTGTACTAAGGTTTTTATGGTTGTATTTAATGCATGAGCGAATTCTAGTGATCCCATGTTAAGAGCTTCTTGCAGGCTCGACATAGGAGTGAAGTAGGAGCTTATAGAGTTGGGGAAGTACGTACGCCACCCCACGAATGGTATTAAGGAATATAACCCGTCATCCATGCAACTATAACAAACTATCAACCTGTAAAAGATATCTAGGGAGTAATGAAATCTAAGTAAACACATTTTTCCCATTTATTGTTCACACCGCTAGTTAAATTAGGTTTATTTTCATTTTTGTTATTTTATTTTGATTGCATCTTAGTTATTGGGTTAGTTGACTAGTAACTAATTCCGCCCACTCTTCCAATACCCGAGATTTTTAGTTGCTTTTATAAAAATATAAAAATACAAAAAGAATCATCCCTCACATCTAGACCTAGTTTTTAGGCTTTCTAATCCTAGCGACACTATTCCTGAGTTGAACGATCAATCCCCCGGTACTTGTCACTATACTATACTAAAACGATCAGGTACACTGCCTGGTGGGGGTTGTAAGCTTCTTGAGATCCCTCGAGAGGTAAAGCCTGGTGCAATTCTCACGCATCAAGTTTTTGGCGCCGCAGCCGGGGAAATAGTTATTGTCTAGGTTAGAATTTATTTTTATTAGGTCTACTTTCTAGATTCCTTTCTAGTAAGATTTTATTTTTATTTTTAGGTTTTCTTTAGTCTATCTTATTTCTTCATGTCTTTGTTCGTAATCTTTACCATCCGACATCATGGAAGGTGGTAACATCTTTGAACCCATCAACCCACCACAACAAGACCACCCACAAAACCCACCACTAGCAAACCAACCTCTTAGGCCCCGAACCCTAGGAGAGTATTCCAGACTTAGCCACCAAGGCTATCGAAACACTATTGAGCTCACCCAAGGAGCCAATGTGTCTCCCTTGCGATCCGACACCATCCGGTTGGTGCAAAGCGGATGTGCATTCCATGGACTTCGTTCTGAAGATCCTAATCAACATCTCAAGGACTTCCTTAAAATCGTAGATTCTATAGACCTTGATGTTACAACTAGAGAGTCGACCCGATTACGCCTATTCCAATTCTCTCTACGTGATCAAGCTAGTCAATGGCTTGAACGTTTACCCGCGGGATCCATCACCTCATGGGATGATCTCACCACTCGTTTCCTTGCTCAATTTTTCCCACCGGGGAGAACTACTAAGCTTAGAAATGATATCTTGATGGTGAAACTCTATATGAAGCATGGACTCGTTTCAAGGACTTACTCCAAAAAGTCCCTCATCATGGCATAGATCTTTGGCTCCAAGTCCAAATCTTCTATGACCATATCGATCTCTCCACAAGACGAACCATTGACCAATCAGCCGGTGGTAAGCTACGTGATCTAAGTGCGGAAGAATCATGGGAACTCATAGAAGATCTTGCTCTCTATGACAACGAAAGTTGGAATGATCCCCGTGATTTGAACAAAACGGTCAAGGCAATATCTTTGCCTTCGAACAATTCTAGCACTCCCGACCGTAGGATCATGGAACTTGAGGACCGAGTCAAGTTTCTCATGAAATCTTACGAAGCTCCTAAGCCTTCAAGCCAGGTGAGCAAAATAGCTTCTTCGTGTAAATTGTGTAATGGCCCTCATGAAACTCATAACTGCATGGAGCTTCTAAAACATGCTTATAATGAATTCACATCGTCACACGTTGGTCGAGGTCCTCGAAACTTTGACGAGGCCTATGAGGCATGGAAGGATAAACCTAATTTCAGAGGATACCGAACTTGGAGCGTGTCCTTCTATGATTCCTCTCCACTCGAATGGTCCGAGCATTTTCCATCTCAGAGCACTCCTAGGCAAAGCCACGAAGATGCCTTGCGAAAGTTCATTCTATCTCAAGAATTACAGCTCTCTATGATCGTGACTAAATTTAGACAACATCAAGCCGATATGAATAACAAGATTTGTAATCTGTTAGCTGCTATTAAAGAGCACGCTGTTAATAAACCAATTCAGGCTGAAGAGGTCAAATCTGTTACCGTCATGAATCAGCCAACCTCTCCTGTGAAAATAAAAAATCCTAGTAAACTCTTTAAACATTTGTCACCAAAGGCAAAAGACGTAAGGGACCCTGTTAATCCCCTAGGACCAATCCATTTTGTAAATACTATCACCACAATATCTGCTCCCACACCTAACCAGAGCCAACAACCAACTGAAAATATGGGTCATAAAGCTAAGGACGAAACCTCAAGATTAGACCACAAATTGGCCAAGAGCCCTACCAACTCATTCGAGGATTCCGTCACTCGAGAGTCAGGCAAATTAGATGAAATGAAAGAGAGATCGAGGGAGCATACGAGGAATCCAGAAATTTTAGGTAAATCTATTATAGAGGAACCCGAGAAAAATTTGGTGGATAAGACTAAAGAGAGTAGTGATAGGACTGAGGGAAGCAACTCTAAAGTTTTCAAGATTTCCTGTACTATTACGAAGAGGCTCTTAACCGATACTCATATAGATCCTAACCTCCCTGTCAACATAATCCCCCTTTCCCTTTACAACGAAGCCTTCCCTGAACGCACATTGTATAATAGAATCAATAACGACGGGGTAATAAAAGATTTATCGGTTATGATTGGGGAATTTGTCTATAACATCAACCTCACCGTGGTCGATGACATAGACCCTATCACTAATCCAACATTAACCAACCTTGTTCTCGGGAAACCATTTGTCAATGAATCAGGAGTAATCCTTGATGAGAAGGATGGTAGTGCATTATTCACCAATGGCGTCCAGAAGGTAATTTTTCGAAAGGGTAATGAGGAGGTGTACGAGTACCGTCCATCACTGGAAGGGAATCTATATGGATCAAGGGATGGAGGATCGGGGAGGATAAAGCGGCGTGATCCGGATAACCTCAAAATCCCCTGCATGATCAGTCATAAGTATTTCGATAATGTCTACATTAACGTATTCCTACCTAAGAATTTTATGTCACTATTCCACTATAACAATATCTGCAGATGGGGAATGATTTATAAGGGAGAAAACGTTGTTGATAGAGATCATGAAATCCAGGTATTCGTAGGTAATATGGCATTCACAATGGAATTCACGATCGTGGACAACATCGAAGACAATGTCGACCCAAGGTTGTCACAAGTTGTTTTCGGAGCACCATTTTGTGAAATCACTAATTTAATGGTTGATGACCGGAACGGAATCATGACCTTCGCTGATGGAATTAGGAGGGTGTCATACCAAACACCATACAAGAGAAGGGATCTCAAAGGAATCGATTGTGACGGGCTTGATAAGCTAAGTTCCCAACTTATCTTATGTGATGAGGATGTTCGGAGAGGATGTAAGAACACTTCTGATTTATCATGTGGATTCTTTAAGGATGTTAGTAAACTTGGGTCCAAGTATCGAGAAGATGTCTTTGAGTTTGAAGACCCAAAATACCTGCACTATGAAAGCGATACCGAGATAGGAGATGACCTATAGAGTGAGACCAACGATGAGGTCACATAGTAACCCATGACCTTGAGTCTAGCTACAAGACTCGTAAATAAAGAAAAGTGCTTCTTGAGTTTGAAGACCCAAAATACCTGCACTATGAAAGTGATACCAAGATAGGAGATGACCTAGAGAGTGAGACCAACGATGAGGCACGTAGTAACCCATGACCTTGAGTCTAGCTACAAGACTCGTAAATAAAGAAAAGCGCTTCTTGGGAGGCAACCCATGATTTGTGTGATTTTTATTTTCTTTGATTGTTATTTGTTTCCGTATGCATGCTTTATTTTTATTGTTGGTAGATCATGTTTCAAACTAAAATGGTGAAATTACTTTATTTTGTCGTTTGGCTTAGTCTTAACTTCTTCCAAAGGTATTTCGCAAAAGATAAGTGTAACCGGAAACCCCAAATATGTTTTTAACAAAATTGATCATGATTCTCCACAATATTAAATGGACATGTATATTCGTATTTGTTAGAGTCAAATGCTTGTATCGAGTCATAATGATGTTTTCCAGGAAGTAGGACATAAGTTTTCCAAAAATTTTCCGGAAACGTAACATAAAGATTTCTGCAAGTCACTTCTGACGGCGTCCGGAAGAAATTCCTAACGGCGTCATGTGTAAAATTCTGGAAATTTTGCTAGTTTTGTTTTCCTAACGGAATCTCAAAATTTTTGCCAATTTTTAGTTTTATAAACTCCAGGAAATCAGCAAACATCATTCCACAAGCATTATATCCCTTTAAATCCTAGAAAGCAATTTAAGATATATATGTTATTTTTCTAGGATTTATTAGTATATATAGATTGCCGTCGATTTTACGCGAGGTTACCTTGTTTGTTTTCTCAGGTTTAACAGGTTATGTATGATAAGAAGATAATTTATATTCTGGAAAGGAAGCTTTGAACGTTCATTTTCTTGGAGGAAGATCTAACCTTGTTACCATACTATCCACACTGAACGAATCAGGGGAGTATTTGATTTCATTCTTTTACCTATTTCACTTTTACAATCTTTAATTGAACATTGGGGACAGTGTTCATTCTAAGTGTAAGGGGAGGGTAAAATGAGGTTACCTTATAGGATACACTTTCACTTGAGTTTGTTTGTTCGATGGTATATGTGTAATAAAACTATGAGAAATACTTGTTAGTGTAATTTTAGCGCCAAATTTAAATTTTTTTTTACAACATTTAGGAGTGAAACTTTAGCCTTAGCAAGCGTCTCATGGATAGGAGTTGTATGACTAGCACAAAACCGTATCATTCAGAAAAATTTTCCACCCAAATATGTGAGGTTCGCCTTTAGATTTGATAGGAAAAGCATTTACTTTTAGTGCTTATGAGTGTACCGGTAGCATTTAGATTCTAGAATTTGCGTTAGAGATGCATCCCGAGACCGCTAGTGAGACTATATTCGTGTAGTAGGATTTACTACATGATAAGAGGCATTAGGATCACCCTTGTGTTAAACCCGTATCATAATTACTTGACCATTTAAGTCATATTACTTGGCTAGTTAAGTCAACTAATTTTTCTCCACACCATTGGCGTTGTACTCATTTTTAGTACACGAAACCCCTAGTACATCCCTCCGAGCCTATATTTTCGTTTCTACCTTTAAGCATCTTACTTAAAGGAAGAATTTGTTACACCCCACTTAAATGTACACCCAAATCGCCTTAGCCTTCCGTGTATGCACTCATCTTTAGTGCATTATTGTTACATGTTTAAACCCTTAGTTAATTATCTAATTGATTACATGGTTGCTAAGTCGAGTCATATCCTTGTACATATTGTTTTGTGACGATTGGGACTCATGGGTAAAGTACTAATGTTATAGAGTAATGGGGAAGAACATCATATATTACCCCCATATGTGCATTAATCTTAAAAGTACTTCAAGTGTTTTGATTATCTTAATTCAAGTCATTAGATTAGTTTATTGTAAAGTATGTAAAAATTCAAGTGTAAGGGGAATGTTCATTCCCTATGATGTATTATTTTGGATGGTAGGGTAAGAGTGTATGGAAAAAAAATTAAGAAAAAGAAAAAAAATAGAAAAAAGAGAAGAGAAAAAACATACGGACTACCATCTCGTTTCATTCTATGTTTGTTTTATATTTTTGTTATTTTGGATTTATTAGCTTAAGTCGAGTCTAGTCTTGGCTTAACAACGCCGTATTGTACATGTAATTAACCAAGATAATTAACTCGCCACCAGTAAAGATTGCCAATATCCAACAAAACCGTGTATTCCATATCCCTACACCTAACGTTATAACCCTTTAAAAGACCTCTTTGATAGTTTATCCTAGGTGCTTACGCCATGTGGTGGAGGTTTGATCCTTTCCCAAGCCTATGGTAATCTATTTTGCTATGACAGGTAGTGAGAGATATTTTCCATTTTCATATTGTGATATATACTTTATTACACCCGAGAGATGTGAGTATCTAAACACTATTTATGAGGTGCTAGTGTATGACCTCCGTGCTTGTCTTTGGTCTTTAGTGGAACGATTATTTGTTGTAATTACTTTTATATTAGTGTTAAATGACCCCTAACTTGTATTTTGATTAGAATAAAAGCGCCTATGGTTGAGGACAAGCAAATCTCAAGTGTAAGCGTATATGATAAGGCGAAAAATGGTCCGTATTTAGGGGGTCATTTAAGCCCGAATTTGAATTTATTTGATCAAATAATGCCCTAAATCATTCCTTTTGTGATTTTAGGTACTTTTGGAGTGAATTTTGGAAAAGGAAGCATTTTGGACGTTTTTGGAGCATAAAAGTGAAGAAAACGGCAAAATCTTAATTTTCTTGCTGGGAACAGTACCTGACGGCGTCAAGACCAATTTGATGATGGCGTCAAGAGCAAAAATGGTGGCGGTCCAGTAGAAATGTGACGGGGTCAAAGCATGGCCATCAAGAGTGAAAGTGGTGACGGCCCAGAACAACATTACACATGACGGCGTCAGATCTGGATCTAGGCAATCCGATTTTATTATGGGCGGCGGGTTGACGCGTCAGAAGTTTCTTCTTGACGCCGTCACCTTAGAAAATCTATATATAGTCTTTGTAATTTTCATTCAAAAGGGGAGGACAATATTAGGGATGACATGAATAAACCCTAACTCTACTTTTAGAGTATTTTCAAGGGTTTTTACCCCTTGAAACCCTTCTTGTTCAATTAAGATAAGTATCCTTTCAATTCATTCAATATGTCTATGTGTTGTTTGAATATATCTTACGCTTGTCTTAATTTTAACATGCTAGGCTAGATCTCTTGTGTGTTTGCTTAGATGTAATGAAACCTAGATGTTGATTATAGGTTGATTGCTTGTTTATAGTTGTAATGGATGAATGATTTCGATGTTAGGCTTAAGAAAACTGGCAGACTTCCATAGTGTAACTTGCTTGAACGTCTTAAGAAACATGAACCAATGCGTACTAAGGTTTTTATGGTTGTATTTAATGCATGAGCGAATTCTAGTGATCCCATGTTAGGAGCTTCTTGCAGGCTCGACATAGGAGTGAAGTAGGAGCTTATAGAGTTGGGGAAGTACGTACGCCACCCCACGAATGGTATTAAGGAATATAACCCGTCATCCACGCAACTGTAACAAACAATCAACCTGTAAAAGATATCTAAGGAATAATGAAATCTAAGTAAACACATTTTTCCCATTTATTGTTCACACCACTAGTTAATTTAGTTTTATTTTCATTTTTGTTATTTTATTTTGATTGCATCTTAATTATTGGGTTAGTTGACTAGCAACTAATTCCGCCCACTCTTCCAATACCCGAGATTTTTACTTGCTTTTATAAAAATATAAAAATACAAAAAGAATAATCCCTCACCTCTAGACCTAGTTTTTAGGTTTTCTAATCCTAGCGACACTATTCCTGAGTTGAACGATCAATCCCCCGGTACTTGTCACTATACTATACTACAACGTTCAGGTACACTGCCTGGTGGGGGTTGTAAGCTTCTTGAGATCCCTCGAGAGGTAAAGCCTGGTGCAATTCCCACGCATCACCCATCCCTTTAGCAGACTTTATAACCAAGTCTCTAGCCAAACCCTTCGTCAAGTGATCAGCTAAATTTTGTTGAGATCTAACAAACTCTATAGATACCACCCCATTCATGATATGCTCACGAATCATGCTATACCTGACACCTAAGTGTCTAGACTTCCCATTGTACATCTGGCTATAAGCCTTTGCCAATGTAGCTGCACTATCACAATGGATAGAAATAGGTGCTATAGGTTTAGGCCACAATGGAATCTCAAGAAGCAAGTTTTTCAACCATTCAGCTTCTTTACCAGCAGCTGCTAAAGCCACAAATTCAGATTCCATTGTTGAACTGGTGATACAAGTTTGCTTCTTGGATGCCCAAGAAATTACACCTCCACCAAGTAGGAATACCCAGCCACTGGTAGACGAATTGGCTTCAGTGTTACTAATCCAACTTGCATTAGTGTATCCTTCCAACACTGAAGGATAACCAGTATATGAGAGACTGTAATCCATAGTTCTCTTCAAATACTTCAGTACCCTCTGAATTGCTTGCCAGTGTTGAGCACTAGGATTACTAGTATACCTGCTCAGTTTACCTACAGCAAAAGCAATATATGGCCTTGTACAAGTCATGGCATACATCAGGCAGCCAATCACCCTAGAATACTCAAGTTGAGATACAGCTTTGCCAGTATTAGGCATAAGCTTCTCAGTTGTATCCATAGGAGAACTCACTGGAGTACAATTAAAGAAATTAAATTTCTTCAGTACCTTCTCAATATAATGAGACTGAGAAATTGATACACCATTACTTTCATGTTTGATCCTTATACAAAGCATAACATCTGCCTCCCCCATGTCCTTCATGGAGAACCTTGATGACAAAAATTCCTTTGTCAAGTCAACCTGATTTTGGTCAGTGCCAAAGATCAGCATGGCATCAACATATAGACAAATGATGACTCCTTTACCAGATTCATCAAATTTGCTATATATACATTTGTCAGCCTGGTTAAGAACATAACCATTAGACAAAACCACTTCATTAAATTTTTGATGTCATTGCTTAGGTGCCTGTTTCAGTCCATATAAAGACTTAATTAGTTTGCACACCTTGTTTTCATTGCCAGGCAAGATGAAGCCCTGAGGTTGGTTCATATAAACCTCCTCATCCAATTCACCATTCAAGAAGTTGTCTTCACATCCATCTGATGAATAATCAGATTGTGAATTGATGCCAAAGCAATCAGCAGCCTGATGGTACTGATACGTGCCACATGGGCATAAGTATCAAAGTAGTCTATCCCTGACTTTTGTTTAAAGCCCTGAATGACTAGTATAGCCTTGAACTTTTCAATAGTTCCATCTACCTTCATTTTGCTTTTGAAAATCCATTTGCAACCAAGAGGTTTGCAACCTGGTGGTAGATCGACCAACACCCAAGTGTTGTTGCCCATGATGGACTCAATCTCATCATTTATTGCCTCTTTCCAGAAAGCAACATCCTGGGACTTCATTGCTTCTTCAAATGTTTTGGGATCATCCTCAACAATGAAGCAATAGGAATATTGGTCAGAGACCTCATTCCTTGTACCTTCAATTAAGTATAATTGAAACTCAGGTCCAAATGACTTTGGAGTCCTGACCTTTTTGCTCTTCCTGAGCTCAGGTTCAGGTTGTTGAACCACAACCTTATCAGGGGCCTGAGATGATAATTCATCAGGGACCTCTGATACACCAATGTCATCAGTTCCATTTGGAATCCTCTGACTCGGTCTAGGGACTGATGAGAATATGTTCTCATCAAAGAGTGCAACCCTTGATTCAATTATTGAGTTAATTGAAACATGCTCATTAGGTTCAATAACATAGAACCTGTATGCCTTGGAATGCTCAGCATATCCAACAAAGATGCATTCAATGCCTATTTCACCCAAAGTTTTCTATTTTGGATCAGGGAGTCTGACGACAGCCCTACAACCCCAGACCCTGAGATAATTTAGGTTGGGTTTCTTTTTAGTCCAGAGTTCATAAGGTGTAACCTTGTTATTTTTGTTGGGAATCCTATTTAATAAATAGCAAGCTGTTAACATAGCTTAACCCCAGAACCCTTGACTCAGTCCTGAATAGGACAACATGGAATTAACCATCTCCTTCAGTACCCTGTTTTCCTTTCAGAGATACCATTTTGTTGAGGAGTATAGGGAGCAGTTGTTTCATTTATTATACCAACAGACTGAAAATACAGAGTATCCATGTACTCACCTCCCCTATCAGTCCTGAACCTTTTGATCATGGACCCAAGTTGTAATTCAACTTCAGTTTAAACACTTTGAATATATCTAATGCTTCATCCTTGGTATGTAACAGATAGACATAACAAAACCTAGAAACATCATCAATAAAAGTCACAAAGTACTTCTTGTTCCCCAAAGAGGGAGTGGCATGCAAATCACACAGGTCACTGTGTATAAGCTCCAAGAGCTCAGTCTCACGTTTTACACCCTGAAAGGGTTTCTTAGTTATTTTGGTCAATATGCAAGTCTTACACTTTTTAGTGTCCCTGTCAAAAGCTGGGATTAACCCATCCTTAGATATATCTTGCATCCTTTTATAGTGTACATGGCCAAGTCTAGCATGCCACAGGGTGGAGTCGTTCAGTTTAGAGGTTGACAAAAAGGTCGAATTAACAATGTCAGTGACAACATTAAGCCTGAACATTTGATTACACAAATATCCAAAACCAATAAACACACCATGTTTAGACAAAATAAATTTATCAGATTCAATAACTTGTTTATATCCATGATTATTCAAAACACTACTTGAAACCAAGTTTTTCCTTATATCAGGAACATGAATAACATTAAACAAAGTTACAATCTTTCCAGAACTAAAACTAAGATCTACACAACCACGACCATGCACCAAGGTTGTTGACTCATTTCCCATGTGAAGGATAGAACCATAATTCAGTGAGTCGTAAGTCTTGAACCATCTTCTATCTTTGCACACATGAACAGTTGCACCAGAGTCAACCCACCATCCAACATCACATCCTGCACATAGTTAGATTCAGATACATATGTAACATAATAAACCTGAAGAGATTCATTAAACATATTTTGACCTTTCAGTGCGTTGGAAGGACCTCCACTCCCTGAACCACTAGTACTTGAACCATTTGATTTACCTACAATCTTAACACCTTTGCAATCCCTTTTAATGTGACCAAATTTTCCACATTTCCAACAAGTAGGTGTTGCCTTCTTGTTAGGGTCAGCCCTTGTGTTATCATGATGTTTACGTTTGCCCTTGTTATCATTGTACCTGGTGGAATTGTTATGTTCCACCATATTGACAACATATGCACCAGTAGCATTGCTACTCTTTGGCTTGTCATTAGCCTGTGCCCTGAGGGATTCCTCAATACGCAGATGACTACCCAACTGAACAAGTGTCAGTTCTTCCTTCTTATGTTTCAAGGTATGCTTGAAATCTTTCCAAGAAGGAGGGAGTTTGTCAATGATACAAGAGACTGAGATAGCCTCATCCATGTTCATTTTGTGTTGTGTAAACCTTCCAAGTATTCCAAGAAGTTCATTTTATTGTTCCATGACTAGTATTGAATCAGTCATTTTGTAATTTGTGAAATTACTTACAAGAAACTTCTTACTTGAAGCATCCTCAGCCATGTATTTGGCATCCAAGGAATCCCACAGTTCTTTGGAAGATTCAACATTCTGATAAATATCAAAGAGAGAATCAGACATACCATTGAGGATTAAACCTCTGCAGACATAATCATCATTCTCCCATTTGCTTCGATTCCTTATCTGTTCCACAGTAGCATCATCCCCATGATCTTCAAGAATAGCAGTGCTTAGAACATACACCACATTCATAATTGACAACAAGAAGTGCATCTTCTTTTGCCATCTTCTGAAATCAACACCTTCAAACTTTTCCAATTTGGAGAAGTTAACAGCCATATGCCTCATAGCAGCAGCCATTGATTATCACAAAATAGTTTACTTTGATTGTTGGTGGTTAAGAGCCCAGAACAGGGTTAAGATAATCAATGACCTAACTATGTACCAATGAATGGTTACCGGATATCACTTGGAATCGTGTTATTTCTTTCCAAAGTAAACTATTCGACCCTAATGCCTGGGTATCACAAATATCTACTTGGGATAAGACCAAATGTATGTTAGTGATTTAGGCACAAATCAACAACCTTGCGTGTTTTAAGTGTTATATGTTTTCTATATATCTCTCCTCATGCATAATAGAATTCCTATATATAGGAAAATACTCATGGCTTAGTCAAATGGAATTATGAGAATTAATCGGCCCATTAATCTCTACATAATTACCCCCATTATAGCCAAAAATAGTGGTTACATGACCAATTAAACGTGGTCATAAGTGCAGATATAACTGTCATTTGAATAGGTCAAATCAGTAACATTCTCGTCAGTAGAATCTACTTTGCACTAGCAGCAGAATCACTGCTCAGCAGCAGAGTCATACCACTAGCAGCAGGAACCACTAGCAGTAGGATCCACTATCAACAGGAACTAACACTAGCAGCAGGATCCTGCACAACCACTATTGAGTCAGGGTAATCAGGGACTTGATGGGCGTACACTCTGTACCTCCAAACCCATTTCCAAGTATGATTTGATCCCTCAAGTGCACTAAATTTTCCAACACCTTTATTCCCCAAAGTTTGATTGGTAGACTGCAGGATTGTGGCTATTGTCGGTCAGTTTAATAGCACCTTTCAAAACTGTGATTTATTTATTCTTAGATATTGGAGATTATTTAAGTCTGTTGATGTCTTTGAACATCTTATAGTTGCTAGTGCTGCTGGAGGTATATGGGCATACGGTAGGCACACGCAAAGGACTAACATCCATTTACTTGCTTTGAACCTGACTAGAGGAATCCCTTTTACCCCTACAGAGAAGGAAACCATGATAGAGATCCTTACCCCTCCACCTCAAGGAATTATTTCTTCATCCCTTTGGTGGAAACAATGGCTTCCGAGATGAACTTTTATCGCTTTTGTTTCACATTTGTACTTATGTTATATGCTAAGATATAAAGAGAAGAAAAACATTTGGATGCTACTGTAATAAATATAATCACCGACTGTCTATAGGATGATCGCGGTCATTATTTCAAAGTAATGAAAGTTTGATGTATTTTTTGTGCCTTGCACGCAGACCAGACGATTTAGTTTATAATATAGAATGCTTATACTTTCTCATTTTTACTTTCATACTTAGGTTGTGGGTTGACAAAGTGTAATTGCCATTGTTGCTTAACTATGGGCTATAAATATTGTTCCACTTATTGTCTCTTTTACAAATGTATACTTAAAAAAAAACCATGCAACCGGCGTACTTTCTAATTAAAAAAAATGCTTTAATCAACGAAATGAAACAACGTCCTGCTGCAGAGTTGGAATGAAAGGAATCATTTTTATCAAGTTTTGGGGTTGAAGGGGTGCGGTGCAGACTTGTACTATTATAAAAAAACAAAACATAGAAAAAAGGGATAATTTATTAAACTTTCGACATAAACAACGAAGCAATGCCTAAACAAAATATAGAAAAAACGTATAACTTATTAAACTTTCGACATAAACAACAAACCAATGTCTCGCTTTGACTGTTCACCATATGTGTATCGTAGCGAAAACACATACTATAAAACAACACCAGCTATATTCTACATAAAAACAACACATTATATTAATATAAACCACGATGCCTTGCCACAACGCGGTACCCCGATGCCATTCTCGTTTAGACAATATATAATTGACACATTACTAAAAAACAAAAATTTTAAACTTATAGGTTTTAATAATTTGTTTATCTATACTACTTATAAAGGAAAAACAGTCAAAGTGAAAAGTTGAGTTTTCAACACTTGGTCAAATTAGAGAAGAAGTTACTAATCATATCAATCAGTATGTATTTTGATTAAATAAGAAATGAATGGTATCCTAAAACTAAATATACACACTCCCTTTTAATTTATTATGCATTTCCTTGTTCCTATCCTCCTCCATACGACACAATGAATTTCCCTAAGCCCTAAATCAGTTTCATGAGATCCCTTAAACCGTATACCTTGTTCTACTCCTCTCCCTATTATTAACGAATAAGAAAGAATTGAAACACTCAGCCTTAAATCGTTTAACTAGAGATGAATCACAGAAAAAGAAGAAATCAAGTTGGGTAATCATTCTTGGCGTCCATGTTCCAGTTTCATAACAATCCGTGGGTGTTAATGAGCAGTTGAATCATGTACCATTTTTCTTTCCTCTTTGATGCATTTGGTTCAAGTCTTAAGGTAAAACCAACTTAGTCATTAATTACTACATGCTGTCATTCGAACAAGTTAATAAAAAGATTGATTGATGTGTTATAATTATGATGGTATGTATATCATATGCATTATTGTGATTTTCATTGATTTGTGCTGTCTCGCTAGAATTAGGGCTCATTTGATTAAATAAAATGGGTCATGTAATTTTGATGATGTAAACTGATTTTTTTGGTGCCGTGTTTCTTGAGAATGATTCATGAAAATGTTAATTTCATGTCTAAATGAGTTTTGGATGGATGGTATAAGCTAGAAAAATACACTATTTACCACTCCTCTCTCTCTACTCACATAATAAAACCCTAACTTTTCTAAGCCGCCGCCCTTCTCGCCGCCACGGCGCCACCACTGAGGTATGTTCTTCTTTACAAAAGGCCTTTTCTTTTGTGAGTTTAATTTTTTGTTCGAAGGTTTTGGTGATTTTGTTTGAACCAGTAGTGGCGTTCCTTGAATTAGGTAAAATGTTTCATTCATTGACATTCTTCTAATAAAGTTTTTTTGTTCATTTATTAGGTTGGTTCGTATCTCAGCTTTCATTTATATTGACCCACAACAGTTTGATTCTTTCTTTAGGAGTTGCGGTTGTTGTAAGAGAAAAATATAATTCTATGTCTATTTGTTCTATTCCGTTGTTGAGACTTTACAGAGGTAAGGTGATATGCTAATATGGTTATGCTTGAATTAATATGCTAATACGATATGCTAATTGGAAACTGTTTTGAAAGTGAAATTATATAGTTTGGGTATTTAGAAAGTTTGGTTTGTTTGAAAAAGGATTGGTTTTTACATAGATAACACAAAATTTAAACAACAATTACAACTTACATCAGCCTAGCCAAACTTGCCACCTCTAACACTAAGAATTAGCCTGATGTTTTCATTTTGTATGGCCAATTGTTTTAGTATCTCATGTTCTTATAGAAGTGGTCTGGTGGTTTCGTTCAAGGTGTGACTACATACTTTCGTTCGGAAAAGGATTGTTTGCAGCCATCGCGTCTATCAAGCTTCTAAATTGAAGTCATATCAACGTATCAATAGGTACTCACACCTATTATTTGACACTATAATGCACAGCATTGTTATGTGATTGCATTTTCATTCTTATGGTATTAGTTGTGCCTATATGTGTAGTGCAATTTTTATGCAGCTCATGAAACTAGGTGTAGGATATTTTAGTTGTGAATCAATTGCAGCAAGTACTTTAGTGCCTATGACACTATGCTAAGAGATAACAATACTTCAAACGTATACAGGTGCTTGCATACCGGGTGGTCATTGGCATCTGTATTGGCATGGCATCCGACTGATGATTGGACCTTCTGTCACTGTGGCCTTCTTATCGACCATGGTAAGCTTATAAACTCATCATAGTATAGTTTTTCCATAATCCACATGCTTAATTTATTTTTTTAAGCATTTATCGGCCAATATATATAAGATAAAACTATAATGCAGAGGTACGTATTATGTGAATAAAACACGATTAGCTTATTAGTTTTTTAGCTAAAAAGTGTGACTTGATATTAATAAAGTGTGAGTTGTTTTCAAAAAGCTTAGCCAAACACCATGCAAGTGTTGATATTACGAAACGGTTTTTATCAATAGGACTCTTTCTATTAGCAGCTTGAAAGGTTAAGTAATACTCTCATAATGGAGTTTTGCATTTACCATTTGAATAAACGAATAATTAATTTTTTTATTAGGAAAATGATACAACCATGGATTGGATGGTTTGCAATTGCATTTTCATCTTTTCACGTTCTATTTTGAATGTTATACGAAACACTTATCACAATATCGCATACCCTTAATTATCTCCGCTAGGAACATCCGTTGCTATGTATGGGTACTCGCCTAGTTTATAAGAATATACACATAATTTTTTTTAATTCGATCTAAAATCGGTTCGGTTTTACTTTGATTTGTTTCAATTTTAGATAAACACCCCTAGCACGGGCAAATGCAGCCAGTTGAGTCAATTGGCTCAATAAGAAAGCCATGTACCCGACTCGTAATGGACTACATCATTCAAGTAGGCCCAACAAAAATGTTAATTACAAATAGAGGTGCACATTTCGGTTTTTTTCAAAAACCGAACCGGTTTCGGTTTTAGTCAAATAGTCAAAAACCGGTTTTACGTAAAACCGGTTCGGTTTGAAACCGGTTTTGGGAAAGAAAATGTCCGGTTCAACCAAAAACCGGTTCGGTTTAAACCGGTTTTACCCCGAACCGATTCGGTTTAAAACGGTTTTACCCAAAACCAGTTCGGTTTATACCGGTTTTCAAACCGGTTGACAACAAATATTGCAAACCGGTTTCTAAACCGGCAGTTTGGTTTTTCTAAAAACCGGTTTTTTTGGAAAACCAGTTTTGGTTTTTTTCCGGTTCGGTTCATGAACCGGTTTTTTTTTGTGCACCTCTAATTACAAATAGATATTACACAAAAGTACAAAACATTGTCATTTGTAAATTGCTTGAGAAAGAGTCATCTTCAAACTTTAAAAACAAACAACACTAACTTGATCTTGATCTAAAAACAAATACTCATAATCCGGATCTTGAACACTATTTACGTCTTGATAATAAGAAATACGATATTTACAGCTCCAAAAACCAAACATATAACAGAACTCAACAAATCAATTTTTGTAATAAGCTTTTGACAAGACTTCCGAAAAATAGTTCCGACCAAACTTGCTCCCCACGAATTGTTACACACTGTCACTGTCAATCATCATTGGTGACGAGTCTCGTTTGAATAAAGCATTCCAACTCGGTGCTGATTGATCACGACTATAAGAATGCGTACCTCCCGAAGACATTATCCCTCGCCATATCACTAATAGATGGTGCTTGACCCCTAACCACACCTCCTACTATGGTTAGATCTTCATTATTCATCGAAATGCTTTTCCACTTCAAAGTCTCCCACTTTAACCTACATGATGTATCCGATGAACCTGGTATAGACTTACTAATTAGTGACCAATTGGGGCCGTGCTTCTCGACGAGATTATGCAACAGCTCGTCGTCTACAGGCGTGAATGGCCTTTGAAGTAATAACCACCTTGACTCACATAACTGAGCTGATTTACCCAGTACAGACTTGCTAATTAGTGACCAATTGTGGCCGTGTTTCTCGACGAGATTTTGCAACATCGTGTCCTCCTGAGGCGTAAATAACAGATAAATTGATAACCACCTTAACATACATGACTGATCCGATCTACCCGGTATAGACTTACCAATTAGTGACCAATTGCGGTTGTGTTTCTTGACGAGATTATCCAGCATCTCATCCTCTTCAGGACTCCATCGTCCTTCTATCGGATCCATGTCTTTCTTTTAACTATTATACAAACAGAAACAAATAGAAAGAAGAAGACGGTATTGATGTTATAATAAAATGAATATCTTAATAGATAGAAATATAAGCGAGAAATTGCTATCGCACCCGAGCAGCAACAACAAGGAAGTCAGGAAGTGAGATTTTTTTATTCGATATAGTTGACAAATTAGACAAAGAAAGTCAAAATTCATAAAAGTTTCTCAGAAGCACACATGGTTCATAGTCTACTCAAAGTCAACACACGGTACATAGGCTTTTTTTCCCTCTCCTATTTAGCATTTATTTAGTGATTAAAACTAGAGTTAAGTTCAAATAACAAAATAATTTTTTCATTGTCAGTTTATTAATAACTTAGATAATGAAACATATTATTTTTTGTAAATATTATCAGTAACGATGCCAACCAGGCACCTTATAAATTGTAAAAACTGCATTTAACATGTAGTTAATACACTCAAAACTCTATTTTTTTGAATAAAAACTGTATTTAATAGACATTGATTAAAATTTTAAATTACTTTCTTAAAGTGTAATTTATAAATATGTTATTAGTTAAAAGAACAAAGTGACATGCCGAATATTTATTTATTTAATGTTCTTGGGTTCAACGTTTTTGACAATCATGGCGTGAAATGTATGCGTCGGTGTAAAATCATGTGTTATATATGTGTGTTTTTTCTGTCAATCAAACACATGTAACACGCGAAGTTGTGGATCAAACCATAAGGTTTGATAACACTACAACAAAGACTTATGAATAGATTATGTGTTAAGTTTGTTATGTGATTTGTCATCTTTGTAAAATAATCTAACATATTACACTAATAACCACGCAATTTGATACTTTAAAAATATGAATTCAAGATTATATATCACTGTAGAACCTCTTGCGGCACTACACGGCTATTCAGCTAGTTCAAATATCAAACACATGTGATTTAACAATACAAGTTTTAAACTAAAAAACGACATCATTCATCATCACGATGAATCAAAACTTATCATATATGATTTCTAAAACAAAAATAATGAAAAAATATCAAACACTGCCGACTTTTGGGAACCGGGTTGATTAGGGTAACATGAAACTCGCCGGGTAAAATTAGTTTCTCAAGCCTCGAAAAACCGGCTCATTTTAGCTCGTTTTTTAGACGAAAAACGGTTCAACCGGCTGGGTCGAACTGGTTCAAAAGACGAGACCTCTGAAGAATCGTCACTGTCAGTCATCATTGGCGATGAGTCTCATTTGTTAAAAGCATCCCGACCTGGTGCTGATTCATCACGACTACAAGAATGCGTACCTCCCGTAGACATATTATCCCTCGCCATATCACTAATAGAGGGGCTACCGCAAGTATTTTGGCTTCATTAGTCATCGAACTTCTTTTTCACTTCAAAGTCGAATTCCAATGGTTCAGAATCACTTCATACGGGCAACCAATTAGTGATCAATTGGGGCCGCGTTTCACAATGAGATTTTGCAACGTCTCATCCTCTTTAGGCATAAATGACCTTTGAAGTGCTAACCATCTTGAACAACATGACTGATCCGATCTACCCGGTATAGACGTAACAATTAGTGACCAATAATTAGGGCCGTGTTTCTCGAAGAGATTTAGCAACATCTCGTCTTCTTGAGGACTCCATGCTCCTTCTATCAGATCCATGTCTTTCTTTTGACTATTATTCACTATATATAAACACTAATAAATAGAAAGAAGAAGATGGTGTATATTTTGATGATATAATAAAATGAACAGCTATAAATATATAGTATAATTGAAGAGAAGAAAAAAAAGAAGAGAATCGAACCTGACGACATCGCCAATCGTAATCCTTTTTTTCTCCTGAGTCTGTATTTAGAAAGACTCGTTTTAGTTTTAGTTTTCGTTTCTGTCACTCCAGACTCATCCGATTCCATCATCAGACGTGAACTTGCAAAGCAGAGGTTCACAGCAACTAAAAGTTGACTAAAAGAAATCAAGCTCTGCAACACATAAGGAAAGAAGAAGTCTCGTGGGAGTTTAAACAGACTCGTGGGAGTTTAAACTTATATGTTTGGTTTGTTGTAAACTTGCATTCTATGGATTAAAATAAGCCTCGTATGCATCTTTGACCCAACTTTGTATGAATTAAATCTTTCTAAAATAGTCTTGTATTTATATTTATGCCCGTTTGAGTATCTCAACAAAAAAGTGTTCCACTTATTGTTACAAGCTTTCAAATTCGTTTCACTACTTTTCTACCTATACACAGTTTGTAAACAATTTACTGTCCACTGCTTTGTAAACCTTTTTTTTTTTTAAAGCTAATATTATTAGCACACCTTACCCAAAAGGACTGGCATGAACAATAACGTTCTCCATTTCCTGAAGCACCATAAAGAAGTAAAAATCAGGCCTTGAAAAGCTTTTGGCACTTTGTAACACTTGAACCTAAATAATATCCATTAACCAGGTCATGAAGATTAAGCGATTGAGGCAATTGTAACAGCTACCAAATTAAAACTTTTCTGCATACTTGAAGGACATGAGGGCAGTCTACTAACGCGTGTTCAAGAGTTTCCGGAGCTGAGTTACATCTCTGACATATTCAGTTTTCGGTTTGAATATTGTTTTAGCAATCAAAACCGAAAACCGATTTCACATAAATACATTTTCTTTTTATATATTTATATACATAAAATGACAATTAAAACTCTTTTATAGTATAAATATAACATTTTTTTAAGCTTGAATTTTCATTTTTGTTAAAAATCTATATAAACAAATAATTAAATAATTGAAATTAAGTATTTCGGGTTATATAGTATGGTTTTCGGTTTACCAAGAAGATATTATCCAAAAGAAATAAATCGAACAACCAGATAACCATAGCGATGAACTTACTACATTTTTAGTGGGCCCATTTCAAGTCTTTCTTATTGAGCCCGTTTACTCAACCGGCTGCATTTTTTCTTCAAGCAAAAAGCGAGAAATTAAGATTTTTGTTTCGATTCAGTTGACCAATTATACAAAGGTAAGGAAGACAAAATTCGTGGAAGTTTCTCAGAAGCATATGGCTCATAGTCAACACACGTTACGTGTTTAAAACTACCCATCTTCTTCTTTCGTCAAGTGTTGCAGAGCTTTAATTTATTATATATACCATCTAAGTAGCTCCTTCTTTCCATTTATTTATGTTTATAGTGAATAATAGTCAAAAGAAAGACATGGATAAGGTAGAAGGAGCATGGAGTCCTGAAGAGGACGAGATGCTGGACAATCTCTTCGAGAAACACCGCTTCATTTGGTCTAGTATGTCTATACCAGGCAGATCGGGTAAGTCATGTAGGTTAAGGTGGTTATCACTTCAAAGGTCATTTACGCCTGAAGAGGACGAGATGTTGCAAATTCTCGTTGAGAAACACGGCCCCAATTGGTCACTAATTAGTAAGTCTATACCGGCTAGATTGGCTAGGTCATGTGAGTTAAGGTGGTTATCACTTCAATGGTTATTTACGCCTGAGGAGGACAGGATGTTGCAAAATCTCGTTGAGAAACACGGCCCCAATTGGTCACTAATTAGTAAGTCTATACCGGCTAAATCAGCTAAGACATGTGAGTTAAGGTATTTATCACTTCAAAGGTCATTTACACCTGCAGAGGACGAGATGTTGCAAAATCTCGTTGAGAAACATGGCCGCAATTGGTCACGAATTAGTAAGTCTATACCGGGTAGAACGGCTGAGACATGTGAGTTAAGGTGGTCATTTGTTCATAGGTCATTTACGCCTGAGGAGAATGAGATTATATTACAATTTCACGCGCGTATTGGGGATAAATGGGCAGCTATTAGGTGCTTACTAAGTGCTCGCACGGTCGACGTGATTAAGAACCGTTGGAATTCGACTTTGAAGTGGAAACGCCGTTTGTTGACTAATGAAGCCATAATACCACCTCCGTATTATAGGAATAAATGGGTGTGTATTGCGAAAAAACTAATTGGTCGCCCGTATGACGTGATTCGGAACCATTGGAGTTCAACTCTAAAGTGGAAAAGCAGTTCGATGATACGGAACCATTGGAATTCGACTTTGAAGTGGAAAAGTAGTTCGATGACGAAGGAAGCCAAAATACAGGGTCAAGCACCCACTATTAGTGATATGGCGAGGGGAAATATGTCTTCCGGAAGTACACATGCTTGTAGTCGTGATCGATCAGCACCGAGTTGGAATGCTTTAAACAACCGAGACTCATCAACGAAGGTGACTGAAAGTGACTATTTGCAAGGATTCTTGTGGGAGATGAAGATTGAAAATGACAATTGCGATTTTTAAAATTTGTTATATGTTTGGTTTGTTGTAAAGTTGCATTCTATGGATTAAAATAAGCCTCATATGCATCTTTTGACCCAACTTTGTGTAAATTAAAAAGTTTGCAAACAATTTACTGTCCACAACTTTGTACTCCGTAAATCTTTTTTTGGAACAGTTAGTATTATTAGAGTGGAAGGTGCCATTCGTCGTGGAAGCTCGCCACTCCAACGTGGCATGGTTGGTTGCCTCGCCACAGCTCTTCACAACATCCTCCCCCCCTTTGTTGTAGCTCGTCAGTTTCAAGCTCCTCGTCTGCACGACAAGGGTGGAGTCTGAAAAATGTGTACTTTTTTTTTTTTTTTTTTGTGAGTGTAAAATAAAATAAAGTTGTAAGTGGTGGGCCCCAAATGAGTAAGTTGAGGTTAGTTATGAGTGAGGAGGGGGTTAGTTGTGAAGAGGTGTTAAGATGATGTGGCACCCGTGTGTCCTAAATGAGGAAAAACACCTTGCCATGGCACCTTCCACTCTTAGCACACCTTACCCAAAAGGACTGACATGAACAATATCGTTCTCCATTTCCACAAGCACCATTAGGAAGTAAAACTCAGGCCTTGAAAAAGCTTTCGGCACTTTGTAGCACTTGAACCCAAATAATATCCATTAACCAAGTCATGAAGATTAAGCGATGGAGGAAACTGCACCAACCACCAACAGAAAACTTTTTCTCCATACTTGAAGGACATGCAGGCAGCCTATTAACGCATGTTCAAGACTTTTCGGAGCTGAGTCACATCTCTGACATATGACTAAAGTACCCCGGTTTTCAAGATTAGTATATAATTAGGCAGCCTATCCAAGCAAGCACGCCAAACAAATACATTGACCTTCTTTGAGAACCAACTATTCCAATCAAACCTTTTTCCCAAAAACTGGGAGGAAGGAGCAGTTTTTTAATATATCAGTAACATCTTGAAATCATAATATCCTAGTATTAGTATCTATAAATGGTCCACATACTATAGGACAATAAATTTAGGCAGAAGATGGTGTGTTTAGCCAATCCAAACATGCACTTGAATTGCAAAGGTGAATAGACATACGAGTGCGAAATAGAACATCGTATGAACCAAAATAGCCACTCCACTGGTCTGAAACAGCAAAACTCAACTCAAGGACTACGCCCTCACATCTGAAACAATAACCCTTGCGATGACAATGCAAATAGCAATACTGCCACCAAAACAGGCCCCCAATCCGCCATCCTGTGAGTAAGTGAGTGTAATGATTTTTGTGAGTGTGATTAGATTATGAAATATACATACAATAAGTGAAAGGAAAACTTGGTTAAGAAGCAAATAAAGAGTCTTTGTTGGTGGATTGATGTGATGGGGATAAGTTGATGAAGTCACTCATGGTTCGCTATCGTTTGCTTTATATATTTGCATGGGACACAAATATGAAATATCGAAAGCCTCAGTTAGCTTAATCTATAAGTATAAGCTTATTTTATTAGATGGTGTTGATGTGGTATAGCGCACACACGGAAAATAGTGACATTATTGGCGACAAAAGCACCGTCATTTCTAAATATAGCAACTCTTGTACCAACTTATCTAGCGACATATTTATGAAACAGTGGCCCAAATGGCAACACGAAACAGCCTATCTCGCAAATTTATAACGACGTATTATGGGAAGTCGTTACACTTGATGTTTTTAGCGACATGTTTCAGAAAATGCGTTGCTAGTTTTCATCTAAAGTCGCTAACAGAAAATGCGTTGCTAGTTGCGTCACAATGAATGCTGCTAAAAGGCATTTTTCTTTCTCAAGGAATTTATAAATGACAATGCTTTGTACTTTTGTGTAATGTCTTGTAATTAATATTTTTGTTCGGCCCACTTGAATTATGTAGTCCGTTACGAGTCTTTCTTATTGCTGCATATATTTTATTCCAATAAAAAGCGAGAAATTGCTATTGCACCCAAGGAGCAGCAACCACACGAAAGTGACATTTTTGTTTCGATTCAGTTAACCAATTATACAAAGGAAGAGAAATTTGGAGCAGATCACTTTTGATTAATGAATTTATGATCCTTTTGATTAATGAACCTATGTGTAAATTGTTTAATTAGGTAGAAAAGAAAAAAATGAGGTGAAAGTTATTCAAAAGGATCAAAATGATTTAGATATTCAACTGGTAATACTAGTAATATTTAAAAAAATAAAAAGACAAAAAAAATAACAGGTTTCATTATCTAACTTATTAATAAATTAACTATGAGAAATTCATTTTTATTAGATACAATCAACTCTAGTTTTAATCACGTAGTATTATAAAAAAAATAATAATAATAATACTAATAAAAAAAGAAATAAAGAAGAAAAACTTACCGTGTATTGACTTTGAGTAAACACGGAGTAGCAACTAGGCCTCCTGCTTCTGAGAAACTTTCACGAATTTTCTCGCTTTTATTTATATCTATCAACATCTTCATTTTATTATTATCGTATCAATATATACCATCTTAGTTTCTTCTTTCTTTTTATTTCTGTTTATATATAGTGAATAATAGTCAAAAGAAAAGACATGGATCAGATAGAAAGACCATGGAGTCATGAAGAGGACAAGATGTTGCTAAATCTCTTCTGGACACACGGCCCCAATTGGTCACTAATTAGTAAGCCTATACCAGGTAGATCGGCTAAGTCATGTAGTTCAAGGTGGGTTTCACTTCAATGGTCATTTACGCCTGAAGAGGACGAGATGTTGCTAAATCTCGTCGAGAAACACGGCTACAATTGGTCACTAATTAGTAAGTCTATACCAGGTAGATCGGCTAAGTCATGTGGTTCACGGTGGTTATCATTTCAATGGTCATTTACGCCTGAAGAGGACCAGATGTTGCTCAATCTCGTCGATAAACACGGCCACAATTGGTCACTAATTAGTAAGTCTATACCAGGTAGATCGGCTAAGACATGTAAGTTAAGGTGGTTATCACTTCAATGGTCATTTAGGCCTGAAGAGGACAAGATGTTGCAAAATCTCGTTGAGAAACACGGCCGCAATTGGTCACTAATTAGTAAGTCTATACCGGGTAGATCGGCTATGACATGTGAGTTAAGGTGGTTATCACTTCAAAGGTCATTTACGCCTGAAGAGGACGAGATGTTGCAAAATCTCTTCAACAAACATGGCCACAATTGATCACTAATTAGTAAGTCTATACCGGATAGATCGGAAATGCCAATTTGGAATTTGACTTTGAAGGGGAAAAGCAGGTCGATGACTAATGAAGATACAACCATTGTAAGTTATGAATGTAACTAATACTGGAAGTTTGGATGAATGATAAAAGATAGTACAATTTTCATTAAAACTAGTAATTAAACAAATTAGAAAAGCTTTTTATTTTTATTTTTATTATTATTATTTTTATTTTTTTTATTTTTGTGACATATTAGTTACCTAATTAAACAAGAGATGTATTTATGTGACACAAATTTTTCGGACCAGGTTTAATTCGGAAAAATCGTGATTTTAAATGATAACTGACACTAGGCAACAAACACCCATCGGGTTCCCATTAACCCATGATAACTCCCTAGATCCGCCCCTAAGGCCACGTATTTTTTATTTTTATTTTTTTCTAATATTCTTTTTTTTCATCATCATTTTTTATTTTTTATTTTTTTCACAAAATATAGAGGGATCACAATATCTTCATACAACCTCCGTCTGTCTGTAGAACCCTAAAATTCGGGAATCTAAAATTACTGATAAATTTGAAAATTTTAAAACTTTACGATGCATTTACATTTTTTTAAAGAGAAAGTATTAACTTAGACAAATTAGTTGTATCCATAAAGCCAATTTAAAACATTTTAAAAGCCTTGAATATAATTGACAATTTAAAACATTTTAAAAGCCTAAAAACATTTTAAATAAATTTTAAAAGCCCATTTAACACAACCCTAACCGATCTATTTATTTGACAATTAAAGTCCATAAAGCCAATTTAAAAGCCTTAAATATATTAAATCCCACATTGAAACTCTTTAACCAATCTTTAAAAGGCCCAATTTAATAACCATTGAAAATATTAGTATGTTAACGTTACAATACATATACGCTCCTGAATTTTATTCATTATATATCGACCCACTTTTGTTTCTGCTCCCATTCGACAAGACACCACACAAACAACAACACTTGCTGCTGCTAATCTTTTCTAATCGAACAAGAGTATTTTTGATCGTGGGTTTTACCACTTTTGTTCTGTCCCTCTTTGTTGCTCGACACTCATCAGGTATTCAATCTTTTTCTTTTCTAAATGTTCGACCATGTTCATACAGTTATGTATATTTGATGAGTTTGTCTATTGGATTAAGATGTTTATATATAAATTCGAGTTTTTCAAGCCGAGTTCGAGTCTTATTTGAATCTTACTTGAGTCAAGCTCAAGCCCGGATGATTAAAGCTCATCAAGCTTCAAGCCTTGCGGAACTCAAGCTCAGCTTGACTCAATTACACCCCGTCCCATCAACATCAGCCGAACTTTGTGTATTTACGTCGACCTGCATGTTCTTAACCTCCATATAGATTGATGTTTATTTCGATATAGACCAAACATGGTAGCGATATAGTATGATTCACGTAAGGAGTTACATGAACCTGTCCAAACTTGTGTGAACCGAAACAACGTATGTATATATCCAGTTATCAATTTATCTCTTTATCTTGTAGAACTTCACCAAATCGCTACAATAATTAACAACAATTACAGGCAGATATCTTTAAGTATTTCAAATCTGTTCATGTATCCAGCCTTCAATTTGCTATATCATGCTGAAATTGAGAAGATAAACTTAGAGTTTTACTTACGAAATCTGGTAGCATACGTCCATATACCATTCGACTTATAATCATTCAAGTATTAGTATAGTTTTATAGTTTAATATGAAACTGAGAACTAGGCCACCTTTTTTCTTTGTTAATATTCGTTTTTTTTTTTTTTTTTTTTTTTTTTTTTTTTTTTTTTCTTCCTGTTTTTTGCCAAAATACAGGTTACTCATGAAGAATTACTTGATCGTGAACATAAAACAAAGAATTACTTGATGGCTTTGGAGGCGGCACGTGGTCAAGCACCATCTATTGATGCTATGGCGATAGATAATGTTTCTCAACCTTCACGAGGTACGCATTCTTATCGTCGTGATCAATCTGCGCCGAGTTGGAATGCTTTAAACAAACAAGACTCGTCACGAATGATGATTGACAGTGACAATGTGCAACAATTCGTGGGGGGCGAGTTTGGATCACAAAATTCCATTCATGAAGGGAATTCAAGCCATGAGGTAGGAGGCGTGGTTAGTGGTCAACCACCATCTATTAGTGATATGGCGAGGGGTAATATGTCTTCGGGCGGTACGCATTCTTATAGTCGAGATCATTCAGCACCGAGTTGGAATGCTTTATACATACGAGACTCATCACCAATGATGATTGACAGTGTCAGTGTGCAACAGTCAGTGGGGAGCGAGTTTGGTCGAAACGATTTTTCTGAAGTCTCGTCAAAAGCATAGTACTCGTATCATCGTATGCATCTTTTGACCCAACTTTGTATTAATTATTTATATCTTTTGTGTTATCATTTCGGTTATATATAAGCAATAAAATAGTCATGGATTTAGATTTATGCCCATTTGAGTGTCTCAAAAAGAAAAATGTGTTTCACTTGTTACAAGCTTTCAAATTAAATTTTTACCACTACTTTTCTACCTATAAACACTTTGTACACAATTTACAGTCCACTGCTCATCTTTTTTTTTTTTTTTTTTTTTTTTTTTTTTTTTGTAAAGGAGCATGAACAAGTTTTTTGGCACTTTGTAGCACTTGAACCCGAATAATATCCATTAACCAAGTCATGAAGATTAAGCGATGGAGGTAACAACCACCAACTGAAAATTTTTCTCCATACTCGAAGGACATGCGGGAAGCCTATTAATGCATGTTCAAGAGTCTCCGGATCGGAGCTGTGTCACATCTCTGCTTACATATGACTGAAATACCCCGGTTTTCAACATTATTAGAATTAGGCAGCCTATCCAAGCAAGCACGCGGGCCAAACAAATACATTGAACTTCTTCGGGACCCAACTATTCCAATCAAACCATAGTGAGGAACTAAGGAGCAGTTTTTCAATATATGAGTAACATCTTGAAATCATAATATCCAAGTACGTATTAGTATCTTCAAATGGTCCACACACATACTATAAAACAAGAAAGCTAGGCAGAAGATAATATGTTTAGCCAATCCAAACATGCACTTGAATGTAGGGATTAGCATTTCGACCCGAATCCCGGAAACGAACCGGAAACGTACCGGTACCGTACCGAAACGGTACCGTTCCCGATATATGGTACGGTACCGGGACTACGAAATAAGGTGAAAAAAAATCGGGACCACTAATTCGGTACGGGACCGGTACCAAATCGGGAAATTCCCGAATAAAAACGGGAAAAACCCAATATCCCGGTACCGGTACCGAAACCGATACCGGTACCGGTATCCGAATCCCGTTCGGTACGGTACCGGTACCACTATTTATGCTCAAGAAAAAATCGGTACCACTAATTCGGTACGGAATCGGTACGGTACCGGTACCGTGTTCATCCCTACTTGAATGGCAAAGGTGAATATAGGCATATGACCGAAAAATAGAACATTGTATGAACCAGAATGGAGATTCCACTTCTGAAAACAGCAGAAATCAACACAACGACGGAGTCTTGGCATCTGAAACAACAACCCTGGGATAACAATGCAAATGGGAATACTGCCACCAAAACCGGCCCCCACTCCGCCATCTTGTGAATAAGTAAGTGTATTTAGAAGATGAAGGGGTGCATGGGTATTATATATATAGAATAATGGTGGTGACAATCATGCTTCAAGTAAAACTCATACCTCTCAACCCACTAATAATATCATTACACCTCATTCATACTTTTTTCATACATCTTAACCCTTTTTAGTGGCAACCATGATTCCATACCTCAACTATTTTTTTTTTCATAAATTATATTAAACAATTTAATAAAAAACATAATATTTCATTAATAACTAAAAGAAAATTACATAATACTTAAAAAAAACATAATTAAAAGAAGAGTAAACTGCAAAAACCATCTCTGTGGTTTGTGTAAATTTGCAAGAATCATCCCTATCTCAAACGTTCAGCATTAATCATCCCCAAGTCCATAAACGTTCAGCAATAATCATACCTGAGCACTAACGTCATTAGTTTTATCCATTAAGTGTTAAAATAATATTTGCCCGTTAGTCCGTCAGTTAATATTTTGTGCACCGTTAATCCTCATTTTTTAAAATGAATTACAAGTTTTCGTCTGTTTTTACATTTCGTCCGTTTTTATGTTTTGCGTCCGTTTTTTTTTATGGACTTGGGGATGATTAATGCTGAACGTTTGAGATAGGGATGATTCTTGCAAATTTACACAAACCACAGGGATGATTTTTGCAGTTTACTCTTAAAAGAAAATTACATAATACTCGTCGGCTAAAAAGGTTGATAGGGTACTACCGGATAATCATAGTTCGGACGAGTCGTCGAGAATAAATATCTCGTCGGATGAAGAAGAAGAGGATGAAACCATTGTAAAATATGTGAATCGTTTGTGTTAAATTTTATATGAAAGTGATTTTTTAAACAAATTTTAGTCTAGTAGTATATATAGAAGGATATTTTTTTTTCCCCAAAGTCTCTTTCTCCCCAACGTTCTGATCTATAAATGTAACGGTCACATTTTCTCCGAACCGTTGAATCATATTATGCCGCCCACCCCATACCGCTCTTTATACCGCCGGGGTGGCAGCGGTGTGCACCGGCGGTATGGAGAAAACCGCTCTCATACTGAGCCCATTGCCACCACCATAAGTGAATGGAAAACTTGGTTAAGAAGCACTATCGTTTGATGGATTGATGGGATGGGGATAAGTTGATGAAGTCACTCATGGTTCACTATATATCGTTTTATATATTTGCAAAGGACACAAATATAAATATCAAAAGCCTCGGTTAGCTTAAACTATAAGTATAAGCTTATATATATTATCGGTTCATAATTTCCATTAGTAGAGTTTAACACTTAAATGACATGTAACATGTAAACGTTAACTATCGTAATAAATATATAACAGAAAAAAGTTAAACGAAAAATTATACTACTATATTGTTTGGTTGACATGACACTGTTACATGTAACCTAACATTAGAAAATGATGCAGGAAAGCACTGCTTCTTTTTTGCATGATTATTTGCATACTTTCATTAGCCAATTTATTGGTGTCTTTTTGCTTTAAATATTATTAAGCGATATCTCGTATGGTTCCTAAAAGATCAAGAGCAATTAAAGTTAGAATGATAACTTTTTTGTCGTTGGAGGTGTATGCACATTATATCATAATCTCGCGATCTTGATCGTAGGATCCTACAATCTTACGATCATAATAGATTAGAAAATTTTGTAAGATATAAGTAGGACAGGAGATAGCATAGGATTGAAGTAAGATCGTGTTAAAATTATACAATCAAAGTACACATAATATGCGGAAGCAAAGATCATAGTATAACACGTAAAGATAACTAAAACATAAATCGGAACATACCTCTTGCACTTCAACAATCTTGAACTTTGTGTAAAATTAGATCTTTGATAAACCTCTTACCTTTTTGTTTATCGATCTCTTGATAACAACTATAGTGAGTTGTTACCTCGTTCTTGTACACACAAATTAAACCGTATTAAGGTTATGCAAGTAAAACACAAGGATCTTGTTTTGGGCAAAACAAAAATCGAAACCCTAATGGTAAAGGGGTGTTCGACCGGTGTTTAGAGCAAGAAAGAGATGAGAAAAAGCTAGGGATAATTGTGCGCACAAAAGATGTGAAAACAATAACCCTAGCATTTGTATTTATAGTGTTTACATAGCTTTGGGAACAAGCTAGGGCAATGGGTTCCCCCTTGTGATGCTCGGCCGATCCAACCCAACGAGGGGGTTCTAGACCCTCTCTTGGTTGCCAAATTACATAAACACCCTTTTTACTCCTTTCGTCTAACGGTCGTTAGTCCCTTTTTCGTTAAGTACTAACGGTCGTTAGTCCTCGTGTAATAATAATAAATATAAATAAATATATATTAATTATTATTCCTTAATACTCATTTGTAATGTGTGCAATCCCGAGGTCTCGGGTTCGATACTAGTCATTTACATATTAATATTTATACGTTACATTTTACAGCTCCCACTCGTATATCTATTAATAGTAAAATGACATTGGTTGGCGTCTTGCAACACTCCAATGCCCCAGTACGACTCGAGCTAGGTTTCTTGGAAAACCCTTAATGATTCATCATTATAATCATCCTTTTGTTTCTAATACTACATTAATAAAGATGTGAGATTCTTTATTAACTTTATGTTTCTCGTTTCTTTATGATTGAACAAAATTATCAAAACATCTGAACGTATTCCAGATAGACTTTGGGCGTGGCCACGCAAATATTTTGTCAACCCTACGAGGGTCCCAGCAGTATTAAACTTCTGAACAAATCAGAAGGAACAAATTCTTTATTGACTACAAGAATAACCCATGAACTTTGCAACACTTCTGAAAACAACCCTTATGACTCCCTGATAAGGTGAGCGGTAGATTGCTTCACAAAAATGCACTACATCCATGACTGTTATCTGGTATCTCAAGTCTGAGGATAATTTTAAATATGATTCTCACTTATATAAAATCATATAGTTGGGATAAGTCCTATATTCAATTCACTGAATATCATGTGAAATTGGTATGACTACGCATCAATATACTTTCAAGTATATCCTTAACCAATACTCAAATATTGTCTTAGTTTAATGATATTCCCATATCATTAATCGACAACGGACAATTTAGAATAATAATTTATTCATGGATATTAAACATGCAAATACAGGATATATTATTAAGACAATGATAAATAAACATAACCATATTTTATTTCATTAAAATTAATAATCGTACATTACATCCTTTATCCAAATACTAATCACAAATGGGCATGAAACTTTCAGCTAAACGAAGCCCTATGCCTTCAGCTTGTTTATAAAGCTTAGTTCCGGGTAGAGGCTTTGTTAATTGATCTGCTAAGTTGTCATCTGTGTGAACTTTAAGTAATTCGATTTCACCTATTTCGACTTGTTCTCGAACATAGTGATGCTTAATCGGGAAATGTGTGGTGCCTCTCATGATTCCAGGTTCATTGGCAAATGTAATTGCAACTGAGTTGTCGCAATACATTTTTATAGGTCTTTGAATCGATGGCATAACCCCAAGCCCCGTAACAAATTTCCTAATCCAAACAGCTTCCATTGCAGCTTTTGATGCAACTATATACTCACTTTCTGTTGCAAACATCGCCTGTGTACTCTGCTTTCTGCTCCTCCAATCCACAGCTCCTCCATTAATGACAAAGACATAACCCGTCTGAGACTTCGTATCATCCTCATCACCTTTCCAAGAAGCATCGCAATAACCTGTAACATCAAGTTCTGCAGATGGAGTACCCCTATAAACTAAGAACATCTCTTTAGTAGCCCTAAGGTACTTAAGAATATTCTTAACAGCAGTCCAGTGAGCTTCACCTGGATTCTGCTGATATTGAGTGGTTAAATTCTGAGCAAATGCCACATCAGGCCTTGTACTTTTCACCATATACATAATAGATCCCACAGCTGAAGCATAAGGGACTCTCTTCATGCGTTGCACCTCTGCAGGTGTTGAAGCACAAACTTTACTACTTAAGCCATGTTGTTCTTGCATTGGCAAATATCCCTTCTTGGAATTTTGCATATTGAATCTCTTTAATATTTTATCAATGTAAGCACTTTGGCTTAATCCAATTAATCGCTGAGATCTATCTCTATATATCTTGATTCCTAGAATGAAAGCAGCTTCCCCTAAATCTTTCATAGAAAAACACTTTCCAAGATATGCCTTAACCTTTTGCAAACTTGGAATGTCTTTTCCCATGATCAATATGTCATCGACATATAAAATAAGGAAAATTACATCACTCCCACTAGCTTTGTGATATACACATGGCTCATCAAGATTTTGAGTGAATCCATACTTTTTAATTTCACTGCCAAATCTTTTATTCCATTGTTGTGATGCTTGCTTCAATCTATAAATGGATCTTTGAAGTTTGCATACACGATTTGGAAATTATGGATTCACAAACCCCTCAGGCTGCGCCATATAGATGTCTTCATCTAGGCGACCATTTAAGAAAGCGGTTTTGACATCCATATGCCAATTCTCATAGTCATAGTATGCGACTATGGCTATGAGAATCCTAATAGCCCTAATGTCAGCTACAGGAGAAAAAGTCTCCTCATAGTCAACACCAAATGTTTGAGTATAGCCTTTAGCTACCAAACGGGCTTTATAGGTGTGTACAATGCCATCCATATCAGTTTTTTTCTTGAAGAGCCACTTACTCCCAACTACCTTGGCACCAGGAGGAAGGTCTACTTCAATCCAAACTTCATTATCTTTCATGGATTGCATTTCCCCATTCATAGCAACTTGCCATTTTTCCTTTTCAAGACAATTTATGGCAGCCCTATAACTAGTGGGTTCATCAAGATCCCCTAGTATAGTCTCCTCACACTCTATGTTTAAACATAGGCGTTCGGGTGCTTTCACTGTTCTTACAGATCTGCGAATGGGAACCACTTCAACTTTAGGTGGAGGACCTAAACTTTCAGGTTCCACAGGAAGTTGGATAGTGTTTTCAAAAGGTGTTACATCTTCTTGATCATCTTCCAGATCATATACTCTCCCACTGAATTCTTGAGATATGAGCTCCTTTTCCAAGAAGTCTCCATACCTAGCAACAAAAACTTTGTTTTCAGGTGGGTAATAGAAGTAGTAACCCATTGTTTCCTTTGAGTATCCTACGAAGATGCACTTTACAGATCTTTGTTGGAGTTTATCTGCTGAGTCACGTTTAACATACGCCTCGCAACCCTAGACCTTTAGATAAGACAAGTTAGGAGATTTTCCAGTCCATAACTCATATGGTGTCTTATCCACCTTCTTAGTTGGAACCATAGTTAGAATGCGAACCGCAGATTCTAAAGCATAATCCCAAAATGAAAAAGGAAGAGTTGTTAGATTAAACATAGATCGTATCACATCTTGCAATGTACGATTCCTTCTCTCAGATACACCATTTTGTTGTGGAGTATATGGAGAAGTAAGGTGCTGGACAATTCCTTCCTTAGCTAAGTAATCTATAAACTCTTGACTCAGGTATTCACCACCCCTATCGGATCGAAGAGCTTTAATCTTCTTTCCTTGTTGCAACTCTACTTTTGCTTTAAACATTTTGAATGTTTCAAATACCTCATGCTTATGTTTAAGTAAATAAACATAACCATAATGGCTATAATCATCCGTAAATGTTAAGAAGTAGCTAGCACCTTTCCTTGACACATGTCTAAGTGGTCCACTTACATCTGTGTGAATTAGACCAAGTAGATCAGAAGCCCTTTCAATCCTATTCTTAAAGGGTTTCTTTGTCATCTTCCCAGCAATACAAGATTCGCACTTATCAAATGATTCATCATTGATCTTTTCTAAAAGCCCATCATGTTGCAGCTTTTCCATGCGAGCCTTGCCAATGTGAGCAAGTCGACAATGCCAAAGATAAGATGAATCCAGACCTTTCTTGATTCTCTTATGATTGATGCTATACATTGAATTATTTTTAACAAAAGCATTATCATTATCATTCATATCAATTTCAAAAATACCATTCACAGCAACAGCATTAAAATAAAAAACACCATTATAAGAAACAGAAATTCTATTGCTAGAAACAGTATGATCAAAACCAAGTTTCAACGAACATGAAAATGAAATAACACCTCTAACAATTGACGGTGCATAATGACAATTATTTAAAGATAGTTCAAGGCCCGAAGGCAACACTAAATTAAATACGCCTATAACTTCAACTTCGCATGTGCTCCGTTACCCACGTGCAAGAATTGTTGTCCATAGGCCAGCTTTCTCTCAACTCTAAACCCCTGCAAGGTATTGCAAATATGAATGCCACATCCCGTATCATATACCCATGAATTCATTTTAGGAGTAAGAGTGAATAATTCAATTATAAAGAACGCACCTGAAGTGCTGGGGTTTCCAGCCTCATTCTTTTGCTTCTTCTGTCGCAAGTCATGAATGTAGAGTGGACAATTGCGCATCCAATGGCCCTTTTCATGACAGTGGTGACATGCCTGATCCTTCTTGTTTGGAGGATTCGCTTTGTTCTGCTTAGGCTGATGCTGCTTCATCTTGGGCTGTGGTTGATAGGCCATGACCTACTTTCCTTTACCACCCTTCCCAATGCCTTTGTTCACATGTGATTTCTTTTGGATTCTCCTACCTTGAATTGCCAACACTTGCGGGGTAGGAGCCTTGCCCTTGGCTGGTAGACTTTTCTCATAATCAACAAACAATGTGAGTAATTCTGAGACAGTCTTCCCTGAGCAATGCATGTTGAAGTTTTGCACAAAACCAGCAAAGTCCTTGTTAAGGGACCTGTTGATCAAGTGCACTTGCACATTCTCGGGGTAACCAAATCCAATTCTGTGAAGTTGATTGATGAGTGTCTAAATACTCATCATTTTATACCATTCTGAATTGCCAAAACATCTCAAAACACTCAATATTGAATCAAAATAGTGAAAATATCTCAGGAATGTGTTTTACATGTTTCAAATGCAAAATAATCAAAAACAGATGAAAAACGCACAAAGTTTGCATAATTGGCAGTTTCAGTCCCTCATCTTTCAAAAGTTGTCAAATCTAGTCCCTGGTTATTCTAAAAACTTGAAAAAGTCACCAAAGGTCCTTTTAAATCAAAAAGTTACACAATTAGTCCTTTGGTGCAAAGTTTCACAAAATTGCAAGTTTAGTCCCTGAATTTTGAAAAATGACAAAAATGGTCCCTGGGATATTAAAAACTTTGAGGAAAACAAATTTTGTCCTTGTACTTCTCATATATGGCAGGATTGGTCCTTGGTGGAAAAGTTTGGTGAAATTACACAAATGGTCCCTGAAGTTTGGAAGTTTGGCAGTTTTAGTCCCTGGTGAAAATTAAATGGAAAAATCATTCCAGGGTCTCATACTATTCATAACTTGGTAAAAATACACCCTTGGAAATAATTTGGAAGAATGCCAAGTTCACACCTCCAACTTTCAAAAAATTACAAAAATAGTCCTTGTGAAATCAAAAACTAAAACCGGACATAAAATAATACTACTCCAAACTAAAACAAAATCCAATCCAAACCCAATCCTAAGCCCACCCACTTTTTTCCTTAGGCCCATTGAAACCTCAGCCCATACACCCCAAACTAATAAACCAGGGTCAAACCTTTGACCTCAGTCAAACCCGGTCAACCCTCCCTTTTCCCTCTCCCCCAGCCAAACCAGAATACCACCATGGTTTTACAAGCCCACTACCACCACTTGCAAACTCATCATCACCTCCCCACACCCCCTGCACCTTAAATCACTTCACATTAAATGCCACCACCCCCCCCCCCCTTGCCTGAAACAGTCCAAAATCCACATACCAAGTTTTCCCGCCAAAACACGTATCACTTGATTATTGAGTTGCAGTGATCCAATGGCTGAAGTTATGGGTGGGAAATGCTCAGAAGAGTGAGGAAACCCTAATGGGCATCTATAAAAGGAAGAAAGGAGCAAGGATTGAAGTGTGTAGTTTAATTAATCAAATTTAGTGTCGAATTTAATTAGGTCTTCAATTTCAGTTGTAACTTTCTTCATTCAAGCATTGTAGCAGTCTCTTGTTGTAATTTAAACCTTTTCATGTTATAAAAATCAAGTTTCAGTTCTGTTTTGAGTTATTGCCATTTGTTCCAAATTCTGAAATTATCAACAAGCTTAGTGGTGATTTGTATCAGTAAACATGGACTGAATTAAGCTCATTTAGGATCCCTTAAGCTTATTTAAGCTTGTAGAGACACTAAAACTCAGTACTAGTCAATAAAAACCAAAAATATAAAAAAGTCAATATTAGTCAACTGTGCTTGCTTTTGAGTTGTTTTCAGGTATTGAGAAGCATAAGTGGGCAAGACTTGAAGTGAAGTTGGCCTATCTAAAGATAGGCATCATTGGAAAGCCTCTTGTTCATGCTAGGGGTGTCTTGTAAGCTTTTGCTTATTTTAAATTTCATCTAAAAATCTTAGTTTCTGTTTGCTTGCTTTTATTTGAAATTCTGTGTTGGATTGTGCTTGATTAAGTGTTGTTTAGTTAATTTAGAGCTTAACATTTATAACCTGTTAATTAGAATTAATAGTTGCTTTAAATCTTAGTTTCATAGTTAAAATAGTTTAAGTGATAAGCTTGTGTAATTATTATTGCTCTCTGCTCCAAATTGCTTATTTAAGCTCAGTAAATCAGTAAAGACCTTTTGGTTAGGTTTCATAAGCTCTCACAACCCTTTGCCTCTTAAAACACAAAACAGTCTAAGATAAGGGGGTGTTTGGATTTGATTAATCCATTGTGTTATCAAGGATCTTGGTTGATAGCTTTTGGTGAAAACTCTTTCTCAGTGTAAAACTTGTTCAAACAAACCTTAACATTTGGTGTCGCAAAGCAAAATAGTCAAAATCACAAAAATTTTCCTCTCACAGTTAACTGTGAGAGATTTGGGTACTCAGATCCATCAAAGTAGTTACATATGTTGTTAATTTAGAGTAATCTAGCTTAAATATATCTCACAACTCAATTTATAATCAGTAGGATAGGATTAAACCTCACCCAAGTCAACTTTGCAAGTTTTCTTAAAAAGTCAAAAGTTTGCAACTCAGATTTTTCCAAATATTCAAGAAATTTTTGTGATTTATGTGTTTGGATTGAGGACCTGAAACTTGTTATAGTTATAGTCTATCAGCTCTTCTCTAAGGTCTCACACTTTTTAGAATTTTGTGAATTTTTGTGTGGGCTCCACAAGCCCTGGAACACACCTGCAGGGAAGAAGGCTTCCCTTGCACCAGACAGACCATCTCACCACCACCACTTTGGTAGTGGCTATAACCCACCTCAGTGGACCCCTTTGGTTCATTTTTGGTTCTGACAACCCCCCTCCTACCAGGGATCAAGGATTGACCTTTGGTTTGACCTAGGATCAAGTGGACCCCACCTGGAATCCACCCCAAAGTCTGTCCCAAATCTGTGTTTAAGAGCAAGTGTGCAAAGTGCTTATTTCATCCCATACAGCTTATTTGTGCTCATTGATTGTTGTTTCTGGCTTATTTTAGTTCCTTTAGCTTAGTTATACCTAGTTTCATCATTGTGGACCCCACCTATAGTCATTTGTGCTTAATTGCTTGCTCAGTCAACAAAAGTCAACTACTTAAGTAAAAGGGGGTGCATACTGCTTATTTTTAAGCTAAGAAAAAAGTTGTTTCACAAAAGTTACTTAATTTTATCATATAATTAGCTGTCAAAAAGAAAATTTCAAAAAATCTAAAAATAAATTAAGTGATAGTTTCTATTTAATAGAATCTACCTTTTTCAATTTTCTTTTCAGCTTATTTATAAGAACTTGTCCATTTTTATAATTTTCTAAATTTTCTTGTACCTTTAAGTAGTTAAAATAGTTTTCTTAGATTTTTCTTAATCTGTTTACTATTTATTAGATTTAAAACTAGTTTAATTAATTAAATAGGTAATAATAGTAATTAATTAGTTTTCTTAAATTTTTAGTAACAACAGTAGGTTTTTATAATTTTTCTAAGTTTTATAAATTAGTTAAGACTTTTAAAAAATAAAGTTTTAGTTTCTACTGTTCATTTTCCATTTTTCTTATTTTAATTATTTAAATTAGATTTAAGTTAATTAAAAGGTACTTAATTAGTGGATTAGCCTTAAACATAATTTTTAGAAGTTTTTATAATTTTGTAGGATTCCTGTGATGGTTAAGTAATTTTATAAATTTTCTCATAATTTTCTAAGTTAATTTAGTATTATTAGTAATTTAAAGTAGTTTAATTAGTTTAATTAAGTTAAATAGTTTTTAATTAATAAAAAACTCATAAAAAGACAAAAATATTTATTTTTATTTTTTATACTTTCTTCAAGTTCTAATTTAAGTTTAGAAATTATTTTTGCAAGTTTTTAGGTTAATTTGTAATATTTGTCATTTTTAAGTTAATTTAAATTAGATTTTAATTAGTTAAATTAATTAAATAATATTTAAATAGTAAAATAATCACTTTTATAATTTCATTTTCATTTTCAAATTTCTTTTTAATTTTAAGTTTCAAAAAGTTTCAAAAGCACCCCCTGTAGTTTGTTAATTACCAAAACCCACTTTTCTGTCTGTTACGTGATCCTAATTTGTGAATTTGTGCATATATCTGTTTATCTGTTATTTGTGAATATTATACCTATGTACAAATACCAAAATATCAGTAGCAAAATCAATTACATATCATCTGGACTACTGTCCTCAGTGCCACTTACTCCACAAACGTTTACAAATACAATTTCAATCTCGTTGGGACTTAACGACCCGGGGATTTCCCTGCACTTCCATGGATTAAAAACACTTGCACTTTCTCCTAGGTGGGCCTATCAACTGCACACGGTTGACTGGTTGGTTTAGGAGGAGTCAAAATTTGCAAATTCTAGCGAATTTTATCATATTATATCCTCTAGTATCCCCATTTTTGGCCCAAAATTTTCAAAAATTTTTCACTTTATTGCAAAATTTTTGTGGTAATCAGTCCGCCAAAGTCTAAATGACAAATGGATTGGCTAATCCAGGAGCAAACGGCTCTTGGTAAAGATATCTCAAACCCGTTGATGGCTTGCAATTTGCCAAAAATTGTATGGTTCCTCAACTCCCCATATCCCATAAAGCAAATTAGTTGGCTAGCCCACAAGATTATGGCTTGTGGTAAAGGCCGTGGAAAAACCATAATTGGTAATCAGCTCACCAAGATGTTGACTTAGTCCATCAAGAGTTGGCTAGTCCAGAAGCAAACGGCTTTTGGTAAAGACAAATCAAATCCGTTGACAGCTGGTGGTTTGCTCAAAATCACACGGTTATCAGGTGTACCACAGTTCTCACACCTGGCTACTCCAGAAGTGATGGATTTTGGTAAAGAGTTTCTCAAATCCATCAGGTTTTTCTCAAAAGATTGCTAGGGACTAGCAATGTTTTAGTGTGGGGGATTGATGAGTGTCTAAATACTCATCATTTTATACCATTCTGAACTGCCAAAACATCTCAAAACACTCAATATTGAATCAAAATAGTGAAAATATCCCAGGAATGTATTTTACATGTTTCAAATGCAAAACAATCAAAAACAGATGAAAAACGCACAAAGTTTGCATAATTGGCAGTTTCAGTCCCTCATCTTTCAAAAGTTGTCAAATCTAGTCCCTGGTTATTCTAAAAACTTGAAAAAGTCACCAAAGGTCCTTTTAAATCAAAAAGTTACACAATTAGTCCTTTGGTGCAAAGTTTCACAAAATTGCAAGTTTAGTCCCTGAATTTTGAAAAATGACAAAGATGGTCCCTGGGATATTAAAAACTTTGAGGAAAACAAATTTTGTCCTTGTACTTCTCATATATGGCAGGATTGGTCCTTGGTGGAAAAGTTTGGTGAAATTACACAAATGGTCCCTGAAGTTTGGAAGTTTGGCAGTTTTAGTCCCTGGTGAAAATTAAATGGAAAAATCATTCCAGGGTCTCATACTATTCATAACTTGGCAAAATACACCCTTGGAAATAATTTGGAAGAATGCCAAGTTCACACCTCCAACTTTCGAAAAATTACAAAAATAGTCCTTGTGAAATCAAAAACCAAAACCGGACCTAAAATAATACTACTCCAAACTAAAACAAAATCCAATCCAAACCCAATCCTAAGCCCACCCACTTTTTTCCTTAGGCCCATTGAAACCTCAGCCCATACACCCTAAACTAATAAACCAGGGTCAAACCTTTGACCTCAGTCAAACCCGGTCAACCCTCCCTTTTCCCTCTCCCCCAGCCAAACCAGAATACCACCATGGTTTTACAAGCCCACCACCACCACTTGTAAACTCATCATCACCTCCCCACACCCCCTGCACCTTAAATTACTTCACATTAAATGCCACCACCCCCCCCCCCTTGCCTGAAACAGTCCAAAATCCACATACCAAGTTTTCCCGCCAAAACACGTGTCACTTGATTATTGAGTTGCAGTGATCCAATGGCTGAAGTTACTGGTGGGAAATGCTCAGAAGAGTGAGGAAACCCTAATGGGCATCTATAAAAGGAAGAAAGGAGCAAGGATTGAAGTGTGTAGTTTAATTAATCAAATTTAGTGTCGAATTTAATTAGGTCTTCAATTTCAGTTGTAACTTTCTTCATTCAAGCATTGTAGCAGTCTCTTGTTGTAATTTAAACCTTTTCATGTTATAAAAATCAAGTTTCAGTTCTGTTTTGAGTTATTGCCATTTGTTCCAAATTCTGAAATTATCAACAAGCTTAGTGTTGATTTGTATCAGTAAACATGGACTGAATTAAGCTCATTTAGGATCCCTTAAGCTTATTTAAGCTTGTAGAGACACTAAAACTCAGTACTAGTCAATAAAAACCAAAAATAAAATAAAAAAATCAATATTAGTCAACTGTGCTTGCTTTTGAGTTGTTTTCAGGTATTGGGAAGCATAAGTTGGCAAGACTTGAAGTGAAGTTGGCCTATCTAAAGATAGGCATCATTGGAAAGCCTCTTGTTCATACTAGGGGTGTCTTGTAAGCTTTTGCTTATTTTAAATTTCATCTAAAAATCTTAGTTTCTGTTTGCTTGCTTTTATTTGATATTCTGTGTTGGATTGTACTTGATTAAGTGTTGTTTAGTTAATTTAGAGCTTAACATTTATAACCTGTTAATTAGAATTAATAGTTGCTTTAAATCTTAGTTTCATAGTTAAAATAGTTTAAGTGATAAGCTTGTGTAATTGTTATTGCTCTATGCTCCTAATTGCTTATTTAAGCCCAGTAAATCAGTAAAGACCTTTTGGTTAGGTTTCATAAGCTCTCACAACCCTTTGCCTCTTAAAACACAAAACAGTCTAAGATAAGGGGGTGTTTGGATTTGATTAATCCATTGTGTTATCAAGGATCTTGGTTGATAGCTTTTGGTGAAAACTCTTTCTCAGTGTAAAACTTGTTCAAACAAACCTTAACATTTGGTGTCGCAAAGCAGAATAGTCAAAATCACAAAAAATTTCCTCTCACAGTTAACTGTGAGAGATTTGGGTACTCAGATCCATCAAAGTAGTTACATATGTTGTTAATTTAGAGTAATCTAGCTTAAATATATCTCACAACTCAATTTATAATCAGTAGGATAGGATTAAACCTCACCCAAGTCAACTTTGCAAGTTTTCGTAAAAAGTCAAAAGTTTGCAACTCAGATTTTTCCAAATATTCAAGAATTTTTTGTGATTTATGTGTTTGGATTGAGGACCTGAAACTTGTTATAGTTATAGTCTATCAGCTCTTCTCTAAGGTCTCACACTTGTTAGAATTTTGTGAATTTTTGTGTGGGCTCCACAAGCCCTGGAACACACCTGCAGGGAAGAAGGCTTCCTCTGCACCAGACAGACCATCTCACCACCACCACTTTGGTGGTGGCTACAGCCCACCTCAGTGGACCCCTTTGGTTCATTTTTGGTTCTGACAACCCCCCTCCTACCAGGGATCAAGGATTGACCTTTGGTTTGACCTAGGATCAAGTGGACCCCACCTGGAATCCACCCCAAAGTCTGTCCCAAATCTGTGTTTAAGAGCAAGTGTGCAAAGTGTTTATTTCATCCCATACAGCTTATTTGTGCTCATTTATTGTTGTTTCTGGCTTATTTTAGTTCCTTTAGCTTAGTTATACCTAGTTTCATCATTGTGGACCACACCTATAGTCATTTGTGCTTAATTGCTTGCTCAGTCAACAAAAGTCAACTACTTAAGTAAAAGGGGGTGCATACTGCTTATTTTTAAGCTAAGAAAAAAGTTGTTTCACAAAAGTTACTTTATTTCATCATATAATTAGCTGTCAAAAAGAAAAATTCAAAAAATCCAAAAATAAATTATGTGATAGTTTCTATTTAATAGAATCTACCTTTTTCAATTTTCTTTTCAGCTTATTTATAAGCACTTGTCCATTTTTATAATTTTCTAAATTTTCTTGTACCTTTAAGTAGTTAAAATAATTTTCTTAGATTTTTCTTAATCTGTTTACTATTTATTAGATTTAAAACTAGTTTAATTAATTAAATAGGTAATAATAGTAATTAATTAGTTTTCTTAAATTTTTAGTAACAACAGTAGGTTTTTATAATTTTTCTAAGTTTTATAAATTAGTTAAGACTTTTAGAAAATAAATTTTTAGTTTCTACTGTTCATTTTCCATTTTTCTTATTTTAATTATTTAAATTAGATTTAAGTTAATTAAAAGGTAATTAATTAGTGGATTAGCCTTAAACATAATTTTTAGAAGTTTTTATAATTTTGTAGGATTCCTGTGATGGTTAAGTAATTTTATAAATTTTCTCATAATTTTCTAAGTTAATTTGGTATTATTAGTAATTTAAAGTAGTTTAATTAGTTTAATTAAGTTAAATAGTTTTTAACTAATAAAAAACTCATAAAAAGACAAAAATATTTATTTTTATTTTTTATACTTTCAAGTTCTAATTTAAGTTTAGAAATTGTTTTTGCAAGTTTTTAAGTTAATTTAAATTAGATTTAAATTAGATTTTAATTAGTTAAATTAATTAAATAATATTTAAATAGTAAAATAATCACTTTTATAATTTCATTTTCATTTTCAAATTTCTTTTTAATTTTAAGTTTCAAAAAGTTTCAAAAGCACCCCCTATAGTTTGTTAATTACCAAAACTCACTTTTCTGTCTGTTACGTGATCCTAATTTGTGAATTTGTGCATATATCTGTTTAACTGTTATTTGTGAATATTATACATGTGTACAAATACCAAAATATCAGTAGCAAAATTAATTTCATATCATCTGGGCTACTATCCTCAATGCCACTTACTCCACAAACGTTTACAAATACAATTTCAATCTTGTTGGGACTTAACGACCCGGGGATTTCCCTGTACTTCCACGGACTAAAAACACTTGCACTTTCTCCTAGGTGGGCCTATCAACTGCACACGGTTGACTGGTTGGTTTAGGAGGATTCATTGATCAAAGTGTTCTTTCATCTCATTCACATAATCTTCAACTGGTTTACCATCACCATGCTTGCAGCTGTGTAGTTTGTCAAGAGACTTATACAATTCAACGGCAGGAGACTTTTTATAAAACTTTCGAATTTCATCAAGCATATCCTTGGGATAGGAATACTCATACTTCTTTTCCAATTGAGCATTCATACTTGTGAGCATTAAACAAGCAACCTCATTGAATTTATTATGCTCAAGTCTCCAAGCCTCTTTAACTGCTTCTGGATCACTAGCAGCAGGCTCATTAGGGCAATCATTCTTCACATAATCGAGTCTACCAGTCGCCCTCAATACAATCCTGAGCGAACGGTACCAATCATTGAAGTTCTTACTTGTAAGTTTTTCTCTTTCAAGATGACTCTTGAAAGCAGAAATCACAAATGGGGTATCGGGTTGAGCCATATCTACAGATAAAAGTTCAAACATTAGTATTTTCAATAATAAATATCTTCAAGAAAATATAATACCCAAAGGCTATATTCATGTAACCAACTAATTCTTTTGAAGATCTAGGATCCAACTTTCCATAGTTCCACCACATTAGTTGATCTGCTAGTGGTGAAAGTACAAAAGATGGTAATCTGTCGAACTATAATTGGCAAACAAGATTTCCAATTCCTAGATCATTATGGGATTTACATCAAATTGATTCATCAATTTGCTATGTAAGCATGTTTCATCCCATCACATGCCAATTAAGTTCTAGGTCTCACGCACAACTTAATTAAGTCGTCTACCTTAGAAACATGTAAAATTACAATTATGGTCTCACACATTAAAAGAATTTTGCATTGTTATTAAAAATTTAGCCTAGGTCTCACGTTTACTAAATTATAATTCCAAGTGTTTCTTATAGGTAGATGGCATGTAACTTAAATTTTATAGGGTACTCAATTTTGATGTGACAATCAAAATATGTATAAAGATGCATGCACTCATCTTTATAGCATAAGTTTTCAAAAGCTTTTTATAATCAATTCTTAAGATTAATACAAAAAGTTTCACTTGAGGTAAAATACCTTAAAATGATATTGTACAAGATGAAGTTAAAAGAAAATCGTTTAAGACATATCCGTAAGTGTGATAACCAAGGCAGACTCTGTGACAACTGGCAAAATAGGGAGCCGTTTTAAAACCCGCATTACATTAAAATTATAATTTTGGAATATTTGAAAAGTTTATTGTAACGAGATATTTTACGAACGTTGGTACGTGATTTTTAATCGTACGATATTTATGGGATTCGATTATTTATTTATGGTTTGGTTTGATTCAGTCGTGATGATTTATTTTGAGATCGTTATTTTGGCACTACATTGACTCCGGCACTAGGTTAACCTAACAATTTTAATTATGTTTTAATATGGGTTCGGATATTTATATTTTTGGAACGAGTTTGGTTTGAGAAAGTTGATTGGTTAATTAAGGTTTCGGGATTGGTCCGTGTATTTTACACCAAGTTACTTCACCACCTTAACCTTAATAATATTAACACATTTTATTATTTCAAATGAATAAAGTTTTTTTTTTATTTAATAAGAGTAGACTACATATGGTCCTTGTGGTCTTGTCGCCTGGCACCAAAAACACAAACACAACCATATTCACTCTCATCTCTCTCTCTCAATATTCCCCCCCCCCCATCTCACAAACCCTAGCCGCCGCTCGTTTTTCCGGCCACCACCACCTTCACCGCCGCTCCCCCGTCAAAAATAACACCACCAATCAACTCCCCGCATCATTCTCTATCCGACCCATATAAACACGCGCCCTAAATCTATTCTTTTTCATTCGATTTCACCACCAATTCGTCATTTCTTGTTGTGATTTTAAAGATCCGTTCGAATTAGCCTTGGGAATCGAAGGTAGGATGAGTTTGACTCGTATTTTGGTTTGAGTCGTGACCAAGGGTCACGGGTTTGGTTTCTTTCCGGGTTTTCTTGGATAATAATGCAAGATTCAAATGGGTTTTGATGAAAATGGATTAAAGAAAATGTTTGGTATCCGGGTTTGTGTTATGCTCGTTGGGTCGAGGCTAACCGAGAGCATTGGCTCTCGGCTTGGGTCTTGGGTGATGTTATTCTTGACCATTTGTTGATTATTTGGATTCTTGGTGCTTATTTGTGATGTTGGTCGACCTTGTGGTCGTGTGGATTCTTGGCCGACACCCCCCAAGGGGGACGTTTTGGTTCGGTTTGGGCTCAAGGAGCTAGCCGAGACCTATGGGTCTCGGGTGTGGCTGCCGTAGTCGGACCCTCATGTTGTAGCACGTGGATATGGGATTGATTTTGACGGAGTTGATTTATTATTGTGACTTTATTCTTATATTTGGACTTGGACTATGAGCCGAGAGTCATGACTCGGACATGTGACCAAATTCTATGACTCGATAAATATTTAAAAGTCAAATATTAAAAATAATACTCGTAATAATATTATTGATAATATAATCGTTTACATACGTATATAGACGTGTTTAACGTATATATATATATATATATATATATATATATATATATATATATATATATATATATATATATATATATATGCGTATATTAATAATAAGACGATCACGAGTAAACGTATAATAATATAACGATAATTATTATACTATGCAAATAGTGTAATAAATGTCGGAATATTGTTATAAATAACTATAAATAATAAGTCGGGTGAATAATAATTAAAAACGTGATTTTTATAAATTTGGAAACTTATCGAGTTATACGAGTTGTGGTTCTTTAAAGTCCAAGTGGGATTTATATTGTGACTTTTGTGTTGTCACGGATATATGACGATTAATATAAACATTTTATATATCAAGTGACTTATTTAATCGACGGATTAGATCGAGTTAATTGACGATATAAAATGGGTATATTAATCGGCATCGTATCCCACGACACCCGTAGGTTGTGGTATATGTTTTAGGGTAATAAATTACTATATATCTCGTAGAAATTGGCCGATTCAACGATATATATAGGGAATTTATAGGACTACGATATATACCAAATAGAATTCTTTGTGCAATGTGCTTTAGGTTGGGTATAATTTTGGAACGATATATTACGTAAATAAATATGGGAGATTATCAAATCGACGGATATGATAAGCTTCGATAATTATTTAAATAATATGTTGGGCTAACATTAGACCTATAGTTGGTTTATTATCTTGCTTGTTGTGGCTTTTTGGTTTGAGTTGTGTCGACCCTTCGCCCATATGGATACCAAACGTCGAATTTCAAATTAGTATGAAGTTAATTCGAGAAATGGATATTTTTGGAAAGTAAAATGGAATACGTTCGGGAATGGGAATATTTGATATTGAGGAAATGATTTCTGAACGAGTTTGATATTGTTAGGAAGTGCCGAGTCTGTAGTCGCCGTTACGTGAGTTGCTTGAGTTTGCTTACGTCTTTCTTCTATCGATTTCTTTTGAGGATTTCTGGACTTGAGGTGAGTCATAGCCCCACTTTTACTCTTGAACTTTGTTTTCAATACTTGGGGTGAGAAACGTGCAAATGTTTTATGTGGACTATTATCGCTTCGTTTATTTTAAAACTTGCTATGCTTATAGAACTAGGTAGGATTGAGCGAGGCCTAGTCCCGAACTAGGTAAGCTATTGATTTGGTTATTGAGCGAGGCCTAGACCTGAGCTAGGTAAGCTATTGATTTGGTTATTGAGCGAGGCCTAGACATGAGCTAGGTAAGCTATTGATTTGGTTATTGAGCGAGGCCTAGTCCCGAACTAGGTAAGCTATTGATTGGTTGTTGAGCGAGGCCTAGTCCCGAACTAGGTAAGCTATTGGATTGATTTTAGAGCGAGGCCTAGACTTGAGCTAGGTAAGCTATTGATTGGATTGATTTGAGCTATAGCGTGCACCTATAGGGATGATTTGATTTTGGTTGGATTATTTTGGTTGGATGATCGAGGCCTAGTCTAGCTAGCAAGCGTTTTGCGTATATGTCCACTATATTGAATTATGAATTTAAACCTATGATCTCACCAGCGAAAGCTGACTTTTAGCACGTTTTCTCAGGTAATTAAGTGATGCTCTATGGATGCTTGGGATTGGAGGCTTGGCATTGGCACCGGTTATGGATCTATATTTCTAAAACTCTGATAACTATTGTGGACCTATATTTATTTCTTTTGGGCCTGACTTTGGATGATTTTGGGATAAATGTAAACTTTAAAACCCCGCATGGTTTTATCTTTATTATGTTTACTTTATCTCGTTCTTTCATGACTTTGAATGGATACCAATCCCCGTAGCACCCCGAAAGCTTGTTGAGTCTTCCGCTGTACCAAATTTTGGGGGTGTTACAGATTGGTATCAGTGCCAAGGTTATAGAGAACTAGGTAAATAGACACCTAAACTATAACCGATTTTTATAGAAAACGATCCTCGACCATTGCCCGCCAGCCCGCCAAGCCGAAGCATCATTGTTTAGTATTGAGGTATTATGAGATTATTGAGATGATTATAGATTTGGGATTTCTTGAGATGATTTTAGGTTTTGAGGTTTATTGATTTAGTGATATGATGGCGTTTTGAGGAATTATATGCATTTTTGAGGAATTATATGGCTTAATTGTTTTGCGAATGGTTTTAGTAATGCGGTATTTTAAATCTTTCTTGATTATATATGATTTGGATTTATATGATGATTTTTGGATATGGTATTTTGTGTTCGCGGTTTAGTTATTTTTAAACACTTACACCTACCCTACGTCGTTGTCATAGACTATGGCCTCCCGTACGCCTGACATTGTTGAGGATATTCTTACTACACCGGTATTGCCAGCACAGTTCACCATGGCTCCTGATGACCCTTACCAGGTTGCCATGCATTCAGCTACTGTGACACCGACAGGTTCTACTTCAGCACCACCTGCTGCATCTACGCAGGGACCCTCATCTTCTCTAGGGCTCCCTGGTACATCGAGGCAGCTTACTCTTCATCAGGCTTTGGCTCGTGTGGCTCCCCGTTTTGCCCACCGAGCTATGGCACGTATGTCGGTACGCCCTACTTCACCACCTTTACAGATTGATGCTCACTATCTTCTGTCTGAGGCGCCACCTGCATCATTGCGTCGTCGTCCTAGATCACCTACCTCTTCACCACATGGCTCACCTGTTAGGAGACGATGATTGATGATGTACTCTTCCGATGAGGAGGAGGAGGAGTACGAGGGTGAGGATGAGGCTGATGACCCTCAGGAGGCTGAGCAGGGGGATGATGATGACCCTGAGGAGGAGGATGACCCTCAGGAGGAGGAGATGCCTGATGATGATGATTTGTTAGTGCCGCCAGCTCAGGCTGAGGAGCCTGATTCACCTATACATCCGATTGAGCCTGATTCACCTGATCATCCATTTTTGTTTGAGTTGCTACCTGGTAGTCCCGTTGAGTCGGATGCACCTTCTGAGGTTTCTGCTGAGCATGCAGAGTTAGGTGAGATTGGTAGGTTGTGGCTCAGATTACTGATCTTGGTGAGAGAGTTGCACGTATATCTGATCGACTTGAAAGGGTTATTGGAGAGTTCATAGCGGATCTGAGAGTTGATATGACTGTGGTTGTGGGCAGGACTACTGAGATGAGGAGAGTTTTGATGGAGGTTCACGAGCATATCGATAGTTTACAGCGAGGTTTTGTTACAGCTCGAGAGGCCGACCGCAAGCTTTGGCAAAGGAATGCCGAGCTGGAGAAGGAGGTGGCTGACCTCAAGAGAGACAGAGACACCCATAGTGTGGAGTTAGGATCATTATGGAGAGATCTTGATGGCTTGAGGCAGGAGTTGAGGAGCCTCCGCCAGCAGCGTGGCCAGATGTTTGAGCTATATTATCTTGTTGCTTTCGTAACCGAGGAGTGTTCGGTTAGAAAAGCTAGCTATCCTATTTTGATGTATTTCCCGTTGATTACTCGTCTTGTTGGAACGATTGTTACCTTTGTGTTTTCGGTAGTTGGAACAATGTTGGATCTTTATTGTATGGTTGATGGTTATTATTTTATGGTATTATGTGGTTCTTGGATATTATGGAAATTGAGTTCCTATGCGCCTTATTGATGTCTTGTGGTGTATTATTGATATTATTTCTATGACTTGGCTTCGTTGATTTAATTCTTGTTGAGCATATGATAAGTTCTATCGGAGACTCACGAACTTGTATGATGTTTCAGATCAATGGCCCCACGAAGAAACCCTGTTAGAGCTACCAGAACTGGACCTGCAACGACTACCTCTGGTCGTCGAGGACGCCGTCCTACTCGAAATGTTGAGACCCCTACTCCTGATAACCTGGACACTACTAACCGCAACAACAGGAATCAAAATGTTGATGTTCAGGGAGACAATGATCATGTTCCACTTAATGCACCTACTGTGGATCAAGCAATGATCAATCAACTTGTGGAGCAACGAGTTGCTGAGCTACTAGCTGAGTCAAATCATTCCAACAATTCTGCTGGAACAATTCCACCTGTTCGTGCTAACGGATGTCACTACAAGGAGTTTAAGATTTGTGGACCTATTGAGTTTGGTGGAACTGAAGGAGTGGTTTACTTGGTTAGGTGGATTGAGAAGACTGAGTCAGTGTTTAATGTCAGTGGTTGTGCGGAGAATGCGAAGGTAAAGTTTGCTTCTTTTACTTTCAAGGATGAAGCTTTAACTTGGTGGAACAATTACCGTAACTCGGTTGGGAGTGATGTGGCTTACGCGATGACTTGGGAGCAATTTAAGTCCTTGCTGATTCAGACTTACTGCCCAAGGAATGAGATTAAGAAGCTGGAGATTGAGTTCTGGAACCATAAGGTGAAAGGTACCGATATGGCAACTTACAATTGCCGTTATCGAGAGTTAGCCTTACTTTGTCCCGATATGGTTAGGACTGAGACTCAAAGGATTGAGAGGTATACCGATGGGTTGCCGGTAGCTACAAGGAACGATGTGATTTCTGCTAAGCCTGCAAACATTCATGAGGCTATCACTATCGCTCAACAATTGATGGACTCTTTGGCATTGGAAGAAGCTGAGAAAGACAAGAATGGAAAGAGAAAGAGGGATGGTCACTCTAAGGGTAATGACCGTCAAAACAAGCGACAAACAACTACTAGAGCTTATGCTATGGGAGATGGAGACAAGAAGAACTACAATAGAGATGCACCCAAGTGTAATCGATGTTATAAACATCATTCTGGTCGATGTACTGTGATATGCAAGAATTGCTCTAGGATGGGACACATAGCTAAGGATTGTAGAGCTCAACCACTTGCTATGGTTCAAGCTACTCCTGAAACTATGAGCAAGGCAAATGTTACTTGCTATGGATGCGGAAAGAAAGGACATTATCGGAATGAGTGTAGGGAATCATGGAACCGAGGAAATCAAGGATCGGGTGGTAATGGGTACAATAATGGAAACCGTGGAGCTGGAGGAAATCGTGGACGACAAGATAATGGGGACCAACGTGTGGAAGCTGGAGCTGCTCATGGGAGAGTGTATGCACTTGGGAACGAGAGAGGAGAAGATCCGAACGTCGTTACTGGTACGTTCCTTCTCAATAATCGTTATGCTTCCATACTATTTGATACTGGTGCCGATAAGAGTTTTGTGTCCACTAAGTTTGCACCCTTGCTAGAGAAACCCCCGATGGCCTTAGGAATTGGTTATGATGTAGAGTTAGCTAACGGGAATATAGAGAGGATTAGGACTATCATTTGCGGCTGCACGTTAAACTTTCTGAATCGTCCTTTCAACATAGATCTTCTACCAGTCACATTAGGAAGTTTTGATGTTATTATTGGTATGGATTGGTTGTCGAAGTATCGTGCCCATATAATTTGCGATGAGAAGATCATGCGGGTGCCATACGGCAAGGAGATTCTGAACATACCAGGAGATAGAAAGGATTTGAGAGGCCCATCTAGATTAGCGGTCATATCTTGCACTAAGTTGCCGAAGCAAATGGAAAAAGGAAGTTGCCTTTTCTTAGCTCAAATTTCTGAGAATGAAGGGAAGGAGAAAAAGGAAAGGTGCATTGGAGATGTACCTATAGTTCGTGATTTTTCGGATGTGTTTCCCGATGATTTTCCGGGGATTCCGCCTACTAGACAAGTGGAATTTCAAATTGAGTTGACGCCGGGTGCTGCACCTGTAGCACGAGCGCCTTATCGTCTTGCACCTACTGAATTGGAAGAGTTGTCGAAAAAACTAGCTGAGTTAGCCGAAAAAGGATTTATAAGACCAAGTTCTTCACCTTGGGGAGCCCCGGTCTTATTTGTGAAGAAGAAGGATGGATCGTTTCGCATGTGTATTGATTATCGAGAGTTGAACAAGTTAACGGTGAAGAATAGATACCCGTTACCGAGGATCGACGATTTGTTCGATCAGCTTCAAGGATCGAGTGTGTATTCGAAGATCGATTTGAGATCGGGATATCATCAGCTTCGAGTTCGCGAGGAAGATATTCCGAAAACAGCTTTCAGAACCCGTTACGGGCATTACAAGTTTCAGGTAATGCCGTTTGGGTTGACTAACGCACCGGCGGTATTCATGGATCTCATGAATCGGGTGTGTAAGCCTTACTTAGATAAGTTTGTGATTGTGTTCATTGATGACATTCTGATTTATTCGAAGAGTGAGAAGGAGCATGAGGAGCATCTAAGACTTATCTTAGAATTACTCCGGAAGGAGAAACTGTATGCCAAGTTTTCGAAATGTGAATTTTGGATTCCGACAGTACAATTTCTTGGTCATGTGATTGATAGACAAGGAGTTCATGTAGATCCCGCTAAGATTGAAGCGATTAAAGATTGGGCTGCACCTACGACCCCAACAGAAGTTCGTCAATTTTTGGGATTAGCCGGTTATTACCGAAGATTCATTGAGGGATTTTCGAAGATAGCAAAGCCGTTGACCAAATTGACTCAAAAAAGTGTTAAGTATGAATGGGGAGATAAGGAAGAGGAAGCATTTCAGTTACTTAAGGAGATGTTGTGTAGTGCTCCTATCTTGGCGTTACCCGAAGGTAACGAGGACTTCGTCGTCTATTGTGATGCTTCTCATAAAGGTTTAGGAGCTGTGTTAATGCAACGAGAGAAAGTGATAGCTTATGCTTCCCGACAGCTCAAGAAGCACGAGAAGAACTACACCACCCATGATTTAGAGTTAGGTGCTGTAGTTTTTGCTTTGAGGATATGGAGACATTACTTGTATGGAACCAAGTGTGTAGTGTTTACTGACCACAAAAGTCTGCAACACATTTTGAACCAAAAAGAGCTCAACATGAGACAGCGACGTTGGATTGAGTTGCTAAGCGATTATGATTGTGAAATTCGCTACCATCCGGTTAAAGCAAACGTTGTTGCTGATGCTCTTAGTCGAAAGGAGAGAATTCCACCATTATGAGTTAGGTCATTAGGAATGACTATCGTATCGCCATTACCGTCTCAAATATTAGAAGCTCAAACGGAAGCATTGAAAGCAGAGAATCGAGCTGCTGAAAACATATTTGGGATGGCAGAAAATGAGAAGGGATTTGTTAAGCGTTCTGATGGAGTATTATGTTTTGGAGAGCGAAGTTGGGTACCATCGTATGGAGGAATTCGAGAGTTGATTATGCATGAGTCGCATAAGTCAAGATACTCTATTCATCCTGGGTCTGACAAGATGTACCAGGATTTGAAAAAGTTATATTGGTGGCCAAATATGAAGGCAGATATAGCGTTGTATGTTAGTAAGTGTTTGACTTGCTCTAAGGTTAAAGCCGAACATCAAAGACCGTCAGGATTATTGACGCAGCCAGAACTCCCGGTTTGGAAATGGGAGCGGATTACGATGGACTTTATTACCAAATTACCAAAGACAGCTAGCGGTTGCGACGCTATATGGGTAATTGTGGATCGATTGACTAAGTCTGCTCATTTCCTGGCAATTAGTGAAGATGATAGTGTGGATAAACTTGCAAGGTTGTATGTGAAGGAGATTGTTTCTCGTCATGGAGTTTCGATATCGATTATTTCTGATCGCGACAACCGCTTCACGTCAGCATTGTGGCGATCACTTCAAACCACTTTGGGGACGAGACTTGATATGAGTACTGCATACCACCCCCAAACCGATGGTCAAAGTGAGAGAACTATTCAGACTTTGGAGGATATGCTTCGTGCATGCATCATAGACTTTGGTAAAGGCTGGGAGAAATATCTACCCCTTGCGGAGTTCTCCTACAACAATAGCTACCACACAAGTCTTAAGGCTGCACCATTTGAAGCTTTGTATGGTCGTAAATGTCGTTAACCTATTGGTTGGGCAGAAGTTGGAGATAGCCAACTCACAGGCCCTGAGCTTATTTTGGAAACTACTGAGAAGGTAACGCAAATTCGAGATCGACTGCAAGCAGCTAGAGATAGGCAGAAAAGCTACGCCGATCAGAGGCGTAAACCCCTAGAATTCCAAGTTGGAGACAAAGTGATGTTGAAAGTCTCGCCTTGGAAGGGTGTGATACGTTTTGGGAAACGTGGGAAACTAAATCCCCGCTACATTGGACCATTTCTTATCTTGGAAAGAATTGGGCCCATAGCTTATCGATTGGAATTGCCAATGGAATTGAATAAAGTTCATGATGTGTTTCATGTTAGCAATCTCAAGAAATGTCTTTTGGAGGAAACGCTAGTTATACCAATCAAGGATATTCGTGTGGATGAGAGTTTGAATTTTGTGGAAGAGCCGATTGAGATAATGGATAGAGAGATCAAACGACTTAAGAGAAGTCGTATTCCGCTCATCAAAGTTCGTTGGAATTCGCGGTATGGACCGGAATTCACGTAGGAACATGAGGATGAGTTTCGAAAGAGATATCCGAAGCTTTTTACTTCGTAGATGGGTTTTTCCGAGAGAAACCCGGGACGGGTTTCTTCTGAGGCTGGGAGGATGTGACAACTGGCAAAATAGGGAGCCGTTTTAAAACCCGCATTACATTAAAATTATAATTTTGGAATATTTGAAAAGTTTATTGTGACGAGATATTTTACGAACGTTGGTACGTGATTTTTAATCGTACGATATTTATGGGATTCGATTATTTATTTATGGTTTGGTTTGATTCAGTCGTGATGATTTATTTTGAGATCGTTATTTTGGCACTACATTGACTCCGGAACTAGGTTAACCTAACAATTTTAATTATGTTTTAATATCGGTTCGGATATTTATATTTTTGGAACGAGTTTGGTTTGAGAAAGTTGATTGGTTAATTAAGGTTTCGGGATTGGTCCGTGTATTTTACACCAAGTTACTTCACCACCTTAACCTTAATAATATTAACACATTTTATTATTTCAAATGAATAAAGTTTTTTTTTATTTAATAAGAGTAGACTACATATGGTCCTTGTAGTCTTGTCGCCTGGCACCAAAAACACAAACACAACCATATTCACTCTCATCTCTCTCTCTCAATATTCCCCCCCCCCCCCATCTCAGAAACCCTAGCCGCCGCTCGTTTTTCCGGCCACCACCACCTTCACCGCCGCTCCCCCGTCAAAAATAACACCACCAATCAACTCCCCGCATCATTCTCTATCCGACCCATATAAACACGCGCCCTAAATCTATTCTTTTTCATTCGATTTCACCACCAATTCGTCATTTCTTGTTGTGATTTTGAAGATCCGTTCGAATTAGCCTTGGGAATCGAAGGTAGGATGAGTTTGACTCGTATTTTGGTTTGAGTCGTGACCAAGGGTCACGGGTTTGGTTTCTTTCCGGGTTTTCTTGGATAATAATGCAAGATTCAAATGGGTTTTGATGAAAATGGATTAAAGAAAATGTTTGGTATCCGGGTTTGTGTTATGCTCATTGGGTCGAGGCTAACCGAGAGCATTGGCTCTCGGCTTGGGTCTTGGGTGATGTTATTCTTGACCATTTGTTGATTATTTGGATTCTTGGTGCTTATTTGTGATGTTGGTCGACCTTGTGGTCGTGTGGATTCTTGGCCGACACCCCCCAAGGGGGACGTTTTGGTTCGGTTTGGGCTCAAGGAGCTAGCCGAGACCTATGGGTCTCGGGTGTGGCTTCCGTTTCATGTTTCGAGCATATGTTGACCAGGGTTGACTTGGTAACTCAACCCGTAACTTATTTGGTTTTCGGATATTATGTTACTTGTTGTTTTATTATTATTGTTTTGTCGAGATTGTGATGTTTGGACCTTGGTACTTTGGTATATTATTCGGACTTGAAGTGGTATATTTGGATTGCGAGATATTATGGAGATGTGTTGTCGAATGTGGAATTGGGGACCGACTGTGAGACGGTCGATTAGATGACGGAGTTAGGATAGTTGGGTGCCGTAGTCGGACCCTCATGTTGTAGCACGTGGATATGGGATTGATTTGGACGGAGTTGATTTATTATTGTGACTTGATTCTTATATTTGGACTTGGACTATGAGCCGAGAGTCATGACTCGGACATGTGACCAAATTCTATGACTCGATAAATATTTAAAAGTCAAATATTAAAAATAATACTCATAATAATATTATTGATAATATAATCGTTTACATACGTATATAGACGTGTTAAACGTATATATATATATATATATATATATATATATATATATATATATATATATATATATATATATATATATATATATATATATATATATATATATATATATATATATATAAATGCGTATATTAATAATAAGACGATCACGAGTAAACGTATAATAATATAACGATAATTATTATACTATGCAAATAGTGTAATAAATGTCGGAATATTGTTATAAATAACTAAAAATAATAAGTCGGGTGAATAATAATTAAAAACGTGATTTTTATAAATTTGGAAACTTATCGAGTTATACGAGTTGTGGTTCTTTAAAGTCCAAGTGGGATTTATATTGTGACTTTTGTGTTGTCACGGATATATGACGATTAATATAAACATTTTATATATCAAGTGACTTATTTAATCGACGGATTAGATTGAATTAATTGACGATATAAAATGGGTATATTAATGGGCATCGTATCCCACGACGCCCGTAGGTTGTGGTATATGTTTTAGGGTAATAAATTACTATATATCTCGTGGAAATTGGCCGATTCAACGATATATATAGGGAATTTATAGGACTACGATATATACCAAATAGAATTCTTTGTGCAATGTGCTTTAGGTTGGGTATAATTTTGGAACGATATATTACGTAAATAAATATGGGAGATTATCAAATCGACGGATATGATAAGCTTCGATAATTATTTAAATAATATGTTGGGCTAACATTAGACCTATAGTTGGTTTATTATCTTGCTTGTTGTGGCTTTTTGGTTTGAGTTGTGTCGACCCTTCGCCCATATGGATACCAAACGTCGAATTTCAAATTAGTATGAAGTTAATTCGAGAAATGGATATTTTTGGAAAGTAAAATGGAATACGTTCGGGAATGGGAATATTTGATATTGAGGAAATGATTTATGAACGAGTTTGATATTGTTAGGAAGTGCCGAGTCTGTAGTTGCCGTTACGTGAGTTGCTTGAGTTTGCTTACGTCTTTCTTCTATCGATTTCTTTTGAGGATTTCTGGACTTGAGGTGAGTCATAGCCCCACTTTTACTCTTGAACTTTGTTTTCAATACTTGGGGTGAGAAACGTGCAAATGTTTTATGTGGACTATTATCGCTTCGTTTATTTTAAAACTTGCTATGCTTATAGAACTAGGTAGGATTGAGCGAGGCCTAGTCCCGAACTAGGTAAGCTATTGATTTGGTTATTGAGCGAGGCCTAGACCTGAGCTAGGTAAGCTATTGATTTGGTTATTGAGCGAGGCCTAGACATGAGCTAGGTAAGCTATTGATTTGGTTATTGAGCGAGGCCTAGTCCCGAACTAGGTAAGCTATTGATTGGTTGTTGAGCGAGGCCTAGTCCCGAACTAGGTAAGCTATTGGATTGATTTTAGAGCGAGGCCTAGACTTGAGCTAGGTAAGCTATTGATTGGATTGATTTGAGCTATAGCGTGCACCTATAGGGATGATTTGATTTTGGTTGGATTATTTTGGTTGGATGATCGAGGCCTAGTCTAGCTAGCAAGCGTTTTGCGTATATGTCCACTATATTGAATTATGAATTTAAACCTATGATCTCACCAGCGAAAGCTGACTTTTAACACGTTTTCTCAGGTAATTAAGTGATGCTCTATGGATGCTTGAGATTGGAGGCTTGGCATTGGCACCGGTTATGGATCTATATTTCTAAAACTCTGATAACTATTGTGGACCTATATTTATTTCTTTTGGGCCTGACTTTGGATGATTTTGGGATAAATGTAAACTTTAAAACCCCGTGTGGTTGTATCTTTATTATGTTTACTTTATCTCGTTCTTTCATGACTTTGAATGGATACCAATCCCCGTAGCACCCCGAAAGCTTGTTGAGTCTTCCGCTGTACCAAATTTTGGGGGTGTTACAGACTCTGAGGCTCTTTCTAAGCCTTCTTATCACAACTTTGAATTTTGTCTTAAAGGAGTTACTTTTAACAACCATGTTGTTTAAACTCATCAATCAAGTTAAAGTTTTTGGATTAAATCTTAAAACATGTAACAAATTATGAATCTTGCTAGTCTCGCCTTTGAGCAAATTACCGTGCGAAGCGAACCGTTGTTGGCACATAAGACACCGCAAGATTCAATCTTTATCACTTTAAAGTTTCACCATTATTAGTCCATATTATTTTCTTTATGAAAATTACCCTTTTTATTGCTTACATCAAGTCAAACAATTAAGAAACAATAAAAACAAGTAATTCAAGACAAATCAATAACTCTTAATAACAAAGGTGAAACAAGTAGCCACATGCAATCCTTATTAAGAAAAGATCCTAACAAAATTAATTCTAGGTGTAATTATGCATGTAATCAACTAAGGCCTTCCCTTCTTAATGGAATTGGAGCCACATACATTGACGAATCAATTGCGTAGGCCAAAGCTAATGTACACACCACATAGCACATAAATTGATTTTAATAATTACTATTGAGGTCTTCCACAATATTAGATCTATCTTATACATGTGACAAATAAACAAAAACAATCATGATCCATGACTAACATGCATGTTTCGTCACGGATCTAGCATAACAATTACCCACATAGGTCAAATACGTTCAAATAACCGGTTAAAGACCTAGGGTTTCTAGTGATAACAAGTTAATCAATTAAACCACAAAACCCTAATTAGGGTTTCATGGAAATTGACCCCCCTCCCCTCCAAAATTAGGGTAAGGTTTCAAAATTTTTATAGAAAAAAATGAAAAAGAAAAACCCTAGATCAAACATGTATCTAAAACACTTAAAGATCCGATTTTTATGTTGTTTTAGTAATTAATTACATGTTATACATGGCTCGTGATGCCACTGTTAGAATTATACAATCAAAGTACACATAATAATATAATATGCGGAAGCAAGGATCATAGTATAACACGTAAAGATAACTAAAACATAAATCGGAACATACCTCTTGCACTTCAACAATCTTGAACTTTGTGTAAAATTAGATCTTTGATAAACCCCTTACCTTTTTGTTTATCGATCTCTTGATAACAACTATAGTGAGTTGTTACCTCGTTCTTGTACACACAAATTAAACCGTATTAAGGTTATACAAGTAAAACACAAGGATCTTGTTTTTGGCAAAACAAAAATCGAAACCCTAATGGTAAAGGGGTGTTCGACCGGTTTTTAGAGCAAGAAAGAGAGGAGAAAAAGCTAGGGATAATTGTGTGCACAAAAGATGTGAAAACAATAACCCTAGCATTTGTATTTATAGTGTTTACATAGCTTTGGGAACAAGCTAGGGCAATGGGTGACCCCTTGTGATGCTCGGCCGATCCAACCCAAGGAGGGGGGTTCTAGACCCTCCCTTGGTTGCCAAATTACATAAACACCCTTTTTACTCTTTTCGTCTAACGGTCGTTAGCCCCTTTTCCGTTAAGTACTAACGGTCGTTAGTCCTCGTGTAATAATAATAAATATAAATAAATATGTATTAATTATTAATCCTTAATACTAATTTGTAATGTGTGCAATCTCGATGTCTCGGGTTCGATACTAATCATTTACATATTAATATTTAAACGTTACATTTTACAGATCGCAAGATACCTAGTAAGATTATATTGCATGATCGCTGTAGATCCGGATCCTATTATAAAGCTTAATTCTTATTAGTAAACAAACTTTTTACAGAAATTAATCCCACTTTCTAAATTTGGTTTGTAATTAGGCCCAGCACCGCGTGCACACCACTATTGACTATTTTTAGTTGTTACGATGTCTTAATCTAGGTGTAGGTGTAGTACTATGCATGCATTTTATATTTAGAAATTATGACTGCTAGGTAAGTCGTAGACAAAAATAACAATCTAAATATACTAATGTATAACTGAAGAATCGAATATAAGAATTAAACATAGACGACACCTTTAATCTTGTCGTACGTGTATTAATATTAATATCATTACGCGTTTAGACATGTTTATCAACAAAAATGGTCCAAAATAACGATAAAAAACACTAAATTTTGAAATTGGTCATGTTCGCGACACAATGAAGATGGGTAATGGCACCGTCACCGTAGCGCATGCTATACGATTCTTTTAGAAAAAATAAATAAATAAACAATATGTAATATTATTATGTGTTTGTGTATATTCTTTTTGCAGGTACAAGATGCGTATCGAAGATGATATAGATTTAAGACTAGAAAAATAAAAAGAGGTGAGGTTTAGTGCCGCTGTAAATAACAACCTTTTTTTTATCTATAGGATATATATAGTTAGACTTAGGAGCAAATGAGAAACATAATTAAGATGAGAAGAATGAGAAGAAACTACAACCATAAATATTAGATGCACCAATAAAAAATAGATGCATCTCCTATTATTTCTCTTTTCTTATTTGAAATATGTGGCTATAATTTTTTCTCACTCTTCTCATTTTATTAATTTTTCTCACTAGATCTATACTCTAGTTAGTTATGCTACAAAATGGTAAATCATACTGTATTGAATAAAAATGCTCAATCACATGGCACGAAAAAAAAAAAAAAAAAAAAATGCTTCTGTTGTTGTGTTTGGCATAAGGTTTATTGAGGCTTATAGAGACTTGAACTTATACAATAAACTTTGTTTGTCACATAGTTTTATGAAAGTTTTTATAAGTTATAAGACTTTATAATCCCAAACCAACTGCAACAGGCTTTTGCGGGGTTGTAGTTAGTCAAATTACGTAAATACATTTTAAAAATATAATGATCAACGCACAAAAGCTTGAAATATATCTAAATTTAATTTTATGTATCTTTATGGGATTTTATATTAATAAGATTCTTCAAAAAGGTGAATAACGGTGGGATCATCCTGGTCCATGCATCATAAGGATGTCAACCGGACCCTTCCCCAGGTAATAAACACATGTCCCAATGCCTGTACTTATTAGGAAGTGAGCTTTGAACTCGGGTCATTTCTCCAATAAGATTCAACTCTAATTAATTTACCAAATAGTTTTATAAAAATTTAAGTTTTAGATTCCACCTTATAATATAAGCTTCAGCTCTAACTTCAACCTTAGATCTAGAATTGAGACATAACATAGTAATTTACACTCGCTAGCTGCACAAAGTCATGTAGTACTAGTAAACAAAGAATAGCGTGTCTTTGTTTTAACTTACGATAAATATATAAGTTAAACGAAAATAGAAATTATTATTATTATTATTATTATTATTATTATTATTATTATTATTATTATTATTTCATTGATACATAATAAGTTTACACAAAGTTGGATGGGAGTCTAGACACAAGCTGTGCTCTCACTCTTTTCTGAACACAAAGCTTATTATTATTATTATTATTATTATTATTATTATTATTATCTGTGTTTCCACCAGCCAGTCGTCAGCCAGCCGCACGAAAATAAAAAGCGAGATTTTTCATTTGATTTAGTTGACGAACTAGACACAGGAAGAGAAAATTCGTTAAAGTTTCTCAGAAACATAGTTATTACTCCTTGATTAGGTTTTTGGCTATTTAACATTTATAATTTATTTAGTACGTGATTAAAAAGCTATCCATCTTCTTCTTTCGTTAAGTGTTGCAGAGCTCTGATTTATAGTCAAAACTTATTGTCGTCGTCAGGTCGATTCTCTTCTTTTTTTCTCTTCAAGTATACTATATATTTATAGCTATTTATTATTACTAGTCCGATACCCGCACACAGCTGCGGCGAAAAATATAGTAATATGGTTAGTAAATGAATTGCTAGCCCAACTCTCCCCGCAATTCCCTACCCGCTTAGTGAATTCGTTTCACAACACTCCGAACGTATATGTGTTTGTTTGGGTTTTTTGTAGCTTTCTCGTGACATCATTATTACCGTATATAGAAAGATCCTCGCAATCTCTTTCCCGTCAAACATTCACCCAAAAGTATATGATTTTAACGAATCAAGATTGTATTAATTGAAATAAAGGTTAAAGTTGTAAAATTTTGAATAAAAACCTCACTAAAAATCTACAAAACTAAAAACTTGTAAAAATATATCAAAATGGATGTTAAATTAAAGAGCACAAAATTTTAGAAAATATAGTGAAATTAGATAACAAAAAAAATAAATAGATAAAAAGATATTTCAATTTGAAAATAAAGGTGAATTTTAAATTGGGAAGTGACACATGTCACCTTATTATTAGAGCTCTTTATCTTAATTTTTGGTTAGGAGTTAGGCTTGGAGTTAGTTGAGAAGTGACACATGTCACCTCATGATTGGAGCTCCTTATCTTAATTTTTGGTTAGGAGTTAGGCTTGGTTTATACATGCATTATATAGTAGTATAGATATAGATACCTACATATCACTTCATTTTATTATATCATCAATATATACCATCTTAGCTTCTTCTTTCTATTTATTTCTGTTTATAGATAGTGAATGAATAATAGTCAAAAGAAAGACATGGATGAGATAGAAGGACCATGGAGTCCCGAAGAGGACGAGATGCTGGTAAATCTCTTCAAGAAACACGGCGAGAATTGGTCACTAATTAGCAAGTTTATACCGGGTAGATCGGATCCATCATGTAGGTGGAGGTGGTTATTTTATGTCAGGCCTTTTACGCCTGGGGAGGACCATATGTTGCTAAATCTCTTCATGAAACACGGCTCCAATTGGTCATTAATTAGCAAGTCTATACGGGGTAAATCGGCTAAGAGATGTGAGTCAAGGTGGTTATCACCTCTTAGGTCATTTACGCCTGAGGAGGACGAGATGTTGCTCAATCTATTCGAGAAATACGGCCCCAACTGGTCACTAATTAGTGAGTCTATACCGGGTAGATCGGCTGAGTCATGTCGGTCAAGGTGGTTATCACTTCAAAGGTCATTTACGCCTGAAGAGGACGAGATGTTGCAAAATCTCGTCCAGAAACAAGCCAAACGGTCACTAATTGGTAAGTCTATACCGGGTAAATTGGCTGAGGCACGTGAGTTAAGGTGGGAGACTAATCGGAACCCATTTCAAAGTTATATTGACAATTCGACTTTGAAGTGGAAAAGCAGTTCATTGACCAATGAAGATCTAATCGTAAGTCTTATGAAGATCTATACATATTATGATGTTTTGTATACTTCACGGTTTTTTTTTTTTTCTTCAGATTGCGATGTTTCTATATAAAAATTCAAGTTTTTCGAGTCAAGCTCGAGCCTTATTCGAATTTTACTTGAGTAGAGCTCAAGTCAGGATGATTAGCTCGTTTAGCTCGAGCCTACCAAATAATTTTCGAGCCGAGCTCAAGCTCGGCTTGACTCGATTACACCCCTTCACATCAACATCAGCCGAACTTCGTGTATTTATGTCAACCTACATGTTCCTAACCAACATCTAGATTGATGTTTATTTCAGTATAGATTGAGCATGGTAGCATTGTAGTATGATTGGGCTAAGAAGTTACATAAACCTGTCTAACTGTGTTTGGACCAAAACAACATATGTATATATATCCAGTTATCAACATATTTTTAGATAGGTTAAGGCACAAACACATGTCTCTTTCTTCTCTTTATCTTGTAGAACTTCACAAATCGCTTTAACAACGATAATTATAAGCAGATTTCTTTAAGTATTTCAAATCTGTTCATGTATCAAGCCTTCAGTATTCATTCAAGCCATTTCTCTAAGCTTTTTTTCACAAATACCTTCAGAAGTCAATTTCTCAAATGTTATTTTCTTTATTTAAACCTATAGAGGAAAATATCTATAAAAAATTCATTTCTGTCGTAGATTAGCTTCTTTGTGTTTTTTTCTCCATTGCTGTTCTTTTTCAAATTTCATTTCGTGTAGATCTTTGTCTTCTCGGATAATGTTTAATTATTTATCCAGTAGAGAATTATATTCGGACATCAAGAGACAACTTCTTTTATACCCTCTCGTTCTACACTATAGATGTTGTCTTAAGTATATATAGTGGGTATATATAGTAGACCTTGACAATCAGGATATAGCCTTCCTTGATGCGTCAATTTGCTCTTTCATGCTGAAATTGAGAAGAGTTAGAGTTATACTTACGAAATCTGGTACGTGTATATACCATTCGACTTATAATCATTCAAGTATTAGTATAGTACTATAGTACTATAGTTTAATACTGGTACGTGCTCTTTCATGCGTGATACTACTAGGTCACCTTTTATTTTTATTTATTTATTTATTTATTTATTTTTTTTTTTTTCCCAAAGTAAAAGGGTGCTCTATAACCACCCCCATCTTTCAGTGATTTTAGTCATGGACAAGGGAACTTTTATACTTACGATGTGATTAAGCCAGGAACTTTTATACTTCATCCAGGCGTTAGGAGGTACGCATTATTATAGTCAAGCACGTACCATCTATTGGTGATATGGTGTGGGATAATTTGTCTTCCGGAAGTACGCATGCTTACAGTCGTGATGGAACAGCACCGACTTGGAATGATTTATAAAACCGAGACTCGTCAACAACGATGACTGAAAGTGACAATTTGCTGGACATTTCGTGGGAGGAGTTTCAACAGATAAGGATTAATTGAAAGTAACAATTTTGCTATTTAAAATTGGTTATATGTTTGGGTTGTTGTAAACTTGCATTCTATGGATTAAAATAAGTCTTGTATCATCATACGCATCTTTTGACCCAACTTTGTATGAATTTAATCTTTTGTGTTATTATTTCCGTCCAATAGATTAGTCATGTGTTTATATTTAAGATTGAAATCTTCTTATGTTTCATTTGAACATGATCAGGGCCGTCCCATGAATTTATAAAATTTTTGAAGGCACTGAACGAAATTAAATAATGAGGCATTTCGCTAAGAAATGCTATATATAAGGTGTCACTATTTATAAGATATAATATAATTAGTTAGCTAAACGTTCTAACATATTATTTATTTAAGATACTTTCTCATCTATATACTTTTTTCTTTGTGAAAAATATACGTACACATGCATATAATTATTAGGGACAAATTTTGAGGCCCTTACAAATTTTGGGACCCTGTACGGTCGCTTACCATGCACACCCTCAAAGCCGGCCCTGATCATGATGATAGGACATGTTAGTGTTATTTTTGAGTAAAATTTTGAAAGTAAAATAAAAATGACACATTAAAAGACCGACATATTTTTCCTTCTCATAAAAACATCAATATGACCTATCATGTATTAATCTACATTGGCTCGTCAAAGGGACATGTACAACAAATTAGATAAGGATAGATTTGTTGTATACATTAAAGGGTGATTGCATTTGATTGCCCATTTACTAAAAATAACTCATTGTAATCCTGTATATATGTCGTGTATTTCATTCAGTTAGCAAGGCAATAAAAATCAATTAACCCCCTCCACCCAACAGCTCACCCAACTAATTTTAACAACCCCACTATACAACCAACAGCCCATTGATTACCCAACACCACATATACCAGCCACCTATGCTTACCCGGCTCAGCAAAAAAAACCCATACCTAACAGCCCAACAGCATCAGCCCGCTGCTCCCAATGGTATTCTTGGACCTGCCTCGATTGCGTATCCGTCTCAAGCAACTTCTCTCCGGAGTGCTTTTAGTACTATGACATTTCAAGACCCGACTTGGAATATGGATACACGTGCCTCCTCTCATTTATTTCTAATGCAAGTAATTTAAGTACTATTTTTAATAAACGTTTATTCCATCTGTACACGTTGGTGACGGCAATTCTATTCCTGTCACCAATACTGGCCATAGCATTATTCCATCTCCTCATCGGCCACTTCACCTTCATAATGTTCTTGTTACTCCTAACATCATTAAAAATCTTATTTATGTTCGTCAGTTCACTAGGGATAATAATTGCACTATTGAATTTGACTCATTTAGTTTTTCTGTAAAGGATTTCCTGACCCGTCATATCCTCCTTCGATGTGACAGTTCAGGTGATCTCTACCCAGTTACCAAGCCGTCAACTATCCCTACCGCTCTTTTCTCAACAAGTTCCTCCACGTGGCACCAACGCCTCGGCCATCCAGGTGACGAAGTGCTACAGTCTCTTGTGTCTTGTCAATTTATTTCGTGTAATAAAGAAAAGTATCCACATGTATGTCATGCATGCCAACTTAACAAACATTTGAAGCTTCCTTTTCATAGCTCTACCTCTGTTGTTGAACACTGCTTCGATATTATTCATTCAAACTTATGGACATCTCCCATTATTAGTAAAAGTGGTTTTAAATACAACGTCTTGTTTCTTTATCACTTCTCCCATTATTTGTGGATTTACCCTCTTCGTAACAAATCCGATATGCTTGATAAATTTTTACACTTTTGTAATTATATTAAAAACCAATTTAAATGTGAAATAAAAAGTTTCCAATGTGATCATGGTGGTGAGTTGGACAATAACCGCTTACATACACTTTTTGCCAATCACGATATACAGTTTAGATTCTTCTGTCCAAAAACTTCTCAACAGAATGGCAAAGCGGAACGCATGATTCGAACAATCAACAATGTTATTTGTACCCTCTTGTTTCAAGCCAACCTTCCCCCCCCCCCCCCCCCCCCCTTTTGGGTTAAGGACCTACATATGGCCACTTATCTCCTCAACCTTTTACCCTCTACCGCAATCAACAATGAAATCCCCTACACAAAACTTTTTCACAAAACACCCGACTACTCTAACTTACGTATATTTGGGTATCTATGCTACCCTCACCTTCACTCCCCTCACAAACTGGCCCAACGCGCAACACCATGTATATTCATCGGCTATCCCGTCTATCATCGTGGCTTTCGATGCCTAGACCTTGACACGAACAAAATTTTACTTTCCCGACACGTCACCTTTGATGAAACACAATTTCCTTACCGCTCAATGACACCCGAATCTCCACCTTCCTACACTTTTTTAGAATCTCCACCAGCACCTCTACTTACCCAAATAATTAATAACCCCCCAACACCTAATCCACTACAAGAATTTTGTGTATATGGAATGCATATCACATCCATAATTCTCTCATAGTCACTGAGGATGGATATGTATAACTCTTGTATATATACTATTATTCTAATAATTTGGCTTGTTGTACGGTACTTGGAGTTTATGGATTATGGGTTCATCTTTAAACCTAACTTAGTATGAATCTAACTTTTTATGTATCTTCATGTTGATGAATGCACCTTTTGATAAGATAAAGTAACATGCTAAGTTATAACACGTGTCTTAGTTAGAATGGTTCGAGGAAAGCACATTCTTATTAGCTACATAAAAAGCTTTCGTGAACCCTTCGGTAGCATACGTGCATATATATACCATTCGACTTATAATCATCCAATCCTTTTTGATAGATCATACCCCAAGTTGTAGGATATGTCTTTATGCCATGTTAAGTAATACTCGAAACAAAGGCTAGGCTGCACCAGTACTCAAGTTACATCATCAGTTATTACATATAGCCTTAACAAAGATGGTGGAGGAGAGAATTTTGGTGCCTAAGAAGGTAAATATCTTTGTATGGAGAGCTTTGAAAGGGAGGATCCCGGTACGTGAGGAGCTTGACAAAAGAGGATTGATTTGGATTCATTACTTTGCCCACGTTGTGATAGCATGGAAGAATCATCTCATCATTGTTTGGTTCTATGTAACTTCGCTATGAGCGTGTGGGAAAAAAATTTAGATGGTGGAAAATTGGGGATGTCAACGCTTTTTCCATTGGTGAGTTATTTGCATCTAATGGGAATGTTGATATTCCTAATCTTTCTACTCTTTTATGGCAAGCGGTTATATGGACTTCCGGTTACTGCATTTGGAAAGAAAGGAACGAGCGTGTTTTTAAAGAGAAAGTTTCAAGCATCAACAAAATTATTCAATACATTCAACTTAAGAGTTACGAGTGGATTATGAGAAGATCAAGAAATAAAATCGAGATAGATTGGCAACAATGGTTATTCGATCCTATAAACTGTCGTACTGTACAATGAGTCCAGTCAGAGGTGGTTTTGTTTTTAGGTTCGGTTTCAAATTCTGTGGTAACAGTCTGATTTGAGTTAGAGTTTAGGGTGTTTGGTTAAAGGCCTGACTGCAGATAGTGTTTGGCATTTTAAGATTAAGGTTGAAGTATTTTCACTGGTCATGACAGTCTAGGAATGGTCATAATCCTGATGAAGTTCTTGCCTGGTAGTTGTTTAAATTGGCGGCTGGTAATAATATGGTAGTATGGGTCATATTTCAAAGTGTGAAGTCAGTGTCATCAAGTCTACAAGTATTCAAGTTAAAGGGCTCTGTTTGGTTTTAAGTCTGCACAAGGTACTGATGAGTGGTTCTTTTTGTATGCTTTATTGTTGCAAAAGTTCAAAGGTTGAGATTGGCCCTCTGTTGGCAATGTGTATATGATGGGTATGTCACATGGAAGTATTCATATTCTATTGTGGATACTTGGCTTTTGTATTTTTATTTTTGTGTCCTTCCTTCTTTTAAGTAGCTTGTTAATTGAGGTAGGATGGCTTGTTTTGTATCGTGTTTTATAAATGTTGCCTTTTTTTAAAAAAAAGTTATTACATATGAGTACAAGTTATAGGAAGAGACTTTTCCAAGTTACTGAAAAGCGCAAAGCAATATAATAATAATAATAATAATAATAATAATAATAATAATAATAATAATAATAATAATTTATTTAAAAAGAAAAGTCTTTAAATAGATCAACAATGAAAGGGTAGTTCACTTTTTTTTTTTTTTTTTTTTTTTTTTACAAAAAAAAAACCATATTCTTAAAATACACCAGTGCGATTGACTGATTGTATGACTCACTAGCTCCATCAATATTTTGACACGTGCCCCTTTTTACTTTGAAAATTACTACTTAGTTGGATTTTATTTATTTATTTATTTTTCGCGACTAGCAGCTATTGTATTTTTGTGCGACCTAATTTTGTCGTTTTCCAAAATAAAATAATTAAAAAAGTACTTTTTTTCTTTTTTTTTTAAATAGGCAATATTTGGTTACACGAAAATACAATAGTTGTCAGTCGCACAAAAAACATCTCTCAAATCACTGATACTTTTCAAATTAAAAAAGAAATACATGTCAAAATATTAATGAAGTCACACGATCGGTCAGTCGAACTGATATATGGAGTTGCTGATATGGTTGTTGAAAAAGTACCTTGTGTGGTCCTAGATTTTGATCTTTGTTGTCTTTAAGTATCTATAATTTCGTTAGGATCAGTGGGTCGTGTTGATATGGTTGGTCATGTTTATATTAGTTAAAGGTCATTTTTTTGGTTTATTTGAGAAGGATTTACTTAATCCTACTTTTGTAATGACTTTTCTTGTTAATAGTCCTAAAAGACCAAACATGATTACAAGTTTTCAAAGGACCATATTTTGGACCCAATCTAATTAAGATTGAGCTTTTTAGTTAGGCTTGAACAGTCATTGGGCTGATACAAGCCCTCACAAAACTCTTAGCCCATTAAACAGGTCTATATAACTTAAACTAGCTAAAAGACCCGTGAAATTCACGGGTATTTTAAAGAAACGTGAAAAAAAAATAATGAATGACATTCCATATTATAAAGTTAGAGATTAGAAAAAAATCACATTTGGATAAGCAAACATAAAGTATAAAGTACGTAATGATGAAACATAAAGGATGAACGTGTGTGAATAAATTAATAAACAAAAACAAACGTAAATAGGTTTCATTATTTTTTGAAGAGAATAATAAGTAATATGTCAGTGATACGATAAATAATTTGGTTAGTAACTATTAAGAAAACAAAGATGCATGTCTTCTGCAACTGGTGAATAGTCTTGAAGTGCAAAACTATGCAGTAAATATGATACACTTGAGTAATCCATGTTCATTTCGTGAAAAAGAAAATATGAAAAAAAAAAAAATGTTGATAAGAGTTTATGTAAAGCTTAAAAAATAGTATAAAAACATGTCATTTATATAGTTGTACATACCTGTTGAAGATTGAAAATTTACCTTGTAGTACTTCTTTGTAGACAATATTTCTAGTACTTTTCGAGATATTACCATCTTCATCACAAATGACAAACTTCATACCTCTTTCTTTTGACGTGTAAATGACAACGTATAATTCTCCATGTGTGAAAACAAAATGTGGCAGATACAAACCAACTTTTAAAAGTGATTGAACTTGACTCTTGCTTATTGTCATAGCAAACAAACGGACACATATCTGATGACTTTTGTAACTGTTACTATGAAACGGACCACCATAGAATAGCTAATAAACCGGTAAAATCACGAGTATCTTAAAAAGAACTTACGAACATGTTATGTGTATAGAGAAGGAAAAAAAACTAATCACAAATAAAGTAATAGGTAAAAAAAATAAAAAAAAATAAAAAAATTATCGGGTAATGAAAATGTAAACAACTTGGCGTTATAATCATTAAAAAAAAGAAACTTTCATGTCTCGCGTTGTCCGGTTTTTATTTACTTTTAAAACGTAAAGTAACTCAGCTAACTTGTCGTTATTTAAGATTTACTCTTAAAACGTGAAATGATGCAGCCAACTTGTCGATAACTTGAAGAGTTAATGTGATTGCCTTTTACACTTTTATATGTGAAATCATAAGTTAAACATTTAAGTTATTATTGATAACAACATATACATAGTAAATAAATATATAAACATTTTATTTCGATATATGTACTACTGTTTTAACATTTTATCGTAGACCTTAGAAGACTTGTTTGTCGAAAACGTTTGTTGTTGATAACATCATCACAAATCACAATCAAATATGGTAGTCTTTAATTAGTTGCGACAAATTCAATACATTGAGGGCCCGTTTGGTTTGTAGATGGGTTTAGAACTAGTATTTAGATTTGGATTTGAGTTTGGATTTTGAGAAAAATAATAAAATAAAGGGTAAAGTACATAAAATAACAACGTACTTTCTCTATTTTACCGAGATGAAACACTAACTTTTTTATTAACATATAAGCCAACCAAACTTATTTTCTCTGTCTTAATATCAACAAAAGTATATATCTGCTTTTCCACGTAATATATGTTTTTTTTCAAATGTTTGATAATTCCACTTGTATGCCTACATGGCATATTAGAATTACCCAAAAAAAAACCCGAACCAAACCCGATTATATTCCCCCTTTTAAAACCCGTTTGCTCATTTACCCCCAAATCAAAAACACGCAAATCATAAACCCTAATTTCTAATCCAAGATGTCGTCAATTAATTGCGATTGCGGGCTTCCTCTAAAGTGTCACACCTCTTGGACCCCTTCAAACCCTGCAAGACATTTTGTTTGTTGCCCTAACAGATTTGTAAGTTGATCTAATGTTGATTGTGTAAATCTTTTATGCTAACATCACTTAATTTTAATTGCAGAAAACAGGGGTAAAGAAGTGTTTGGCATGGGATTGGTGTGATCCTGAACTAGACAATCAATGGTACAAACATCACTTGTATGAGATGTACAGGACCTTGACTCCTTATGGAAGGGTTCAAGTGCAAGATGAAGTAACAAGCCAAGAGAGACTTGCTGTTTTGGCTGTTGAAATGGAGCAACTTAAGGTTCAAATGAAGAAAACTCAAAAAAGTAGCTTAATTTTGAAGTCAATTGTTATCTTGTTTGTGTTGGGTTGGTTTCTGTTTTAGTGTAATAGGGTTTGGTTTGTAGTAGCAGGTTTGTGTTGATGTTACTGATGCAACCAACAATTTTTCATGTAAAAGGGTTAGGTTTGTAGTAGCAGGTTTGGTTGTAATAGCATGTTGGTTGTAGCAGGTTTAAGCATGTTGGTTGTAGCAGGTTTGGTTGTAATGTACTAGACACTTGTAATGGGTGTCCCTTTATAATGAAAAGGATTTTGTACAAAATAGCACAATGATGTTGCTGATGCAACTGATAGCACAATAACAGGATTATTGTCACTACTTTTTGGTTGAATCAAGATAGGAAATGTATAATATATTGCAAATAGATTAAAATACAGCATAATTGGTTCATTCAAGGTGCTCAAAAGCCACTTAAAGGTGCTTTACAAAAGATACCACAAAGCATGTGCCCACATGCTTTTTGTCCACCAATACTGTCCAAAAGTAAACCAACAAATATGCAAACTACCATCCTAAATATTCATTACAGACCATTAGAACATAGTTATAATCCTAACATACTTAAACTATTCAGAATCAAAAACTGCAAATGCTTTGTCAGGGATAGAACCAGATCCTTGTTGGTCAAACTGATATGCTTTGCTCATCTGCAAGTTCTTGATTCTTTCAGATCTGCCACGGTTCTTGTGATAAATCCTTACACCATCCACATATGCCTTCTCCATCCACTTGTTCATGTTCTTTTTCTTTTTTGGTGTTTCAGTTGGTGATGAAGTGGCTGTATCAACTGCTTTGCCTTTGTCACTAACAATTGTTGATGTTGCTGATGCAAGTGGATCTTCCAATGGTGGTTGTTCTTGTGTACCAAGTATGACAGACTCTTGAGTTGGATGATAAGGGTTGTTCTGACCAAGTAGCTGTTGTGGAATGATTCTGTTATAAGGTTCTTCTTCAAGCATGTCTTCTATTCCATTCTCAGCAAATAACCTCCTTTTTTCTAAATATTTTTCTTGTCTTATTTTATCAGCTAACTCTTGCTCCTTCCTTTCCTCTTCTTCAATAAATTCTCTGAATATTTCTTCATCTTGTTCCATTTGTTGTATCTGTTTTAGCAGTACATGATTAGCTACACCATAGTTATAAATGTGTTAAACAATAATACAATTGAATGTTAAATTTACTTGTGCTCAAATCTTCTTCTTCTTCACTGGTTTCTTTTTGACCTTTTGCCTCTTTCTTTTACTTGTACCCTCCCCACAATCATTTCTAACAACAATATCACCCTTATTCACTAGAGCTTTTTTCTCATTTTCCATCAACCTATTTTTGTCACCTTTTTTAGCTGCACATCTGCCCTCATCAACATTCCTACCACAGTATACCAACACAGACCTCCAGTCATTCTTCATATACCATAACTGATAACCATTTGCTACACCATAGTTGGCCAAGGCAAATTTGAGTTGTTGAGAGTCCTCATACCTAAGATGGGTTTCATCTGATTCCAAGGTATATCTGGGTTAAAAGTTGGATAAACTATGCCTTTCTTAACCTTATAAGCAGGGTCTATTGTGTTATGCTCAGGATCTTCTTCTGGTTCATGTACACTTACAGGGGCTTGTCTATGAACATAAGTCCTAAATAAACCCTGATCGCTAGTAAACTTATTTAAGAAAGGGTCTTTTGAACTAAAATCCTTAATGACCACATCATCAACCTCATTCTGAAAGTCCACATAATCTACTTCTTCACAGTCATCACTAGAATAGCTATCATCACTATCCTCTACATTTTGTTCCTTATCTTCCATATCAAGCAATTCTAAGACATCATAATCAATATGTTCTAAATAAAGATCCATCTTATTCCCATTCAGATAACCAGCTTTCAACATTTCAGAAACATCATTATCAGTCTTAAGCTCTTTTATACCTGACTTCAATGGGGTACCCGTTTTACAATAATACAACCTATAGAAATACTTATTTGGAATTAACCTCTTCAATATTATCACTAGGTTTTCATATGACATACCTTCGAAGGAAACATCATTTATTTCTTTGAGATCACCTTGTGAATATCTCAGAGGTCCACCAGTAAACAAACCATTATATCTAACATAAATGGTGAAAACCCCCTTCCTTGCTTTCTTCTTCTTTGGTTCACCTGAAATTTAGGGTTACATCATAAATTAGGGCTTTACAAAATAACAGTTACAAATACAAATTGATCATTGTATTATGCATACCTTCAGTCATCACGCTAGTTGTTCAACTCAATTTCATGTAATTGGGGTTGTATCGTGTTGAGACAGAAATTAGGGTTTAGTTAGAAAAAGGTGTATAGTGGGAAAGTGACGGGGTAACAATATATATATGAGAAATTAGGGTTGACTTTATTAGCGGGAAACCTACGTGGTTTTTTTTTAATGACTAGGATAATAAAAATGTTGTATAATACAGGTGTATATTAAATGAGTTACACGTGGAAAATCATATATATTTTGGTTGATATTATGACAAAGAATGTAACTTTGGTTGGTTTAAATGTTAATAAAAAAAGTTAGTGTTTCATTTCGGTAAAATTGAGAAAGTACATTGTTATTTTATGTACTTTACCCTAAAATAAATACATAATAAATTTAATTATTGTTTATTTTATAAATTTATACGTAGTATAAGATTTGAAATTATATTTATTAATATAAAAAGAAGGATAAAAATAGATCAAGTTGTTGAGGTAAATTTGTGGCCCATATGTAAGTAAGAAAGATACAAAAAAAATTGTAATATGTTGGCCACGAAAGTCTAAGGGCCACCAAAATAAACCAAACATGTGATTTTTACTTTGAGCCCTTGGACCTACTTCAAAAACCATTAACCAAACGCATCCTGAGTTTGGTATTTTTGTTTAAGTATGACTTGTAGATGGGACCATTTTAACGGTAAAAAGCAAATTCAAGTTTGCAAATAAACAAAGAGTAATTATTCCAAGAAGACAATATAAAAGAAACAAAAAATATGCAACATAAGACACACTTACACACTTAAAGATATGCTTGGTAGTTCAGCGTAATTCAAACTTATATGGTGCAACAGTGGCCATCTTAATTTTTCAATTGTGGAGGGAATATTATGGATTGAATCTTCAAGACTTGCTACCTCTTTCTCCTTTTTTTTTTTTTTTTTTTTTTGCCAATATACAGGATGATCACAATATCTTCATACAACCTCCGTCTGTAAGTGATATTGGTGATGGACAAAGGAACTCTTATATTCCCGATTTGATTTTAAGGCTTGCGCCAGGAGGCGTTAGTGATCAAGCACCATCTAATGGTGATATGGCTATGGAGACTGGATCACAAAATTCCGTTCACCAATGGAACTCAAGCCATGAGGTAGGAGGCATGGTTAGTGGTCATCAACCACCATCTATTAGTGATATAGCAAGGGGTAATATGTCTTCGGGCGGTACGCATTCTTATAGTCGAGATCGTTCAGCACCGAGTTGGAATGCTTTATACATACGAGACTCGTCACCAATGATGATTGACAGTGTCAGTGTGCAACAATTCGTGGGGAGCGAGTTTGGTCGGAACGATTTTTCAGAAGTCTCGTCAAAAGCATAGTACAAGGAAAGCGATGGTGACAAATGACAATTGATTTGTGGAGTTCTGTTATATGTCTATTCTGTTGTAAACTTGCATTATGTGGATTAAAATAAGCCTCGTATCATCGTATGCATTTTTGACCCAACTTTTTATTATAGTAAATCTTTTGTGTTATTATTCCGGTTATAAGCAATAAAATAGTCATGTATTTATATTTATGCCCATTTAAGTATCTTTAAAAAAAGTGTTTCACTTGTTACAAGCTTTCTCATTCTTATCACTACTCTTCTACCTATAATCCTATAAACAGTTTGTAAACAATTTATTGTCCACTGCTTTACATCTTTTTTTGTAAAGGACTGGCATGAACAATATCGTTAATTTCTCCATTCCCACCATAAAGAAGTATAATACGAATTGGGGTCCAAGTTTCATGTGAATATTAAGACCAAGTCCTAAGGAGATTAACTGCTATCCTCATTATCTTAAATCATTCATGTTTATTATTGAATAAGTCAATTCCATGCATGAGTATGCATGCATGATTTTAGTTCCACATTCCCATGTTTACTTAATGTTCCTAGAAAATAGGATAGTTACTAGTACGTGTTTAGTTTCCTATTAATATGTAGTTGTATGTTCCAATTGAATGGCAGAAAGGAAAATTGATCAAAGGTTCTAGTGTCTCTCTAGTTTTCTTGAGTATTGCCCGCTCTAAGGGCCTTATCAATCCGTCTCTTTAATCTATTCTTGGAGATTGACTGCCTCAAGTAGTCCCTATCATATCAATTGGTGCTTTCATTCACTCGAACCATGCCACCGAAACGCGACCCACCCTCCATTGACGAGGCCATCGCCGCCTTGTCTGAAAATATTTCCAAACTCGTTGCATCCACCAACCTACATAACGAAAAACTTCTAGCCAACCAAGCTGCTTCATCCTTACAGCTCGAGAATATCGGAAAACAGTTAGCTGCCCAATATGAACAGACAGCCAACCTTATTGCCACCATCGCTCAAACCCCGCAACGAAATACTCAAACGCCACCACATACAGCCCCACCACCCAACCGTGACATTCAAATACGTCCACCAAAACTCAACCTTCCTGCATTCGATGGAACAAACCCATTGGATTGGTTATTCCAAGCTGACCAATATTTTTCCTTTTACAATATTACACCACCACAACGCCTTGCTATGGTTGCCTTCTACCTAAGCGGAGATGCCCTTAGTTGGCACAAGTACCTCTATAACAACAACCTTCTCACCACTTGGGAGGCATTTACACGAGCTCTTGAAACGCGCTTTGGCCCGTCCTCCTACGATAATCACCAAGCTGCTCTTTTTAAGCTTAAACAAACCTCGACGGTTACAGCGTATCAAACGGAGTTTGAACGTTTAAGCAATTGTGTTATTGGCCTTCCACCAGAGGCATTGCTCAATTGTTTTCTCTCGGGTCTCCGTCAAGATATCCAACAAGAACTCTCCATTCTCCGTCCCCACACCATCACACATGCTATTGGCCTCGCTAAACTGATTGAGGACAAATCAAATGCCCAGGTGACGACACCAACATGTTCCACCTTGCTAGAGGCTCCATCCCGCTCTTCCGAAGCACTTCCTATCAAATGCTTAAGCTCAACTGATATGCAAAAAAGACGTGCCGAAGGCTTGTGTTACAATTGCCCTGAAAAGTACCACCCAGGTCACCAATGTAACCCGCCTAAATTTCTCCTTCTTCAGTCGGAACATGAGCACAAGCCTACAACAATAGACCCCCCATGGGGCATATCAACTGTTGAGTACTACGACAATGCCGGACCTTGAGGACAAGGTCCATTTTAAAGATGGGGGTATTGATACGGGTACTACATGCACTAAACCGAACCGACTTACTCTCCATTCAGTTCTAAGTTTGAATAATAAAGAGACCAAGTCTTTAGGAAGACTTCTCCAGTATCTCCAGTTATTTCTCATGCACGTTTAGATATAGTAGTCTCATGCATAAGGAAGTGGTCCACCTGCTATGTGGCTTCTTCAACCCACGTTCCCATTTTCTTCCTTAATTTTAGGACATGCACATGTAATCTATTTCCTATTTAAAGTGTTGTTTTGTTTTCATGGAATAGAAGAGAAAATTGCAGTAAAGTCTTATATTGTTTTAGTTAGTCGTTAGTTAGAAGTAGAAGGAGAGTAACCATCTCGAATCGGTTCCTATCAATTGGATTGATACGGGTACTACATGCACTAAACCGAACCGACTTACTCTCCATTCAGTTCTAAGTTTGAATAATAAAGAGACCAAGTCTTTAGGAAGACTTCTCCAGTATCTCCAGTTATTTCTCATGCACGTTTAGATATAGTAGTCTCATGCATAAGGAAGTGGTCCACCTGCTATGTGGCTTCTTCAACCCACGTTCCCATTTTCTTCCTTAATTTTAGGACATGCACATGTAATCTATTTCCTATTTAAAGTGTTGTTTTGTTTTCATGGAATAGAAGAGAAAATTGCAGTAAAGTCTTATATTGTTTTAGTTAGTCGTTAGTTAGAAGTAGAAGGAGAGTAACCATCTCGAATCGGTTCCTATCAATTGGTGCTTTCATCGACTTACTCGCCGCCTCCACCACGTTACTCACGAGATGTCTTAGAAAAGGTGGCTGATCTAGTGGATCAACTAGCTACGGCGGTTCACGCCTTTTGCTCGTCCACTGCCGTACTCGAAATCATTTCGAAAGACGTTGTCACCCAAAACACTAGTACTCCCGTGAACATCACCACCACCATCACTGAGATTGACACCGATGTCACCACGCAAGATCCCTCTTCCCAGTTACCACCTCCAACTGCCAACAAGAATCCCAAACTTGTAAACGAAATTGCCACACAACTGTGTACTTACCGAGCTTACAAAACACCAATATTCCAACATGATAAAGCCATCTTTCATTCAGCCACCCTTCATCCGAAATATGGCCTTGCCATGCACGTTAAGGACAAGTTAGCCAAATTTCGTGGTATGAAGACATTTCTTATCGGTCACCGTTGTCATCCGCCAAAGTTTGTATTTCTCCAAACCAAACTAAAACCACCTTGGAAGCCACGTGACACGAGGTACAAAAAGATGAGCCTTGAGGACAAGGCTCGTTTTCAGAACAGGAGTATTAATACGAATTGGGGTCCAAGTTTCATGTGAATATTAAGACCAAGTCCTAAGGAGATTAACTGCTATCCTCATTATCTTAAATCATTCATGTTTATTATTGAATAAGTCAATTCCATGCATGAGTATGCATGCATGATTTTAGTTCCACATTCCCATGTTTACTTAATGTTCCTAGAAAATAGGATAGTTACTAGTACGTGTTTAGTTTCCTATTAATATGTAGTTGTATGTTCCAATTGAATGGCAGAAAGGAAAATTGATCAAAGGTTCTAGTGTCTCTCTAGTTTTCTTGAGTATTGCCCGCTCTAAGGGCCTTATCAATCCGTCTCTTTAATCTATTCTTGGAGATTGACTGCCTCAAGTAGTCCCTATCATATCAAAGTATCAGGCCTTGAAAAAGCTTTTGGAGGAAATTGTAGTAACCACCAACTGAAATTTTTTTCTCCATACTTGAAGGACATGAGGGGAGCCTATATTACCGCATGTTCAAGACTTTTCGGAGCTGTGTCACATCTCTGACATATGACTAAAATACCCAGGTATTCAAGATTAGTATATAATTAGGCAGCCTGTCCAAGCAAGCACGCCAAACAAATACATTGACCTTCTTTGAGCCCCAACTATTCCAATCAAACAGTGAGGAAGGAGCAGTTTTTCAATACATGATTAACATCTTGAAATCATAATATCCAAGTATTCGTATCTATAAATGGTTCACATCCTATATAAAACAAGAAATTTAGGCAGAAGATGATATGTTTAGCCAATCCAAACATGCACTTGAATTGCAAAGGTGAATAGACATACGAGTGTGAAATAGAACATCGTATGAACCAAAATAACCACTCAGCTCCACTGGTCTGATAACAGCAAAACTCAACTCAAGGACTACGTTGTCGCATCCGAAACAATAACCCTTGGGATAACAATGCAAATATCAATACTGCCACCAAAATCGGCCCCCAATCTGCCATCTTGTGAGTAATTGAGTGTAATGATTTTTGTGAGTGTGATTAGATGATGAAGGGGTGCATGGGGATTTATACATACAATAAGTGAAAGGAAAACTTGGTTAGAAGCAAATAAAGAGGCTTTGTTGGTGTATTGATGGGATGGGGATAAGCTGATGAAGTCACTCATGGTTCGCTATCGTTTGCTTTATATATTTGCATGGGACACATATGAAATATCGAAAACCTCGGTTAGCTTAAGTTATAAGTATAAGCTTATTTTATGAGTTTGTAACTTTCATTAGTAAGGTTTAAGAATTTACTAAATAAGCTTTAAATAGCAGTGATGGACCACTGACCGAAAATTAAAACATCGATTATTCATTAGAAGTTAATTAGCATCAAACTAACGGTCACGAATAATTTGATATTTCTGTAGCTGTATCTCTTACTTCTTATTATCAAGATGTAAATGTTGTTCAGGATCCGGATTATTAGTATTCGTTTTAAAGTTTGAAGATGACACTTTCTAAAGCAATTTGCAAATGACAATGTTTCGTTGTCTTGTACTTTTGTCTAATGTCTATTTGTAGTTACTAGGGGTGTTCAGAATTCTGGTAGTAGCCACATGAATCGAAAACCGAAATTGAACTGAACCAAAAATAACCGAAACCGAATTTGCAACCGAACCGAATATTCAGTGTTTGTTTTGAATATGGTTTTAGCAATCGAAACCGAAAACGGAATTCATTATATTTTCTTTTTATATATTTATATATTCTTTTTATATATTTATATACATAAAACGACAATTAAAACTCTTTTATAGTATAAATATAACATTTTTTTAAGCTTGAATTTTTATTTTTTATAAAAGTCTATATAAACAAATAATTAAAATTAAGTATTTCGGGCTATTTAGTACCTTTTCAATTTACCAAAAAGATATTATCCGAAACAAATAAACCGAACAACCGGATAACCATAGGATGAACTTACTACATTTTTAGTGGGCCCACTTAAATTAGGTAGTCCATTTCGAGTCTTTCTTATTGAGCCCGTTTACTCAACCGGCTGCATGTTTTATTGAAACAAAAAGGAGATTTTTTATTCGATTTGAGTTGACCAACACACGTTACGTGTTAAATAAAATACTATCTCACTTGCTGGTCGGTTGCAATAGCAATTTCTGGCTTTTATTTATATCTATTAACATCTTCATTTTATTATTATCTATCAATATATACCATCTTAGTTTCTTCTTTCTATATAATTCTGTTTATAGTGAATAATATTCAAAAGAAAAGACATGGATCAGATAGAAGCTCCATGGAGTCCTGAAGAGGACGTCATGTTGCAAAATCTCGTCCTGAAAAACAGCCGCAATTGGTCACTAGTTAGTAAGTCTATACCGGGTAAATCAGCTGACTCATGTTGGTCAAGATGGTTATCACTTCTAGTTCTTAGTTCATTTACGCATAAAGAGGACGAGATGTTGCAACATCTCTTTGAGAAGCACGGCCCCAATTGGTCACTAATTAGTAAGTCTATACCAGGTAGATCGGATAAGTCATGTAGGTTAAGGTGGTCATCACTTCAAAGGTCATTTACACCCGAAGAGTACGAGATGTTGCAAAATCTCGTCGAGAAACATGGCCGCAATTGGTCACTAATTAGTATGTCTATACCAGGTAGATCGGAATGGTCATGTTTGTCAAGGTGGTTATCACTTCAAAGGTCATTTACGCCTGAAGTGGACGAGATGTTGAAAAATCTCGTCGAGAAACACGGCCGCAATTGGTCACTAATTTGTAAGTCTATACTGGGTAGATCGGCTATGTCATGTGAGTTAAGGTGGTTTTATTATCATAGGCCATTATTTATGCCTGAGGAGGACGAGACTAATGAAGATACAACCATTGTAAGTCTTGTGAACATACATAACTAATACTTGAAGTTTGGATGAATGATTAAAGGTACAATTTTCATTAAAACCAGTAAACAAATTGAGGGTACGTACGTACGTGTTCTGTGTTTGTTGGAAAGGGTTAAAAATCCCAGGGAGTTAATCCTGATGCATGTTGCTTCCTCATTTTGTTAATAGAATGCATAGGTATAATAGGATGCCAACTTCGATGAATTATAATCTTGCATAGGTATAGGATGCCAACTTCGAAGAATTTATTTCCTTTATCCGGACATGAGAGGCCACAGCAGGAACTCAAGAAAATAGCTGTCCTAGATAAACAGAAGATTTATACTACTGCGACAAGCTATTTTTGTATTTTTTTTGCCTTTTGCTCTTGTGGAACAAAGATTCTGCAGAAGTCTATTTGTAAATATGAGCCTAGTACTTTGATAATTGAACAAGGAATTGATGTCATGTTTTTTGTACACTGTTAGACACTTTGGAACCTAAACACTTTAATTCATTTGACTTGCAGACTGAATCACAAAATTCCATTTACGAAGGGAACTCAAGCCATGCGGTAGGAGGCGTGGTTAGTGGTCAACCACCATCTATTAGTGATATGGCGAGGGGTAATATGCCTTCGGGAGGTACGCATTCTTATAGTCGTGATAATTCAGCACCGAGTTGGAATGCTTTAAACAAACGAGACTCGTCAACAATAATGATTGATAGTGTGACAGTGTGCAACAATTCGTGGGGAGCGAGTTTGGTCGAAACGATTTTTCGGAAGTCTCGTCAAAACCTTAGTACAAGGAAAGGGATGGTTGACAAAAGATAATTGATTAGATGAGAACCATTTTTGCAAAAAACTCTATCGTAATTCGGTTTGTTGTACGATACTTACAGTTTATGGATTATGTAAGCCATGTATTCATCTTTAAAACTAACTTCGTATGAATGTATCTTCATGTTGATGAATGAACCTTTTGATAAGATGTAGATTAAACACTTCTTTGAATGCTAAACAACCTAAACATAACACAAAGTAATACGTTAAGGGGGCGTTTGGTTCGCTGTAATTCATTGTAGTCTGTTGTAATTGTAATCTGAATTACATTCCAATCGTATTTGGTTGGCAGAGTGGAAGGAAATGTAATCCATATTACATTACGGTGACTATTTGGTTTGCGTTGTAATTGTAATTCACCAATCACAATTACACCAAATGATGGAATCTAGATTACATAGGAAGTTGGATGGAAAGTTGTGAATTACGTTGTAATTCAGAAACTTTTTATATTTTAAAGAGTAAATTACATGGTTGGTCCCTGTGGTTTATACAAAGTAACAAGTTTTGTCCCTCTCTTTTAAAAGTTGCATGGTTAGTCCCTAAGTGCGTAAACAAATAAAACCACAGGTCCCTTGGTTTAACTGGTGTTAACTAGGTTAGTTAAAATTTACAAGTTAGCCCCCTTTGGTTAAATAGCGCTGCATCGTTAATCCATTGGTTAAATAGCGCTGCATCGTTAATCCTTTGGCTAAATAGCGCTGCATCGTTAATCCTTTTAACGTTTTCGCCCGTTTTTGTCCGTTTTTTTTTTACGTTTTCGCCCGTTTTTGTCCCTTTTTTTTTGTTTTCGCCCGTTTTTGTCCCTTTTTTTTACGTTTTCGCCCGTTTTTGTCCTTTTTTTTTGCTTTCGCCCGTTTTTTTACGTTTTCGCCCGTTTTTGACCGTTTTTTTACGTTTTCGCCCGTTTTTGTCCGTTTTTTTTTGTTTTCGCCCGTTTTTGTCCCTTTTTTTTACGTTTTCGCCCGGTTTTGTTCGTTTTTTTTTGTTTTCGCCCGTTTTTGTCCCTTTTTTTTACGTTTTTGCCCGTTTTTTTACGTTTTCGCCCGTTTTTGACCCTTTTTTTTACGTTTTCGGCCGTTTTTGTCCATTTTTTTTGTTTTCGCCCGTTTTTGACCGTTTTTTTTTACGTTTTCGCCCGTTTTTTTTACGTTTTCGCCCGTTTTTGTCCGTTTTTTTTTGTTTTCGCCCGTTTTTGTCCGTTTTTTTATGTTTTCGCCCGTTTTTGTCCGTTTTTTTTTCTTTTCGCCCGTTTTTGTCCTTTTTTTACGTTTTCACACTTTTTTGTCCATTTTTTTTTGTTTTCGCCCGCTTTTGTCCTTTTTTTTTTGTTTTCGCCCGTTTTTGTCCGTTTTTTTTACGTTTTCGCCCGTTTTTGTCCGTTTTTTTTTGTTTTCGCCCGTTTTTGACCTTTTTTTACGTTTTCGCCCGTTTTTGTCCCTTTTTTTACGTTTTCGCCCGTTTTTGTCCGTTTTTTTTGTTTTTGTCCGTTTTTTTTATGTTTTCGCCCGTTTTTGTCCGTTTTTTTTTACGTTTTCGCCCGTTTTTGTCTTTTTTTTTACGTTTTTTTTCCGTTTTCGCCCGTTTAGAAAAAATATTTTAGAAATATATTGGGGTAAAAAAAAGTTTCTAAAATATATTTTAGAAAAAATATTTTTTTTTACCCAATTTTTTTTCAAAAAATATATTTTAGAAACTTTTTTTACCCAATTTTTTTTTTCGAAAAATATATTTTAGAAACTTTTTTTTACGCCAAAATTTTTTTCCAAAAATATATTTTAGAAACTTTTTTTTACCCAAATTTTTTTTTCGAAAAATATATTTTAGAAAAAATATTTTTTTACCCAAATTTTTTTTTCGAAAAATATATTTTAGAAACCTTTTTTTACCCAATTTTTTTTTCGAAAATATTTTTTTCGATGATTATTTAAAAAAAATTCAAAATTATATTTAGACAAAAGACGGACGAAAACGTAAAAAAAAACGGACAAAAACGTGTGAAAACGTAAAAAAAACGGACAAAAAAGGGCGAAAACAAAAAAAAACGGACAAAAACGGGCGAAAACATAAAAAAACGGACAAAAACAAAAAAAACGGACAAAAACGGGCGAAAACGTAAAAAAAAAGGTCAAAAACGGGCGAAAACAAAAAAAAGGACAAAAACGGGCGAAAACGTAAAAAAAATGGACAAAAACGGGCGAAAACGTAAAAAAAGGGTCAAAAACGGGCGAAAACAAAAAAAAAACGGACAAAAACGGGCGAAAACGTAAAAAAAAACGGACAAAAACGGGCGAAAACAAAAAAAAAACGGACAAAAGCGGGCGAAAACAAAAAAAAAAAAACCGACAAAAAAGTGTGAAAACGTAAAAAAAAAGGACAAAAACGGGCGAAAACAAAAAAAAAACGGACAAAAACGGGCGAAAACATAAAAAAAACAGACAAAAACGGGCGAAAACGTAAAAAAAACGGTCAAAAACGGGCGAAAACGTAAAAAAAAGGTCAAAAACGGGCGAAAACAAAAAAAAGGACAAAAACGGCCGAAAACATAAAAAAAAACGGTCAAAAACGGGCGAAAACGTAAAAAAAACGGACAAAAACGGTCGAAAACGTAAAAAAAACGGACAAAAACGGGCGAAAACAAAAAAAAAACGAACAAAACCGGGCGAAAACATAAAAAAAAACGCACAAAAACGGGCGAAAACGTAAAAAAAAACGGACAAAAACGGGCGAAAACGTAAAAAATACGGACAAAAACGGGCGAAAACAAAAAAAAAGGGACAAAAACGGGCGAAAACGTTAAAAGGATTAACGATGCAGCGCTATTTAGCCAAAGGATTAACGATGCAGCGCTATTTAACCAAAGGATTAACGATGCAGCGCTATTTAACCAAAGGGGGCTAACTTGTAAATTTTAACTAACCTTAGTTAACACCAGTTAAACCAAGAGACCAGTGGTGTTATTTGTTTACGTACTTAGGGACTAATCATGCAACTTTTATAAGAGAGGGACGAAACTTGTTACTTTGTATAAACCACAGGGACCAACCATGTAATTTACTCTATTTTAAAACATCAGCATCTATTATTATTATTATTATTATTATTATTATTATTGTTATTTTTATATTATTATTAGTTATTAAAATTATTATTATTGTTATAATAATAATAATAATTATTATTATAATAAATTATTATTATTATTATTATTATTTTTATTATAAAGCGATATATCATTGAAACCACGAAAAATTACATGAAATTGGAGGGGAGTCTAGACACAATTTGTGCTCCCACCCCTTTTTGAATACAGAAACTAACACGATGAAAAATAAAAGCACCACTCTTAACGTTGTTAGAGTGGCTGCTGGCAATAGACCCGACACGCGAAAGTGTGTTCAAAGCTTCCACATCGAGTTCCCCAAACGTAGAAAAAGCGAAAGGGACGAACTTGTATCCATTGTCTTCACACTTGGATGCATATTTCTTCCTTTTCTTTTCCACAGCAATACTCAAAGCAGCTCCAGGAGCCCATGACGTTACTCCAGACCCAGCAAACGGAGAGACCCCAGTCACATCAAGACATGCGTCCTTACCTTGGAACCAGTTGAATAATAGCACATCTGCAGGTCGTAATTCTCTCCCTTCCTCTGAAAGGAATCCCATTGGAGCCTCTTTACGCACCATAATCCCGACTTTGGAACATATGTCAACAAGGATATCACGTACCAAATTATGCCTAAACTTAACACCGACTTCGCTAGCGCAGTGGACCGCGTGATCCCCCCATTGGTCCATACGATGTGTATTACAACTCGAGCATAGACTGCCTTCAGAGAACATAGGAACCGCGAGCCTGTAAAATAGCACAGATCGAAATTGGCGAGGATTCATCCTTTGTCCTAGACCGTCGATAGGGATGGTAAGGAGAAAGTCCTGTGCATGTGGGGCGCGGATACTACTGAGTATAGCCACCTGCCTTGGACTTAGCGAGTACTTGGAAACAAGGTCTTTCTCAATGACACCGAAATAACACTTTGCCAATGTTTTCATCAGTTGGGGGGCAGAAGCGCCCCCGGTGGCAGTGAGAAAGTCGGTGTTGCAAGTAGCGTTGAAAGTATCCAAGGCATGCTGGAATGAAGGGCCATGCGCAACAATACCGGTTTTGGTAAGTATCTTCTCCTATAGGTCACTCGTTTGCATACGAGAAGCGAGGAAGGCATATTGTATGATATCCCCCGCTGCAAGAATACCGAGACCACCGAGCTTTATTGGAAGAGTGGCAAGCCGCCCTGCCAATCACCAAACCCCGGCCCTGAGGTAGTGACAATCTTCTCCAAGGATGCACGTAACGTCTGATCGAATTGAGCTTGAGCCTCTGATAAGTACAAGGGGGAACATGTTCTCAAAGCGTAAGATAATTTTGAAACTCCTGCACAATTACGCAAGAGGAGCAGTTCACATTGAGGATCATTGAGCTTGCTAATGGCCTCCATTAAAGATATGGTTTTAGAGACTCTTTTGGAAGCCAAGTCTCGGCAAAAACCGTCATCCAAGCTGACAGAACCCCCTAGAAGTTTGACGCCATGGAGCGGACGAGCGATATTCGAAGGGAACACACCATCTGCTCTACTCCTAGGATCCTCCACAGGCCAGAAAAGTTCAGTCTTATCGACATTCATGAACAAACCACGAGCCGGGCCCTCTGTCCTAATGATGTTCAACGCCTTAGCGACCGTGAGAGTATCTCTAACAATAGTACCATCATCAAGATACCAAGCCTGAAGGGCAAGCTCACAAGAGCGATTAATGGCCTGAACCAAAGGGTGCAGAGCTAGGGCAAATAACAAAGGCCCCAACGGATCCCCCTGTTGAACCCCTTGACATGACCAGAGGAGAGAGTCATCATAATAAAGCCTAGCGGGACGTGCATAACAAAACTCAACCCAAGGGGCAATGGGCGGGCTTCGCGCTCTAGTTTCCTGTAGTAAGACACTCCTCTCGACCAGATTGAAAGCATTCTTGAAGTCCACCAAGAGCATAGAGTGTCCAACTTCATCACCTTTAGACTCAATAAGCCTATTCACAGAATGGAGGACGGCCTCACCCCCCCCCCCCCCCCCCCCCCCGGGACTCCAACCCCAAATTGGAAATCCTGCAGAAAAGAATTCATGGAGTTACCAACCGACGAGGAGGCAACCTTGGACACAAGCCTTCTCCAAACCGTACCGACAGCAATGGGCCGTACACCACCACCGGGTTTGACTAAGGGGGTCAAGGGGGCACTAGCGATATATTCACCCAGTTGTATGGGGCATTTACCGCTGAGGAACATATTAACAATTCCGGTAATAGACCCAAGCAAGTCATCAGCAATGGCAGTTGCCGCTCCACCTAGAATATCCATCAAATGTTGTGCCCGGAGCCCATCACGTCCACATGACGTCCCCTTGGGGAAACTGCGAATCCTGTTAAGCACCAAGTCTTTATGGACGAAAAGGGCATCCTCATCAGGGGAAAAAGAGGGCAGAGTTGGAGGGGGTGCATAAGGGTGTTTGGCCTCGAGCTCCCGCAGAGTGTCAGGTGTGGGCGGGGCGATGCCCGAAGACGTGAGCACCTTAATGGCAGCAGTAAAATGCCCATCCCCAAGTTTACGCTTGCATTAACCCAAGTTGACACCGTCTGGATCCTTCAGTTTCATCACCCCATCAAAAGAAGGAGGCTTAACAGCCAACCGCTCCTTAACCAAACCAAGCCTGTCAACGGGATCCTTCCATCTAAGGATGGCCCGAGTAATACTGTCCATCTGGTGTCTTTCTCTCTCACCGGATCGTCGTTGAGCTCTGTTTGTTGGCACAAAAGTGGACAACACACATGATGGCAAAATGAGGAGTTGTACCCATGCAGATAGGTCTCCTGGGCGCGCAAGGACCTTATCTAACACCCACAAAAAATCTTAACAAAACCAAGCCACGCCCTAGGGGGAATACATTTAACCGTACAAATCTTCTTAGAAAAAACCGATCAAGAAGGTTGATGTCAAAACTGAACTCACTGATACGTGGGAATCGCACCAGGCTTTACCTCTCAAGGGATCTTGAGAAGCTTACAACCCCCACCAGGCAGTGTACCTGATCGTTGTAGTATAGTATAGTGATAAGTACTGGGGGATTAATCGTTCAGCTAGGAATAGTGTCGCTAGGATTAGAAAACCTAAATACTAGTTCTAAAGGTGAGGGATGATTATTTTTTGTATTTTTATATTTTTTTAGAAAGCAAGTAAAAATCTCGGGTTTGAAGGATTTGGGCGGAATTAGTTGCTAGTCAACTAACCCAATACTAAAGATGCAATCAAAATAAAGTACTAGAAATGAAAATAAACTAAATTAACTAAGGTTGTGAGCAATAAGTGGACAAAATATGTTTACTTAGATTTCACTGCTCCCTAGATATCTTTTACATGTTAATTACTTGTTATAGTTGCGTGGATGACGGATTGTATTCCTTAATACCATTCATGGGGTGGCGCACTTAATTCCCTAATCCTATGAGTGCCTACTTCACTCCTATGTCGAGCCGGCTAAGAAGCTCCTAACATGGGATCATTAGAATTTACTCATGCATTAAATACAACCAATAAAACCTAGTGCACGTCAGTTCATGTTTCCTAAGACGTTCAAGCATGTTACCATTTGGAGATCTGCCAGTTTTCTTAAGCCTAACATCGAATTCATTCATCCAATACAACTATAAACAAGTAATCAACACATAATTAACATCTAGGTTTCATTAGATCCAAGCAAACACAAGATAGATCTAGCCTAGCATGATGGAATTAAGACAAGAACAAGATATAGACAACCAACACATAGACATATTGATTGAATTAAAAGAATACTTATCTCAATTACACATGAAAGGTATCAAGGGCTTAGAACCCTTGAAAAACCTGTAAAATTCGTACCAAGTTCGTACTTAGGGTTTCTCCAAAACTTCTCTCTTTTTAATGTGAAAATTAGAAAACTATATAGAGGAAATAGGGTCTGACGGCGTCAAGACAAATTTTGTGACGCCGTCATCTCGTCGCCAAAATAATTCTCGGACTGCCTTGATCCAGATCTGACGCCGTCAAGTGTTATATGTTTCCAGGCCGTCATGCATTTTCCTATTGACGCCCTACTTCGTGACGCCTTTAAATCTGTACTGGATCGTCATGGAAATTACTCTTGACGCCGTCAAGATTTTCTTCTTGACGCCGTCACCTACTGTTCCCAGCAAGGAAAATTAAGACTTTGGCGTTTTCTTCACTTTTATGCTCCAAAAACGTCCGAATTGCTTCCTTTTCCAGATTTCTCCCCCAAAGTACCTAAAATCACAAAAGGAACGATTTAGGGCAATATTTGATCAAATAAATTCAATTCCGGGCTTAAATGACCCCCTAAAAGTGGTTCATTTTTCGCCTCATCATATACCCTTACACTTGAGATTTGCTTGTCCTCAAGCAAATGCGCTTTTATTCTACTCAAAATACAAGTTAGGGGTCATTTAACACTAATATAAAAGTAATTACAACAAATAATCATTCCACTAAAGACCAATAGACAAGCACGGAGGTCATACACAAGCACCTCACAAATAGTGTTTAGATACTCACATCTCTCGGGTGTAATAAAGTATAAATTACAATATGGAAACGGAAGATATCTCTCACTACCTGTCATAGCAAAATAGATTAACATAGGCTTGGGAAAGGATCAAACCTCCACCACATGGCGTAAGCACCTAGGATAAACTATCAAAAAGGTCTTTTAAAGGGTTGTAACGTTAGGTGTAGGGATATGAAATACACGGTTTTGTTGGATAAAGGAAGTTTTACTGGTGGCGAGTTAACAATCTTGGTTAATTACATGTACAATGTGGCGTTGTTAAGCCAAGACTAGACTCGATGGTAGTCCGTATGTTTTTTCTCTTTTTCTTTTTCTATTTTTTTTTTCTTTTTCTTGATTTTTCGATTTTTTTTTTTTTTTTTTTTTTTTTTTTTTTTTTTTTTTTTGCATACACTCTTACCCTACCATCCGAAATAATACATCATAGGGGATAAACGTTCCCCTTACACTTGAATTTTTACATACTTTACAATAAACTAATCTAATGACTCGAATTAAGAAAATCAAAACACTTGGAGCACTTTTAAGATTAACGCACATACGGGGGTAATAAATGATGTTCTTCCCCATTACTCCATAAAATAAATACTTACCCATGAGTCCCAATCGTCCCAAAACAATATGTACAAGGATATGACTTGACTTAGCAACCATGTAATCAATTAGATAGTTAACTTAGGGTTTAAAAAATAACAATAATGCACTAAAGATGAGCGCATACACAGAAGGCTAAGGCGATTTGGGTGTACATTTAAGTGGGGTGTAACAAATTCTTCCTTTAAGTAAAATGCTTAAAGTTAGAAACGAAAAGATAGGCTCGGAGGGGTGTACTTGGGGTTTCGTGTACTAAAAATGAGTACAGCGCTAAGGGTGTGGGAAAAATTAGTTGACTTAACTAGCCAAGTAATATGACTTAAATGGTCAAGTAATTATGATACGGGTTTAACACAAGGGTAATCCTAATGCCTCTTATCATGTAGTAAATCGTACCACACGAATGTAGTCTCACTAGCGGTCTCGGGATGCATCACTAACGCAAGTTCTAGAATCTAAATGCTACCGGTACACTCATAAGCACTAATAGTAAATGCTTTTCCTATCAAATCTAAAGGCGAACCTCACATATTTGGGTGGAAAATTTTTCTGAACATACGGTTATGTGCTAGTCATACAATCTCCTATCCATGAGACGCTTGCCATGGCTAAAGTTTCACTCCTAAATGTTGTAAAAAATTTTAAATTTGGCGCTAAAATTACACTAACAAGTATTTCTCATAGTTTTATTACACATCTACCATTAAACAAAACAAACTCAAGCGAAAGTGCATATGTAAGGTATCATCTTTTTACCCTCCCCTTACACTTAAGATGAACATTGTCCCCAATGTTCAAGTAAAGAATGTAAAAGTTAAAAAAAAAAAAAAAAAAAATGAAATTAAATACTCCCCTGATTCGCTCGGTATGGATAATAAGGTGGCCAGATTAAATCTTCCTCCAAGAAAATGAACAATCAAAGCTTCCCTTCCAAAATATAAATCATCTTCTTGTCATACATAACCTGTAAATCTGAGAAAACTGACAAAAACAACCTCGCGTAAAATCGGCGGCATCCTATATAAGTTACTAAATCCAAGAAAACAAGATAAGATATAATGCTTGTGGAATGAAGTTTGCAGATTTCCTGGAGATTATAAAACTTAATAATTCACAAAAACCATAAGACTCCGTTAGAAAAACAAAACTGGTAAAATTTCCAGATTTTTACACATGACGCCGTCAAGAATTAATTCATGACGCCGTCAGAAGTGACCTACAGAAATTCTTATGTTAAGTTTCCGGAAAATTTCTGGAAAAACTTGGTCTTACTTCCTGGAAAATCCTGCAAAACTTCATTATGACTCAATACAAGCATTTGACTCTAACAAATATGAATATACATGTTCATTTAATATTGTGGAGAATCATGATCGGTTTGTTTCTTAAAAACATATTTGGGGTTTCCCCTTACACTTATCTTTTGCAAAAATACTTTTAGGTGGAGTTAAGACTTGGCCAAAACAACAAAGTAAAGTATTTCCACTATTTAGTTTAGAAACATGATCTACCAACAATAAAAATAAAGCATGCATACGGAAGCAAATAACAAACAAACAAAATAAAATCACACAAAACATGGGTTGCCTCCCAAGAAGCGCTTTTCTTTATTTACGAGTCTTGTAGCTAGACTCAAGGTCATGGGTTACTACGTGACCTCATCATCAAACGTCACATCCTTCTTACTAATCATTTCATTGTTATTTTCTTGATAATGTTTTACACGTTGTATGTTAACAGTAAATTCCCTACCTTCATCGTCTAATAACACCACGGCTCCAGTTTTAGAGGAATTCTTTACCGTAAACGGTCCATACCATCTAGACTTAAGTTTTCCCGGAAATAATCTCAGCCGAGAATTGTACAATAGGACTTTGTCTCCCTCTGAAAATTCTTTGGGTTTCTTAATCCTCTGGTCATGCCATCTTTTTGCTCTCTCTTTATATGTGATGGAAGATTTGTAGGCTTCTAACCTAAGCTCATCAAGCTCGTGTAATTGCAAGAACCTATTAGTTCCAGCAATTGTGTAATCTAAGTTACATGTCTTAAGCGCCCAATAAGCCTTATGTTCTAATTCCACTGGTAAGTGACATGCCTTACCATACACCATACGAAACGAGGTCGTTCCAATAGGTGTTTTGTAGGCGGTTCGGAATGCCCATAAGGCTTCGTCGAGTTTAAATGACCAGTCCTTTCTATTTTGACTAACCGTCTTTTCAAGTATTCTTTTAATAGCCCTGTTGGTGTTTTCGACTTGGCCATTGGTTTGCGGATGATAGGCGGTGGAGAACCGATGGGATACTCCATACCTCTTCATGACCTTTTCCATTTGTGCATTGCAAAAATGGGTCCCCCTATCACTGATGAGAACTTTAGGAATCCCGAATCTCGCAAAAAGCTTTTTCAGGAAATGAATAACTACTCTGGCGTCATTGGTCCTAAGGGCTTGTGCCTCAACCCATTTTGAAACATAGTCAATGGCGACTAATATGTATTCGTTCCCCCCTGAAGATGGAAAGGGTCCCATGAAGTCAATCCCCCAAACATCGAAGACCTCACAAACTTGTATAAAGTTCTGAGGTGCTTCATCCCTATGTGATATGTTCCCGACCCGTTGACATGCATCGCATGCCTGCACCATCTCTTTTACATCACGGAAAATTGTGGGCCAATAGAATCCCGCATCGAAAACCTTTCGGGCGGTAGTGTTTATCCCATGATGCCCGCCAGAGGGACCAGAGTGACATTCCCTCATAATCTTTACTGCCTCACTTTCCGAAACACAGCGTCTTATAATTTGGTCTGGACACCTTTGGAATAAAAATGGTTCATCCCAAAAGTAGTATTTTAGCTGAGAAAAGAACCTTTTTCTTTCGTATCTAGTCAGGTGTTCAGGGATAAGTCTACTTGCGAGGTAATTAGCAAAATCGGCGTACCACGGCTCCAAATCAATCATTAACATGAGTTGTTCGTCAGGGAATGAATCCCTAATCTCACTTCTATTGTGCTTATCCAAGGGGTTTTCGAGACGAGATAGATGATCTGCGGCCAGATTTTCTGCCCCCCTCTTATCACGAATCTCAACATCAAATTCTTGTAGCAACAAGATCCACCAAATTAGTCGTGGCTTAGCATCCTGCTTCGCAAAAAGATATCGAAGAGCCGAGCGATCAGTGAAGACGACTGTCTTTGAAAGGACAAGATATTGTCGGAATTTGTCGAACGCAAACACTACGGCTAATAATTCTTTTTCGGTGGTGGAGTAATTCTCTTGAGCGGGATTCATGGTTTTGCTAGCGTAGTAAATAGGTTGGAAAAGCTTGTCACGCCGTTGGCCCAATACAGCCCCGACAGCGAAATCGCTAGCGTCACACACGATTTCAAATGGTAACTCCCAGTTGGGTGTGATCATGATTGGAGCTTGTGTGAGTTCCTTTTTTAAGAGATCGAATGCATCCTTGCATTCTTGGGAAAAATCAAACGGAGCATCCTTCACAAGTAATTGAGTCATTGGCCGAGCAATTTTGGAGAAGTCTTTGATGAATCTCCGATAAAACCCGGCGTGCCCCAAGAAGCTGCGAATTGCTTTAACAGTCGTGGGGTATGGTAACTTAGATATAGCTTCAACTTTAGCTTGGTCCACCTCTATTCCGTTCCCTGAGATCTTATGCCCTAACACAATCCCTTCTTTTACCATGAAATGACATTTTTCCCAGTTTAACACCAAGTTGGTTTCCTCACAACGTTTAAGCATCTTTTCTAGATTAGCAAGACAGTGGTCGAAGGAGTTCCCGAAGACCGAAAAGTCATCCATAAACACTTCCATGCTGTCTTCCATGAGTTCGTGAAAGATTGCGGTCATGCATCGCTGGAAAGTGGCGGGGGCATTACATAGCCCAAAAGGCATCCTTTTGTAGGCAAATGTTCCATAAGGGCAAGTAAACGTGGTCTTTTCTTGGTCCTCAGGTGCTATGGGAATTTGAAAATACCCAGAGAATCCATCCAAGAAGCAATAGTACTCGTGTCCAGACAATCTCTCTAACATCTGATCAATGAATGGTAAGGGAAAGTGATCTTTCCTCGTGGCATCATTGAGCTTTCGATAGTCAATGCATACCCGCCATCCAGTGACCGTTCTCTGGGGCACCATCTCACCCTTGTCATTCTTAACTACAGTCATTCCACCCTTCTTAGGTACAACCTGCACAGGACTGACCCATGGGCTATCCGAGATCGGGTAAATCAATCCTGCATCCAGAAGTTTGATAACTTCTTTCTTTACTACTTCCTTAATGTTAGGGTTCACCCGCCTCTGGGGTTGCACGGTAGGTTTATAATCTTCTTCCATGAGAATCTTATGTGTGCAAAAAGTTGAGTCAATCCCCTTAATGTCGGCTACACTCCATGCGAGCACCCCTTTATATTTCTTTAGGACCTCTAAAAGTTTACCTTTCTGTTCATGTTCCAAGGAAGAGTTTATGATTACCGGCAATTGGTCCTCTCCCTGAAGGAAGGCATACTCTAAATGGTTAGGAAGCTCTTTAAGATCTAACTCAGGAGGTTCGATAATAGAAGGTTTGAGCTTGTTTTCGGGCTTTCGGAGCTCGAGATGCTCCGTTGCTTCATGTCTGGGGTAGAAGGAGACTGCACCAACATCCTCCATCTTTTCCACCTCTAGCAAAGGTAGAAAACTCTTGTCCCGTAGCCAGCCTTCCTCGATCTGTTCATCGACACATCTATCAATGACATCTGTGAGTTCATCGACCTCCCCAATGAAATAGAGCCGGTTGGCTGCTTCGAGGGAGAGGTCCATAGAGTCCTTAATGTCGAAGGTTGTGCTATCGGTTCCCACTCGTAAGGTTAATTTGCCGTCATAAACATCAATGACTGCACGAGCGGTAGTAAGAAATGGTCTCCCTAAGATGATGGGTACCAAGTCATCCTCCTCCATATCCAGGATTACGAAGTCGACCGGGAATTTGAATTTCCCAACTTTGACTAGCACATTCTTGCATATCCCTACGGGGTACTTGACCGATCTATCGGCTAGTTGGATGTTCATACGGGTAGACTTTAATCCAGAGTATCCTAGTTTAAGAAACATAGAGTGAGGCATGAGATTGATACTCGCTCCCAAATCGGCAAGAGCATTCTTGATTGATAGAGATCCTATGGAGCAAGGCAGGGTGAAGCTACCCGGATCGTCTACCTTTTTTGGTAGCCCTCGATGGGTCACCACTGAGCATTCTTCCCCCAGGGTCACAAGACCCTCGAGTTTCTTCCGGTTAGCAAGTAGTTTTTTCAAGTATGCGCTATACTTTGGCATGTGATAGCAAGCATCAAGGAGGGGTATGGTGACAACCGAGTCTTTTAGGTATGACAAGAATCTTTTGTTATCATTCTCAGTTTTCTGGTTCCTTAATCGGGATGGAAACGGGATTCTCACAGGGTGGTTAGGGAGGGTTGATGGGGAAGGGGTCGTCAATGGAGGTTGGTCGGGGGTTTTGCCGCCTACATCCTCCTCCTCCTCACCAGGTTTGTTTGGATCGGGGGCAATGGGGGACGAGCTTGGGTAAGGTGGGTCCTTGGTTGTTGTTCCAACTCGAGTGGTTATCACGAGCATGGGGTCTTTTTTGCTTACTGATGGCATTTCAAGATTATCTAGGGTTGAGTTAAGCTTGTTGAAAAACTCTCCAATGTCATCCTGCTGCTCGTCGAAAAGCTCATTAAGACCATTCATTTGCAAGCCTTTTTCTTGAGTGAAGTGACCAAGGTCATCTTCAAAAGTGCTCCTGATTTCGAATTCAGGGCCTTCCTCTCCTTCTTTTCTCTTTACCAGATTTCCCAAGAGGGTGTAATCGTCATTTTGGTAAAAAGGCAAAAGGGAGGGATCAGCATAAATGTCCCCTCCTGACAAGCATGCATGTTCAGTTGTGGCTGCTCCTCCGCATTCTTCTACCTCATGCGGGCCCCCACAGTAATCGCAGATTAAGTAAGGATTCGACAGTTTTTTAGGTAACTGCGATCTAGCTAGGTATTCCACTCTTTTGTGAATTTTTCTCAACCGATCTGAAGTGATTTCAGAAATGCTGACAGTCGACTCAGGTTCATCCCAAGTGTCATCCTGGTCTTGAGCATATTCTTCAATCATATCCCATCCTTCTTCGGCACAAAGATTGGCCAATCTTCCTTTTCTAGATTGGTTAATTCCGTTTCGATCGTTAGAGGAGATATTATCGTAGAAGATTTGGACCAAGAGCCAAAGCTCAATGCCATGATGGGGAACTTGTCTTATTAAATCTTTGAATCTAATCCACGATTTATGGAAGGGTTCGTCCTTCCCTTTTCGGAAATGGAGGATCCTGTCTCTAAACGCTGAGGTTTTTCCAGGTGGAAAGAACTTCTCATAGAACTTGGATATGAGTTGCTCCCATGTGAAAATAGATTCAGAAGGGAGTTTATCATACCATTCTTGGGCTTTTTCATATAGGGTGAAAGGAAAGAATCGCAATCGGGACGTGTCTCTAGTAGCCCCATCCGTATGGAGGGTGTCTACTATTTTCAAGAAGTCTTTAATGTGTTGGATTGGATCTTCCTCATCTAATCCACAAAACTTACACACACTTTGGACAAGCCAAACATCGTTTGCATGCAAGACCTCGTTGGTGTGTTCGTTTGGGTAGACAATGGCGTTTGAGAAGCCACGAGGGGTTGGGGAGGAATAGTCCTTAAGGCGCTTAGGAATGGGAGTTGCGGGGGTACTCATTTCGTCGTTGGGTCGGGAGCTGGGGGTTGTAACATGATTTTCTGAATTTTCTTCAGAAAGGGGTGCATCAAAATCGATGGCGACGCTAGATGGTTCAGAAGCTGAGTAATATTGTCTCAGTCTATCCATTTCTCTTTCGGGTTCCGCATAAGGCAAGACAAGGTTTCTAGTGGAACTACGACTCCTAGTGATCCTAAGGTTAAAGGATTCGTCGTTTGCCATGATGGCAGGTGGTGAAGAGTTACGAACAAAGACACAAAAAAATAAGATAGACTAAAGAAAACCTAAAAATAAAAATAAAATCTCACTAGAAAGGAATCTAGCAAGTAGACCTAATAAAAAGAGATTCTAACCTAGACAATAACTATTCCCCGGCAACGGCGCCAAAAACTTGATACGTGGGAATCGCACCAGGCTTTACCTCTCAAGGGATCTTGAGAAGCTTACAACCCCCACTAGGCAGTGTACCTGATCGTTGTAGTATAGTATAGTGATAAGTACCGGGGGATTGATCGTTCAGCTAGGAATAGTGTCGCTAGGATTAGAAAACCTAAATACTAGTTCTAAAGGTGAGGGATGATTATTTTTATATTTTTATATTTTTTTAGAAAGCAAGTAAAAATCTCGGGTTTGAAGGATTTGGGCGGAATTAGTTGCTAGTCAACTAACCCAATACTAAAGATGCAATCAAAATAAAATACTAGAAATGAAAATAAATTAAATTAACTAGGGTTGTGAGCAATAAGTGGAGAAAATGTGTTTACTTAGATTTCACTACTCCCTATATATCTTTTACACGTTAATTACTTGTTATAGTTGCGTGGACGACGGATTGTATTCCTTAATACCAAGGTTGTCAGGATCGGGATCCTACCTAGGATCGTTTTCGGCTTTGCAAGATCGTGATCGTAGGATCGGATCGGGATCGTAAGATCCTATGAAAATGTATGTATTTTTGCATAGGGGTTGTATTTCTATACTTATATATATTTTTATATAATATTTTATATGATAAACGAATGTAAATAGATGCTAAAACAATAAGTTCCTTGTTCAAATACCGTATTAGTAAAGGGAAGTGATTTGTACACTCCTAAAAGTGAGTGGCACACTCAAATTTTAAGTGTGTTCACATTTATACCCTCACATTGTTTGGACTTATTCATATCCTGTAAGGGTATAAATGTTAACACACTCACATTTTGAGTGTGTCAATCATTTTTGGGAGTGTGCAGATCACCTCCCATTAATAAAACATTAGATATATTGCAATATATACTTGCACAAAGTTACTTCATGTTTCAATCGCTAAATGAGCAATTTGGATATAAAAGAGATACTACATATGTGCACCACTCATGTTTCAATCATTAAATAATGATGTTCGATACAAAGGAAATACAGACATAGTCATAATAAAAGTTTATAAACTAGCGATGGTGCAAACTAGCAATTATCAAAGAAGAAACTGAGATTTTTTGTGTATTTCAATTAAGATTTTTTTTTTTTTTTTTTTTTTTTTTTTTTTTTTTTTAATAAAAAGAATGCCCATACTTTAAAGTTTGCTTCGTGGTGAACAATAAATAAACTAGTTTTTAGTTTATACTATTTGAAATGTACATACGCAAGACTTAATATAAATTAATAAATCATATGTGTGTTGGTAAAAGTAGCATGTAGTTGTCATGAAAATATTGTTAGTCATTATCGTAATAATTTCGTACTTAATTTAGCCAATGCTAATGCTAATTTCCTATAATGAGCATCTGTCACTTTAAACCGAATGGTCAGATGTGAAAAACAATGAATTAGTTATTGTGATTGGGATTTTTGAATTAAACATGGGCTTAAATGCTTCGCATAGGGAAAAAAAAGTAAAAAAAAAAAGGGTTAGCAACAGGATCGGATCGTAAACGATCCCACGATCCTACGATCCGATCCTACGATCCTGAACGATCCTACCTGATTTAAGATCCCGTTAAGATCCTGATCATTTTTTGAGTGTAGGATCGTAGGATCGTGCGATCCTACGATCAGGATCGCGATCCTGACAACCTTGCTTAATACCATTCATGGGGTGGCGCACTTAATTCCCCAATCCTATGAGTGCCTACTTCACTCCTATGTCGAGCCGGCTAAGAAGCTCCTAACATGGGATCATTAGAATTTACTCATGCATTAAATACAACCAATAAAACCTAGTGCACGTCAGTTCATGTTTCCTAAGACGTTCAAGCATGTTACCATTTGGAGATCTGTCAGTTTTCTTAAGCCTAACATCGAATTCATTCATCCAATACAACTATAAACAAGTAATCAACACATAATTAACATCTAGGTTTCATTAGATCCAAGCAAACACAAGATAGATCTAGCCTAGCATGATGGAATTAAGACAAGAACAAGATATAGACAACCAACACATAGACATATTGATTGAATTAAAAGAATATTTATCTCAATTACACATGAAAGGTATCAAGGGCTTAGAACCCTTGAGAAACCTGTAAAATTCGTACCAAGTTCATACTTAGGGTTTCTCCAAAACTTTTCTCTTTTTAATGTGAAAATTAGAAAACTATATATAGGAAATAGGGTCTGACGGCGTCAAGACAAATTTTGTGACGCCGCCATCTCGCCGCCAAAATAATTCTCGGACTGCCTTGATCCAGATCTGACGCCGTCAAGTGTTATATGTTTCCAGGCCGTCATGCATTTTCCTCTTGACGCCCTACTTCGTGACGCCTTTAAATCTGTACTGGATCGTCATGGAAATTACTTTTGACGCCGTCAAGATTTTCTTCTTGACGCCGTCACCTAGTGTTCCCAGTAAGGAAAATTAAGACTTTGGCATTTTCTTCACTTTTATGCTCCAAAAATGTCTGAATTGCTTCCTTTTCCAAATTTCTCCCCCAAAGTACCTAAAATCACAAAAGGAACGATTCAGGGCAATATTTGATCAAATAAATTCAATTCCGGGTTTAAATGACCCCCTAAAAGTGGTTCATTTTTCGCCTCATCACTCACCCCCAGGAGGGGGCATCTCAGATACAACCCCCTCAACAATCTTATCCCCAACGAGAGTACCGATAAACTCACCGACGACACTATCCTCAACAATATTCAGGGCTGGTCCATGAGGCATAGGGATACCATGGATCGCCAGTTCGTCAAAACAGGGTGCGAGAACCACATCACCAACAACATGTTTGCAATTTTTACTGAATGTGTGGGTGCAAAAACACACCCCGCACAGCCATATGCCTGCCTGCAGGAGTGCCAGGTCCAAAGTAGAAAATAAGGCGGGATCATTCGTGATACGCGCTCTATGAGAGGCCTTCAAAGCGTCTGACTTGAAATGGCGGGTGCCCAAATGGTCTATAAAATATTTCTTAGTGAATCCCTTCCCGCTACACCCCTCGTGTCCTTCTAGCTGGCATGATATACGAAGGCTAGCCATAGGAAATAAACCTTTTGTAAATTAAGCCCAAGAAACCCACAAATAAACAAAAGCCCACCAGCTGAGTAAAATACAACTAGAGGCCCACGAATAAACAAAGCCCACCAACTGAAAAAGCCAAGGGGGTGGGCCCCACCTGGAAAATAACCGCAGCCCCTAACCACAACCTTCAAACAAAACACAACCGCAATATGAAAACAACACACAATCCTCTTCTTCTTATCTTTTTTTTTTTTCTTTTTTTTTATAAACTCAAAAAAAATAAAAAAATAAATAAAAAAAATAAAAAATAAAAAAAACCGCAGTATGAACCAAACCCAGGGATCAAACCGCAACACACTACCTCACCACTAACCCAAGAGGAAACCAACCCAGAAACGATTGGTATTCTGTTTCCATGCACGCCGGTCAACCGAAGGGGTAGGGAAAGCAGTAGGAATCCGGTGTAACAGGTACACACTCCGATGGCCAGGAGGAAGGCACAAGACACGCCTAAACACCAACGCTCTCCCTAGAACCAAGAAAATAAAGCCAATAGAAGGACTCTAAACCCCAATCCAACAAGCAGTGTTGAATCGCAGGTTCACAGCTAGACGATGGATCGGGGGACGAAGGTGAACTAGGGGGTCACCCAAATCACCCACACAAAACACCTTATTATTATTATTATTATTATTATTATTATTATTATTATTATTATTATTATTATTATTATTATTATTATTATTATTATTATTATTATTATTATTATTATTATAAATATTAAATAATAATAATAATTTTTAATTATTTTTAAATTATTATTAATTATTAAAATTATTATTATTATTATTGTTAGTATTATTAAGTTATATAAACACTAAACTATTATTATTATTATTATTATTGTTATTATTATTATTATTATTTATTAGTATTATTATTTATTAAAATTATTATTATTATTATTTTATTATTATTATTTATTATTATTATTATTATTATTATTATTATATAATATAAATATTAAATAATAATAATAATAATTTTTAATTATTTTTATATTATTATTTATTAAAATTATTATTATTATTACTAAAATTATTATTATTATTATTATTAACTTATATAAATATTAAACTATTATTATTATTATTATTGTTATTGTTATTATTATTATTATTATTATTATTATTATTATTATTATTTATTAGTATTATTATTTATTAAAATTATTATTATTATTATTTATTTTATTATTATTATTATTTATTAAAATTATTATTATTAGTATTATTATTATTATTATTATTTTAACAGATTAAACATCACTTTCATTAGAAACAAAATCATATGATTACAAGAAATTAATGGGAAACCTCGAAACTATCTGGGCTCTCACTCCTTTAGCAATAGCAAAACCAATCCTATTATTATTATTATTATTATTATTATTATTATTATTATTATTATTATTATTATTATTATTATTATTATTATTATTATTATTATTATTATTATTATTATTATTATTATTATATAATTGTTATTATTTATTATTATATTATTTTTGTTATCTTATATTACATTTTTATGTTTTATATAAAAATAATTGAATTACATTACGTTGTGCATCAAGCAAACACATCGACAGATTTCATCAATTACAATTACAACACATTCCAACTCTTTGAATTACAATTACATCAAATTACAATTCATTCCAAAGATTACAATTCCTTTAAAAACATTCTGTGAACCAAACGCCCCAACATAACACGTGTCTTAGTTAGATTGGTCGAGGAAAGCACATTCCTATTAGCTAATAAGATGCTTTTGTTAACACCCTTGGTTGTACATCATCCAATCTAGGGCTGAGCACCGAAGGTTCAAAACCGAACCGGACTGACGAAACCGACCAAACCGACAAAAACCGAACCGGACCGATGGCCAATCGGTTCGGTTCCGGTTTCAGGTTTTACATGATTTCGGTTTCGGGTCGGGCCGGGTCGGACCAAAACCGACAAAAACGTACCAAAATACACTTAGACCGACAAACCTGAACCGAACCGACCCGACGAACCGTCGGTTCGGTTTCGGTTTTTCATGAATTTCGGTCCTCGGTTTTTTCAGTTCGGGTCGGTTCTGACCCAATGCTCAGCCCTAACAATCAAAGTTGTTGTAGTGGATCACACAAATACGATGTTGTGTTTCACATAGGGAAAATATTGAGGGCGTGCAATATCTGATTGACGCCAACGCAATCTTCACTTGTGTCTAGTAGCGTCGACTAAGCTTCGTGAATTCTTCACATGTGTATCGGCGAAATTCCCTTTCGATAGATCATACCCCAACTTGTAAGATATGTTTTTATGCCATGTTAAGTAATAATCAGAACAAAGGCTAGGAGGTTTCACCAATACTCAAGTTACATCATCAGTTATAACATATGAGTACATACTAATTATTAATCACGACACAATACTACAAGTTCTTGGAAGAGACTTTGTGAAGTTTTTGAAAAGCTCAAGGCAATATGATAATAGTTATTTATTTAAAAAGAAAATTCTTTAAATAGCTTTAAAATATCCGCTATTCAAAAAATAAATAAATAACTTTAATTATATTAGTGTAACTGACCGATTATGCGACACCATCAATATTTTGACACGTGTCTCTTTTTTGTTTTTACTAAGGGTAGTGTGATGTTTTTTGTGACTGACAGCTTTTGTATTTTTGTGTGACCAAAATATGTCTTTCACAAAAAATAAAATAAAAATAAATAAATAAATAAATAAATTGAGACGATATTTGGTCGCACGAAAATTCAATAGTTGTCAGTTAAAAAAAAAAAAAAAAAAAAAAAAAAAAAAAAAACATCTCACCAATCATTTGTATTTTTAAATTAAAAAAAAAGAAAAAAGTGTCAAAATACTAATAAAGTTACCCAATCGGTCGATCGTACTGATCTATTTTAAAAACTTGGTTTCTTTTAGCTAGAAAGCGAGGGGCTATTTATTTTTTATTTATTTATTTATTTTTATTTAAACTCATTAATGGAAACTCCATTATTATAACTACCACTTCATTCCATTTTGGTCAATACCTCATCGTACGCGACTTGTATCTAGCTTTTTGCCTATTTAATTTTCATGACAAAGTGCCAATTTTGTCCCGTTGGTTTTCAAATTTTGCGCTCCCAGCCATTCTAAAAAATTATTGCAAATCATGCCATTATTGTTCACATTTTCTTACACTCACCGTCCTTTTGGCTAATGCCCGTTAAAATTTTCCATTAGTTCTCTCCACGTGTGTATCACATGAGGGTATTTTTGTCTTTACTTTGTTCTTGCGCTAATCACATGCAATTTGTAGTCCCTAGAAATCCTTATTTGTAGGGACGAAATTTGCAATCAATAATTTTCATACATTGTATATTTTGTACCACACAATTTAGTCAAACACATTAATCACACCAATTAAAAAATACACACCGAAGAAGATGGTCATTTGTGGTTGTGGTAAGCAAGCAGTGATTCGAACACTTTGGACAAATTGAAACACTCGTCAAAGGTTTTTATGTTTCCCAATTCTGATAAGACTTGTTTTTCTTGTCGTGGTTAGATCTATGTTTTATTCACACTTATTTTTTTCTTGCCTTTATGTTCTAGGGATCTAACTATTGATTAATAGGATTGACCCACCAATGTGCCATAGTGCTTTAGATGTCATTCCTGACCTGTTGAAGGATAGCTAGAAGAGGATCTTCCAGAGCAATGTCTAATGGAAAGGAAGCCGAGGAAGTGCCTTGTGTGGTCTTGGATTTTGATCTTTGTTGTCTTTTAAGTATCTTTAATTTCAATAGGATTAGTGGGTCTTGTTGGAATGGTTAATCATGTTTGTACTAGTTAAAGGTCATCTTTTTTGGATTTGTATAAGTCGGTTTTTTGGTGCATTCAATATGCTATGAGTATTCAAAATGAGTCTAGGGTTAGTTACACGGTGAAATGGATATATGTATGAAATATGATATCAGCTCCAAGTTTAAAATGTTTGGTTTAACATTTGATTAGTCTTAGGAAGAATAAATTACAAAATTGAAGGAGTTAAAATACAAATTAATTGACAGAGAATATGTCATGAGTGAAGAGAGTATAATTAGAGTTTATATTAAATCACACTATAAACGACACCGTTTTGTGTCCCTATTTTCCCGCCATTTTTCGGCCCAGCACATTAGCCCAACTGCATTCCCACTTTAGCCACAGATTTTGGCCCAGTTTATGTCCACTCAATGAATTTTGTATACACATAATATCTGGAATTCTCCAATCGCTCTCAAAATCACACACACGCACACCAACAGGCCCGGATCAATCGTAGCTTGAAGATGGAGCTGAAATGGATGAATATTGCAAAGAAGAGTATTATAAATGGCATGTTTCAGGTTAGTTATCAGTTTTAGGTTCTTGATTTTCATATACACTTTACTTTTAATTTAGGGTTTTGTTATAATTAGGGTTTTGTTATAATTTGGGGGTTTTTGTTAATTTAGGGTTTATTTATAAATATTAGGTCTTTTGTAGATTCTTTGTTTGCTTACGTGCTCGACTTGATAAGCTGATAAGCCACAAAAGTGGCGTTTGGATTAGCATAAAATTATTGATGAAATAAAAACTAAAAATAAGAAACGCACCTTTCTCTACTCTTGTCTCTTTCTTATATGTTGCTCAATTCTTAATGAGTCGAAATCTTTTTACTATGTTGCAGCGTATATGTACGATCACGGGTCAGTTTATGGCTATGTAGGAAGAACGTATCAGGCGGCACAACATGTGAAATACGAGGATGAATCAGTTCAGGACCATGGGTTTAAGCTTATTTGGCTGGTAAAGTGCTTGGGTCTCTTTGAGCCTAATCACTTCTTCTGCTCATTTTTTTTTTCTTAGTCACTTAGTGCGTAATATGCAATAACAAAAACTTCGTTTACTTACATCTAAAAATGACCCAATTGGCGGTTACGTTATGCTAACATAATGACAGTTGTTACTGTTGTAGGCATGAATGCGGGACAAAGGGCAGGTTGTTGCAGATGGATAGGAAAGGTTTGGCGGGGTCTACTGCTGTGAAGTTGGTGTTTGGAGGTGAATTTGGTATGCGTTTTAAACTCAACTAGCTGTTTTCTTACTTTTACATACTTACTAACGTTGTGGCCATGGGGTGGGGAGGACTAAAGATGAGGTCGTTTGAACTTTCAGACTGCATATTCCACATATCTCACCCGTTTTTTTTTTTACTTCATGGCAGGTACAAATAGGATTCACAAAACGTGACTTCAGTAAGGATGTAATTGTACAATGGTAATATATTTCAGTTAATTCTAATGTTGAAATTAATTGAACTATGATAATGAATGAGACTTGCCGGTCGGATTTGTGAGCTTTAAGATAGATTATAATGTTACGCAATAACAAATATTTTTGTAATTGGTTTTTGCATGAATGCATTACGCGAAGCAGAGGCGATGACAAGGATAGGGGTTGGAAAAGAGAGCGGGCGCGGGATTAGTGCATATTATAAGGCCACTGGTATAAATTTCTAACCTATTATAAATGCTTTGGTTTGTTTTGGATCACATGAAGAAGAGTGGTATGTTTGATGACTGCGTGTTTTTTAGAAATGGCATCTGGATTGGTGTTTGACATTTGGGAGCTGAAAGCATGTAGAAGACATAAGGAAAACCAAGAAATTACCGTGAAAACCATGTTAGCGGTTTCCTGCCTATCCTGCTTTAATGTTTACTGTTGATTTCCAAATGTTAAATGTCGGTTCTTTCTTGCAGCTATTTTTAATTCAGCCCACACCAAAGAACCAGAAGTCCAATATATATGGGCGCCGGTTTCAGAACATTTCAACCCAAGTGGCCCCATAACTCCAAACAGAGTGGATAAAGGAAAATGTAAAGTCCTTGAATGCAATATGGCTAATAGCTACACTTCACGTGGTTGGAACATCAAGATGTCATTCCTTAACTTAGTGGTTCTTCCCGGTGAGTAAAATTGAGCAAGGAAATGAGTGGTGAGATCATCCCAAGAGGTAATGGATCCTGCGGGTAAACGCTCAAGCCATTGACTAGCTTGGTCACGTAGAGAGAATTGAAAGAGACGCAATCGGGTCGTCTCTCGAGTTGCAACATCAAGGTCTATAGAATCTATGATTTTAAGGAAATCCTTGAGATGTTGATTTGGATCTTCGGAACGAAGTCCATGGAATGCACATCCGCTTTGCACCAACCGGATGGTGTCGGATCGCAAGGGAGACACATTGGCTTCTTGAATGAGCTCAATGGTGTTACGATAGCCTTGGTGGCTAGGACGGGAGTACTCTCTTAATGTGCATGCTCTAGGAGGTTGTTTTGGTTGTGGTGGGTTTTGTTGTGGTGGGTTGATGGGATCAAGGATATTACCACTTTCCATGATGTCGGATAGTAATGGTTACGAACAGAGGAACGAAGATATAAGATAGACTAAAGAAAACCTATAAAAATAAAATAAAAATCTCACTAGAAAGAAATCTAATTAGTAGACCTAATAAAAATAAAATTCAACCTAAGCAATAACTATTCCCCGGCAGCGGCGCCAAAAACTTAATGCGTGTGGATTGCAACGTAAAAGGTTTTACCTCTCAAAGGATATTGAGAAGCTTACAACCCCTACCAGGCAGTGTATCTGAGCGATGTAGTATAGTGTGGTGGCAAGTACCGGAGGATTGATCGTTCTACTTAGGGAATAGTGTTCATTAGGATTGAAAATGATCTAAATTAGGTCTAGGGGTGAGGGATGATTCTTTTTGTATTTTTATATTTTTTTTGATGAAAGCAGGTAAAAATCTCGATTTTTAGAAGAGTGGGAGGAATTAGTTGCTAGTCAACTAACCCAAATAACTACAAATGCAAATAAAATAAACTAACAAGAAAATAAAATGTGTAAACTCTATGGAGAAAAGCGTGTTCACTTTGACTTCATTACTCCCTAGTCATCTTTTATTAATTGATAAGCTTATTACAGTTGCGTGGGTGACGGGTTGCATTCTTTAATACTATTCGTAGGGCCGTGTACGATCTTCCCTAACTCTATAAGCTTCTACCTCTTCCTATGGCGACACATTTAGTATCTAAACCATGGCCTCCTTAGTGGTCACTTATGCATTTATTACAACCATTAAAATCGTAGTACATATCCGATTCATGTTTCTTAAGACGTTCAAGCATGTTACCATATAGGAGATTAGCCAGTTTTCATAAACCTAACATCGATAAACAATCACCCAACAACAACTAATAATAAACCATCAATCAATAATCAATAACTAGGTTTTATTACATATAAGCAAACACAAATAAACCTAGCCTAGCATGTTAAATAAAAGACAAGCATAAGATAAAATCAAACAACACATAGATATATTGAGTGATTAATTAATTACTTATCTTTAATGAAATATGGAAGAAACAAGGGTATGAAACCCTTGAAAGGTTCTGAAATTCGTACTAGGGTTTAATTTGTGTGTGAAAAGTTCCTCTCCAAAGTTGCACCCTAATGAATGAAAATAGAAAAGTATATATAGATTTTACAACTTGACGGCGTCACCCTTTAGCATGTGACGCCGTCATCTCGCCGTGATTAGGGTTCCTTGATGGCCTAGATCCACTCTTGACGTCGTCTCGTTCTAAAGTATTCTGGGCCGTCTCTCTTTAACTTAAAGCGTGATCACCTTGATGCTCTAACATGTGACACAGTCACATGTAAATCTTCAAAATCCTTTCTGGCCCGTCAGGTGCAAAGTAGACATCCACCTCTTCATCAAAGAGTGACGGCGTCACCTTGTGACCTTTGACGCCGTCAGGTACTGTTTCCAGCTTGGATTCTTGACTTTGTCGTTTTCTTCACTTTCATGTTCTAAAAACGTCCAAAATGCTTCCTTTTACAAAATTCTTTCAAAAGTACCTAAAATGACAAAAGAAACGATTTAAGGCAATACTTGATCATAAAATTACGACTTAGGGCTTAAATGACCCCTTAAAAGCGTAACACTTTTCGTCTCATCAGTTATCGTGATGATGAGGCTAAAGTATACACAATGTATAACTTATAAGTACAAAAGCAATCTACTTTGAGTAAATAACATGTTTCGATAACATGGCAATGATGTGATCCCTATTTGTCGAATAAAAATAGCCGATACATGTAAGCCACTTTTTGTACATAATCCCGTTTCAAATTTAGACGACGTTTAGTGGAATTTTCATACCATCATTATCATTATAAATATTTGAAAAGATCAAATGATCTTGTATGGTACTTATTTGGGTATGATGGGTGTGAGTGGAATGACTAATGACTCGGGAGAGGGCACTAGCTATTTGATAGTTATGCTATAATAATTTAGTTTTATAGGCCTTGTGTTACAACGTTTTTGCTTATTTGAGCTTCATAGTAGTAAATGCATTGTGGTCACAGTTATTTTTTATTTTATTTATTTTTTTAACGGCGATTGGTATTAAAAAGCTAGCAAGATGCTAGAAATTACAAGGAGATAAGATTAGGGTTCTTTAACCAAGAGACCCAATCAATATTTGAGTTACAACGATTTGAAATCCAAAGAAAAAACGTTTGAACAATGTTATCGAAAATAAGCTCTCTCTTCGGCTGCACCGATCCAAACAGGAACTCGTTTCTAAATTTCCAAATGAACCACCAAGCAACATAACAAATATCTTCAAAAATATCCTTCTTTTTCTTGATTAACCGAATGTTTGAGAGCCAAAATAACCATTCATTATAAGTGTGGAGAGTAACAGTGTCAAGGTCCCACCATCTGCATATATTGTGCATGATTTTTCCAGCAAGATTACACGCGAAAAAAGTATGAGAAGGAGTCTTCACTGCCACGTTACACAAGGGACATAAGATAGATGAATGGTTATCTCGGTTAAAGAACCACTCAAAGTTTTGAGAAAGTATATATAAACTTTGTATGGTATATTGCATTCAACTATGCAAGTTAAGGTAACCACTCAAAGTGGGTGGGGTATACTTAAATATCATATACGAATTCATAATCAGATTATATACGAACGTATTACTATATTTACATATTGGATTACCACAAAGAAAAGTTGCGTCGTTTATTTTTGTTTAAGCTTCGCGTAGTCACGAACTCACGGGTTACTAACAAAATGAGTTAACAAAATTTAGTTAGCTTGATGTTATATTCTTATCATCTCAATAAAACTTTTAACTACATCGGAGTCGATATATGTGTATTACTTCTGCCGGATGACAACAACTTTACTTATGTACTACGTAAATGAAATTATTGCTTGCTCTTTTCTTTAGTGAATTCCCCATTAGTATAAGTGTTTAGTGGATATGAATGAACGATTATCCCATGGAAAGGAACCACTTTACTTTCTATCTTTCTTATACATGTCTCTTTATAAAAAAATCAAACACGTCTTTTCCTTGTTTATGTATCGTAGTTGTTATCATTTCCTTGTATATGTATCGAACAATTTTTTTACTACTATGTATTTATGTGTATTAAACTTGATTTTTTGGGCATTTTTATGTATTTTATGATAGTTTTGCCCCTCTCATGTTAATAAAATGAGGGGCAAAATGGTCATAAAGTACACAAAAATGTCAAAAAATCAAGTTTAATACACTAAATAGTAAAAAAAATTGTTCGATACATATAAAAGGAATAAATGACAACTATGATACATTTTTGTGCAATTAACCTTTATAAAAAAATCAAACACATCTTTGAATTTGGTACGACTAATATTGTACCCTTACTTCAAACATAAAGAAGTTAAGTTGTAATAAAACATGATATTATCAAAAGGCTTACTTCATATTCACATGAATCTCACAAACTCGAACAATCGATGATTTAGTGCTTTTAATGGCACGATTATTTCGCTTATTGTTAAGAGCTTGACATGAGAAACAGAAAACGTTAATATTTTATTTAGTTGTGACCAAATGAACATTTCATTTAATAGTAGGAGTTAAAGAATAGGAATTATAGAAATTCTAGGATTGGGCAAAATTTTAAGACGAGATTATGTTTGGATGAATTTTCGGTGTAAATTTTAAGATGGGAGTTAGGGTGTGTTTATATTTGTATAAAAGGTTTTATAGGTGTTTGGTTTGCCAAAATATTGCAATATACTTAAATGAAAAACCGAATTAACCGATGGTTAAACCTGTTGAACTGGTTTTCAAAACGATGCAAAAAAGTACATAGAAAGTGATGGTGAAAAATAAATCGATTTGTTGAGTTCTGTTATATGTTTGGTTTGTTTTAAACTTGCAATTTATGGACTAATAAGCCTCGTGTGCATCTTTTAACCCAAATTTGTATGCATTTAATTTTTTGCGTTAGTACTTTGGTTATAAGCAATAAAATAGTCACGTAATCCTTATACTTATGTCTATTTGAGTATCTTAACCAAAGAGTGTTTCTCTGGTATCCTGTGGTGCCATCGTGTGGTTCCGTGGGTAAAGTGCTGCCACATCAGCATTTTATAGGATAGTGGACGTTGATACTATTGACCGAGTATGTGGGTAACTGAAAATGGGATTTGTTTTAAACTCTTTTAACTCTTGTTTATTTATAACCTTTAACATATTCTATGTGTTAGGATATTTGTATTAGCTAGTAAAATTTAACATAAGATACATATGTGTCATATGTTTTATCTTATTATACTAGTGATGGTATTGTTATTATTACTAATATGATAACTAGATTTTAGGTGTTATATTAAAGGTTTTGCTTTAATTTGATGGGGTTTGTTGGATCAGATCACTTATATGAACAGGTTGAATGAGGTGGAAATTATTTATATTCAATGAACTGGTTTGTTGGAACATAGTCTTATTTATGTGGAACAGATTTGTTAGAGAAGATCACTTTTGATTAATGAATTTATGATCCTTTTGATTAATGAATTTATGTGCAGATTGTTTAATGCATGGTGATTTGCACGTCAAAAAAATTGATGGGGACACCACAATATTACAACCCTAATGCATATGTTACAACATACCATGTGCATAATTGTGGTGTCCCAATCAATTTATTTGGTGTGCAAATCACCTCTCTTGTTTAAGTAGGTAGAAAAGAAATAAACGAAGTGGAAATTATTTAAAGGGATTTAAATGATTTGGATTTTTTTTTTTTTTTTTTTTTTTTTTTTTAACCGGTAATTCTAGTAATATTTATAAAAAGGGTTTTGCTAACAAGTGTCCACCGGCACAAGCTAGCGTGTAATTAATAAACACAAACTTTTTTATTTAACAAAAAAATGCTTTCAATACACATTAAATAAAGTGATAAATTGTTATATTTGAACATAATTTTCATTTGAATGAATCAAAATATTTCTTTTTTATTAACACGTTAATACGTGCCCGATGGACATATGTTAGCTAAACCTTTAAAAAACATGTTTTATTATATAACTTATTAATAAAATTGACTATGAAAAGTTCATTTTTATTATAGGACTACTTAACTTTAGTTTTAATCAAGTACTACAAAATAAATTCTAAATAGGAAAAAAATAATAATAATAATAATAAAACCGTGTGTTGACTTTGAGTATACTATGGGCCATGTGGGGAAGATAGTAAAAACACGGAGTAATAATTATGCCTCGTGCTTCTAAGAGCATTAGGTGTAGATGGGGAGGTTTGCCTCCTCATTCGGGTCTCACTTCTGTCACATCACCAAACATCTCAACTTCAACTATCCACAACAAACCCCTCTCAGCAAACAACAAACCTCAACTTCCCCCACTCACACATTATTTTTTTAATCATTTCATTAAAAAAAATAAATTAATTTCACAAATACTAAAAAATAACAAAACATACTAATTTTATTTCATCAAATAAAAAAGTTACAATGCGAAAAAAAAATACGATACGAGAAAAAAAAACACGCATAGAATATGGAAATAAAATACGATACGAAAAAAAAAACATACGATACTAATATGAAAATTAAACATTTTATAGGTCATCTTCGCGGTCGAGACTTTGGTATTTCTGAGTTATTCTTGCTTGTCTCTTGCGAATTACTTCGGCTCTAACCGGGTCAGTAACCGTGTTTGGATCGAGCATTAGCATCTGCATATCCTACCACTCCAACGCCGCAGCTTCTTTCTCGAACGCCTTTTCCTCCCTCTTCCTCCGCGCCTCGTAACAAGCCGTTTGAGCGTCTTTTGCTTGATTATACTTTTCGGATAATTGTCCCAAAAAAGTACTCCTTTGACTCCCACCGAAACTCGCCGCACTCGACGTTTCCGTCGACTTTTGTTTCTTTCCGGGTCGCCTGTTGTTTCTTTCGGGACGAGGTCGTTTGTCCGGCCCTAATATATCCTCAAGACATGTAATGTCTAGAGGTTCTTCAACATCCCATTTCGGGTAGCGTTTCAGGATCTCCCAAATGTGAACCAAAGTGAAACCCCTCTGTCCAAAACATTGTGAGAAGTTCGTTTTGGCATTTTCGACATGATCATGATCATTTTCACCACTGCGACGCTCTAAATGTTTATAAATAGCGTTGAATTTTTGGCAGTCGGCATTGATCCTTGACCATTTACCGGATAACATGTTTTTGGTTCGAGGGGCTTCAGTAGTCTGCTCGTTGAAAAGTGCATGAATTTCGTTCCAAAAGAATTCATTCTCTTTGTCATTTCCCAGATCTTCGTCTTGGGAAACTTCTATCCACGCTTCCGCAAGAATCATTTCTTCTTGTTTGGACCACAACTTTCGCGCACGCGTATGAGCAACTTCTTCCAAGTCATCGTCATCGTCCGTGTCCAAATTTACGACGTTTTTTCTTCTTTGGGCTTTGGTTTTTTTTCCTCGGCCTTTGGGCGGTGATCGTGCCTTAGGTACTTTAAACGTACCTTGAGATGGTTGTGACGGTTGTAGTGGTTGTGATGGAGGAAAAGTGGATGGTTGATTCGGGTTATAAAATTGTGGCGACGAATTGAATTGTTGTTGACTTGCGAATCCTTGTTGATACGCATATTGTTGGTTACGGTAAATGTCATTCGGATTTAATAGTTGCGAACTGTATGGCGGTGAAGGGTTTGGACTTTGAGACGAGGGACTAGAAGAGTTTGAGGCTCCCCCGTATTGACGTTGGTTTGACGTTAGGAGGTTCGTGAAATAACCTCATTCGTTCGGGTTTTGAGACATTTTTGTTTTGATTAGGAGAAGAGGTATATAAATTTTTAGTTTAGATTGTTGAATGTAGTGAAGAGAAGTGAAAAGGAAGCTAGTATTTATAGTGTTTATGTAAAAGAAGGTAGGAAAAAAAAAAAAAAAAAAAAAAAAAAAAAAAAAAAAACGTTGTAAAATAAATGGTAATGTTTTCACTTTCCACCTAGCTCTCCAACGTTAACCTGCCATTTTGTCAGTTTTTTGGTTCGCCGTGATCACGGTGAGGAGACCAACAAAGAGGAACGGCGAGGGGGATTTGGTGTAGCGGCGAGCTACGGCTCGCCGTTGATTGTGCCAGGTCGGACGGCGAAGGGGACGGCGAACCCTACACCTAATGCTCTAATAAACTTTCACTTCCCTGTTGTTGCTGCTCGTGCTATTGCACCGCCATTGCTATCGGCACACTTGACATTATACAACCGAATGATGGATTGATATGATGGCCCAGTTGCAACTATTTCAATTTTTAACATTATTTTCAACATATGAAAAATGTTTATACATGGGTTATCTTTGGTATCTCTACATCACTTTTTAGTAGTGTATATTTTTTACATCCTTCACTTTGACCCGCTTTATTTACCGTACAACACAGTTTTTTATTAGTTTTTGTTTCAAATTTTTTTATAAGTTTTATACTTTTCACTTATTAAACTTTATGTTTTCTGTTCCGTATTTTCAATTTTATAGTTTTTAAATATTAAAAAAAATAAAATAAAATAAAAAAATATAAATAATAAAAAACCGAAAAGATCCGGGGGGATCACTAGTAAAAAAAGGGGTATTAACATTTTTACGTAAACTTATTTCTTCGATACGAAAGGTACTTGTTATAAATTTATTCTTTGAAACAATGTTTTAAAAACCGGTTCGACCCGGCCGGTTGAACCGGGAACCGGAGAGACGACCGGGCCTTTGTGAGCCGGGTTTTCACTAAAACTCGAACCGGATTGAACCGCCGGGTTTTGTCGACCCGGGTCAAACCGCCGGACGGAAACCGGCCGGTTCAGCATATATCAAATGACAAAAAAAGAGTGATGTAACATCAGATGATGTAATTGGAAAAGTTCGATGTGTAGGAACCATACGCTTCCTAATCTTGTAAAAGATCGATCGATCGGAGTTTCAGTTTCTTGTATGTTGGTGTGATAGTGTGATGAGGATCCGTCTTTGTGGAGGATGATAGTGGTGGATGAAAACGAAGATCCGTCTGTGTGGGATCTTAGTTTTGTGAGTTACAGTATTGTTTTGTTAAACTAAAGGAGATGGGAAAAGAGAAATCATTGAACAATTGTTCTTTGGATGGTGAGTGATGACAAACTGTCAAAGCATATAATGTAGTGGTTTGTATATTATTCCTTTACAGTGGTCATTTCATATTGAAATGAACTAGTATTTTTTTAATATACAAATAAAGACATAGTTGAATTTGATAGATATAAAAAACAATTTATATTAGTTTGTTAGTATGCATATGCATATTTTGTGAGGTACGTGTACGTCTTTCTCTATATACATTGGGTGATCTTTTCTTTGGTGTAAAACCGGTTGAACCGCCACATTGGGTGATCTTTTCTTTGGTGTAAAACCGGTTTGACCCGGCGGTTCAACCGGTTGAACCGGTGACCCGGTGAACCGGCGACTCGACCGGATCAATTAAAAACCCGGGTTTTAAAACATTGCTTTAAAATCAAGTACTCGTGATTTGTTAATAAAAAGCAAAACTGACTTCAATTTAAACAAACTCATCTAAATTGCTATAATATGGTGCCTGGCTAAGATTTGATATCTATACCCGGCCTAGACCAGGGTAGCAATGTAACTAATTATACCTTGTTATAACGTGTTGTCTGGCTAGAGACGCCTAGGGCTTCCGCAAGAATCGTTTCTTCTTGTTTGGACCACAACTTTCGCGCACGCGTATAGCAACTTCTTTCAAGTCATCGTCATCGTCCGCGTCCAAATTTACGACGTTTTTTCCTTTTTGGGCTTTGGTTTTTTTTCCTCGGCCTTTGGGCGGTGATCGTGCCTTAGGTACTTTAAACGTACCTTGAGATGGTTGTGACGGTTGTGGTGGTTGTGATGGAGGAAAAGTGATGGTTGATTCGGGTTATAAAATTGTGGTGACGAATTGAATTGTTGATGACTTGCGAATCCTTGTTGAAACGCATATTGTTGGTTACGGTAAATGTCATTCGGATTTAATGGTTGCGAACCGTATGGCGGTGAAGGGTTTGGACTTTGAGACGAGGGACTAGAAGAGTTTGAGGCTCTCCATATTGACGTTAGGAGGTTCGTGAAATAGCCTCCTTCGTTCGGGTTTTGAGACATTTTTGTTTTGATTAGGAGAAGAGGTATAGAAATTTTTAGTTTAGATTGTTGAATGTAGTGAAGAGAAGTGAAAAGGAGGTTAGTATTTATAGTGTTTATGTAAAAGAGGGTAGGAAGGAAAAAAAAAAAAGTTGTAAAATAAACGATAATGTTTTCACTTTCCACCTAGCTCTCCAACGTTAACCTGCCATTTTGTCAGTTTTTTGGTTTGCCGTGGCCACGGGGAGGTGACCAACAAAGAGGAACGGTGAGGGGGATTTGGTGTAGCGGCGAGCTACGGCTCGCCATTGATTGTGCCAGGTCGGACGGCGAGCCCTACACCTAATGCTCTAAGAAACTTTCACTTCCCTGTTGTTGCTGCTCGTGCTATTGCACCGCCATTGCTATCGGCACACTTGACATTATACAACCGATTGATGGATTGATATGATGGCCCAGTTGCAACTATTTCAATTTTTAACATTATTTTCAACATATGAAAAATGTTTATAGATGGGTTATCTTTGGGATCCTCTACATCACTTTTTAGTAGTGTATATTTTTTACATCCTTCACTTTGGCTCGCTTTATTTACCGTACAATACAGTTTTTTATTAGTTTTTGTTTCAAATTTTTTATAAGTTTTATACTTTTCACTTATTAAACTTTATGTTTTCTGTTCCATATTTTCAATTTTATAGTTTTTAAATATTAAAAAAATAAAATAAAATAAAAAAATATAAATAATAAAAAACCGAAAATATCTGGGGGCATCACTAGTAAAAAAAGGGGTATTAACATTTTTACGTAAAATTGTAAGAGATCGATTGATCGGAGTTTCAGTTTCTTGTATGTTGGTGTGATAGTGTGATGAGGATCCGTCTTTGTGGAGGATGATGAGTGGTGGATGAAAACGAAGATCCGTCTGTGCGGGATCTTAGTTTTGTGAGTTACAGTATTGTTTTGTTAAACTAAAGGATATGGGAAAAGAGAAATCATTGAACAATTGTTCTTTGGATGGTGAGTGATGACAAACTGTCAAAGCATGTAATGTAGTGGTTTGTATAATATTCCTTTTGTTAAACTAAAGGATATGGGAAAAGAGAAATCATTGAACAATTGTTCTTTGGATGGTGAGTATTTTTTTAATATACAAATAAAGACATAGTTGAATTTGATAGATATAAAAAACAATTTATATTAGTTTGTTAGTATGCATATACATATTTTGTGAGGTACGTGTACGTCTTTCTCTATATACATTGGGTGATCTTTTCTTTGGTGTAAAACCGGTTTGACCTGGCGGTTCAACCGGTTGAACCGGTGACCCGGTGAACCGGCGACTCAACCGGGTCAATTAAAAACCCGGGTTTTAAAACATTGCTTTGAAATCAAGTACTCGTGATTTGTTAATAAAAAGCAAAACTGACTTCAATTTAAACAAACTCATCTAAATTACTCTATATATAATAGAGCGTCAAATGCTGACGCCAAATTTGCGTCATCCGGCCTTTTTCTGCGTTAGCCCAATCCATCTGGATAATCTGCCCATTTTTTCTCTTTCTTTTTTTTTACCTTCTTTGGGCTTTTTATGTTGATAATATGATGCCACCGCATGTTCTTTTTCGTACTTATCTTCTCTGCCTCTTTCTTTGCGAATTGCTGCTGACGTGTGCTCTGTAGCTGCTGCACTATTTTCCGACTTACTTTCTGTCTATACGTTCCACTATCGTAGGTAAAAAAAAGGTGTATTAATGCTCACGGTGGTTGGTTTGTTGGTATATATACTTGAATGCTTTCTTTGACTCTTAAGTAATAGAATAAAATCAGATAATAGGTTGAATTCTATTATGACCAATGACCACGTGACGTGTATGAGTACCAAACAATAACCTTGCAAAGGTCTGATTCCCGATACACGGTGTATTACTGCTCATAGTGGTTGCTTTGTTGGTGTATATACTTGGGTGCTTTCTTTGATATATGCTGTTATAGATGCATGTTGTACGTATTTTAGTTGTATTTTGTTGCCTTTAGTCTATTTGCTTAAGTATGCAAACCAAAAGCAAAGGTGTGCGTAGAACCCATAGGGGCCAGGTGTTGGAGCAGGATGGGTGTATTAGTCCTGTTGCTGATGTGGGTGTGGAATGCGTATCTTCTGGTAATTGTCGAAACTACATACACTTGATTCATGCTCCTGTAGATGTTGTTGATTCATTCCACTGTACTCAGAATGTTTTTCAAAGCCCTGTTAACAGGGAGGATGTTATGGGTATGGCGCCTCCATCGTCGAATGGTATAATGATAAATGAGCCAGACCCGTTACACGCAAGGGCATCATACCGTTTTCGGCAGGCTTCTTTAGACGCATCGGTCAACGGAAAAGGAAAGAGGAAAATGGATGATATGTCGAGTGCCCCATCTACTGGTATGCTCATTTATTTTTTCTATCGTCTTTTATTTTAGCCTTATTGTATTCATGTTTGTGCTTTCCTCGGTTTGTGTTATGTTTGTAGGGTGCTATATTACACATGCGTCTGCTTCTACGAGTTTTGCATTGAATGAAGATGTTGCAGCCGTTTCTGGTGTAAAGAGTTAATGAGTTCTAACTTCAAACACTTGGTTGTTGGTTTCTATCGTTTGTGCCTGTTTTAGGTGCTAATTTCTTTGTAATTGTTGCTGTTGCAGTTCAGGGTGATGCACCTACCAGTAGTGCGTCTGATGTCATTGTGCATTAAGGTGAGTTCTTACGTGTTTATGGATGTCTAAGCCATCAGTTTTTTAACTGCTTCCTAATATGTTTGCCATGAGTTTGGATGGTGATACTTTTTATTTTTATGTTTATAGCTGCAGCGAAGCTTCTAATTCTGTTTGTCATGCCACGAGTGTGCGGTCACAGCTGTCTACAAGGGCCTATCAATGTGAGTTGAGCGGCATGCTCCTATTCTCAAGTTCTTCTAATTCAAACAATACTACTGTTTTCTGTTTTTGGGGGTTCTTATAGGTCAGGCTGACGTGGTTGCCAACAGCTCTTCAAGTTTCGGCACACACGTTCCCAGGACTACATATGCTTAGCAGCATATGTTTTCATAATTTTGTTATCCTTCTTAAAATTTGTATGTTTCAAGCATCAGCTGCAATAAGTGTAGGTGATATTGTTGCAGATGGGCCTGCCAATGCGGCTGTCCAGAATCCTATAATGAATGTACAGTCGGGCACATCCACGTCCAGTCGACAATGTACTTTTCATGTTCCATTCTTATGCGTTTTCTTTTAGTCATAATTTGTTTTGAAAATGGGACTTAAATTTCTGACGCATGGCCATTCTTATCTGTTATTGCTGCAGCACAAGGAACAGCGACGCATAGCTGTTCTCGCGCAGTTGGTTCGGGTTCTGGTAGACAAACGCGTGCCGTACAAGGTACGCTGTGGTTTTCACTGTTTGTAGGTTTAGTGTGGTGTTTCTGGTCAATTCATTCGCATGGTCACATTGTTGCCCCCTCCTTTTTTTTCATAGCATCGTCTGTTATGCTATGCGGTCACATTAACGGTGTTTTCACCTGTCTGTTGCAGGCCGTCCGGATGTGATTAGGTCTATGCGCAAAACGCGAGGTATGCTCACCTTTCTACTTTTACCCGATTTCTTATAGTATCTCTCATAAACGCGCCCGTACGATTATATGGTTGCTTCATCTTTCTGCTACTTATCTTCATCTTCCCATGCTCCGTTGCAGGGCCTCTGGATACGTACACATCTCTGGGTCCATGTAATCGGTGTTGATGGAGGTGGTAAAGTGGTTCTGCTGCCTAAGCAAGAATATCTTCCTTATATATCTATCCTCTTCTTGGCAACATGCATGTTTAGCACATTTTTTAAGCAGCTGAAGCCCAACAGATATAGTTAAACAAATACTTTTTCTCTCTTTTATATGTTATACTGACTCATATTTAAGCAAGTTACTTTCAGCCAAACAACAAGAAGCAAATGATCACTGCCCCGCCGCAACGCGGCGGCTCGCAGCCATCCTCGTTGCTATAATATGGTGCTTGACTAAGATTTGATATCTATACCCGGCCTAGACCAGGGTAGCAATGTAACTAATTATACCTTGTTATAATGTGTTGCCTGGCTAGAGATGCCTAGGGCACTGCTGAGATCCCTTTTTTGGTATTGGAATGATTGTTATTGGAATTTGTTGGAATTTATGGCTTGTATCTATCTTAGATCAGTGTAGCAAATTCCTTATCCACTATTACTTATTGCTTAAAACTTGTGGTTCAACTATACTATTTTAAACTAAAATCTATGAACTCACTAACCTCGTGTTGACACTTTTAGCGTGTATTCTTAAGTTTTATGTGATAGCTTACTTCTGGAGGTGCTTGGCAATGGGCATAGTCATAGAAGATTCTGATAAATATTTGGGACCGCTTTACCTATTTTATGGGCTTACTTCCGCACTACTTTTGAATAATGTAAATTTAACACTTTTTTTAATGAATTTTATTTTAAAGGATTGAGGTATAAACCGTTCTTTATACTTGTGTTGTGATATCAATTGAGTAGCACCCTAGTGACATGTATGCTTCCTCTGAACCCGATTTTGGGGGTGTTATAATATTTCACGCAGTACAAACGTATGACATAAAGATTATGTCATATAATCTATTTTTATTTACGAGTATTTGTTTAGGACGGTTTTCATGTTTACTTAGGAATGTCAATTAAGAATGTTTTAAGACAACACCTTGAGAGCAAGGTGGTTTTGAAAGAGTAAGGAATGATACGCCTGGATTCGAGCTCATGACATATTTAGGTCTTAGGGTTTTACCCTACTTTTTCTTATAAATACTCTTGTAATCATTTATTATAATCAATCAATCAAAGTTTAAGATAAACAAATCTCTATTTTTTTAAATAAACAAATCATTTATTATAATCAATCAATCAAAGTTTATGTGCAAGTTGTTTAATTAGATAGAAAAGAAATAAAGGATGTGGAAATTATTTAAAGGGATATAAATGATTTGGACATTCAACCGGTAATTCTAATAAAATTTACAAAAAAAGTTTTGCTAACAAGAGCCCGCCCACCATAAGTTAGTATGTAATTAATAAACACATATTTTTTTATTTAACAAAAAAAAAAAAATTATTCAATACACATTAAATAAAGTGATAAATTGTTAATTTGAAATAATTTTCAACTTTATTAACACGTTAATACGTGCTTGATGGACATATGTTAGCTAAACCCTTATAAAAACATGTTTTATTATCTAACTTATTACTGTAAGAGCAGTTACATTAGTAACACACGAGTTGCGTTAATGAACATTTAACGTGCGTTAAAGGCACGTTAGCCTTTGCACCATCTCGCGTTAAAGGTGCGTTAACGAGCCAGGTTAAACCCTTAACCCGGCGTTAAGGGTGATTTGTGTAAAAAAAAATCACTTTTCTCTCCTAAATGAAGGAGTGTTTTCGTAAATTGTGGTTGAGTTAATGCTGAGTTATGAATGTGGGTGTTTTTTTGTGAGTTAAAGTGAAAGTGTTAAAGCTGATGTGACGCTGACATGGCACCGTGTTAAACTTTAACTTAAGTTATTGTTGTAAGTGCTCTAACAAAATTGACTACTTAACTCAGTTTTAATAAAATGCTACTAAATAAATTCTAAATAGGCAAGAAAAAAATTTACCGTGTGTTGACTTTGAGTAGACTATGAGCTATGTGGGAAGATAGGTGAAAACACGGAGTAATAATTATGCCTCGTGCTTCTGAGAAACTTTCACTTCCCTGTTGTTTCAGCTCTTCTGAAAGTCACGCAATTTCTGCAAAGACCATTGATCGACTATCGCGTGCAATAGCAATTTCTCTCTTTTATGTCTATCTATTAACATCTTCATTTTATTATTATCTTATCAATATATACCATCTTAGTTTCTTCTTTCTATATATTTCAGTTTATAGTGAATAAAAGTCAAAAGAAAGACATGGATCAGATAGAAGGACCATGGAGTCCTCAAGATGACGAGATGTTGCTAAGTCTTTGCTGGAAACACGGCACCGATTGGTCACTAATTAGTAAGTCTATACCGGGTAGATCGGATCAGTCATGTTGTTCAAGGTGGTTATCATTTCATAGGCCATTTACGCCTGAAGAGGACAAGATGTTGCAAAATCTCGTTGAGAAACACGGCCGCAATTGGTCACTAATTAGTAAGTCTATACCGGGTAAATTGGCTAAGACATGTTCGTCAAGGTGGTTATCACTTCAAAGGTCATTTACGCCTGAAGAGGACGAGATGTTGAAAAATCTCGTCGAGAAACACGGCCACAATTGGTCACTAATTAGTAAGTCAATACCGGGTAAATTGGATGAGTCATGTGAGTTCAGGTGGTTATCACTTCTATGGTCATTTACGCCTAAAGAGGACGAAATGTTGCTAAATCTCGTTGAGAAACACCGCCCCAATTGGTCACTAATTAGTAAGTCTATACCGGGTAGATCGGCTATGTCATGTGAGTTAAGGTGGTTATTAATTCAAGGGTCATTTATGCCTGAAGAGGACGAGATGTTGCTAAAGCTCGTCGACAAACACGGCCAAAATTGGTCACTAATTAGTAATTCTATACCGGGTAGATCTGCTAAGTTGTGTGAGCTAAGGTGGCATGAAAAGACCGAGAAGCATCGGAATTCGACTTTGAAGTGGAAAAGCAGTTCGATGACTAATGAAGATGTAACCATTGTAAGTCTTATGAACATAACTAAAACTGAAAGTTTGGATGAATGATATTTCCCTCTTGTTACTTGACTAAACGACTCGAGCTTTTATCAAGCCTCTACATTTTTTATGTAATTTAACATATTTACGTAAATAACTCAAGAGCTAATATTAATGTTAGTCTAACCATAAGTATTTACTTCGTAATAATTATATACATATGATGATGTTTTGCATGAACCTGTCCAAACTTGTGTGAACCGAAACATGGTAGCGATATAGTATGATTCACGTAAGGAGTTACATGAACCTGTCCAAACTTGTGTGAACCGAAACAACGTATGTATATATCCAGTTATCAATTTATCTCTTTATCTTGTAGAACTTCTCCAAATCGCTACAATAATTAACAACAATTACAGGCAGATTTCTTGAAGTATTTCAAATCTGTTCATGTATCCAGCCTTCAATTTGTTCTATCATGCCGAAATTGAGAAGATAAACTTAGAGTTTTACTTACGAAATCTGGTAGCATACGTCCATATACCATTCGACTTATAATCATTCAAGTATTAGTATAGTATTATAGTTTAATATGAAACTGAGAACTAGGCCACCTATTTTTTTGTTTGTTAATATTCGTTTTTTTTTTTTTTCCTTCCTGTTTTTTGCCAAAATACAGGTTACTCATGAAGAATTACTTGATCGCGAACATAAAACAAAGAATTACTTGGTGGCTTTGGAGGCGGCGCGTGGTCAAGAACCATCTATTGATGATATGGCGATGGATAATGTTTCTCAACCTTCACGAGGTACGCATTCTGATGGTCGTGACCAATCTGCGCCGAGTTGGAATGCTTTAAACAAACAAGACTCGTCACGAATGATGATTGACAGTGACAATGTGCAACAATTCGTGGGGGAAGAGTTTGGATCACAAAATTCCATTCAAGAAGGGAACTCAAACCTTGAGGTAGGAGGCGTGGTTAGTGGTCATCAACCACCATCTATTAGTGATATGGATAGTGGTAGTATGTCTTCGGGAGGTACACATTCTTATAGTAGTGATCATTCAGCGCCGAGTTGGAATGCTTTATACATACGAGACTCGTCACCAATGATGATTGACAGCGACAATGTGCAACAATTCGTGGGGGGCAAGTTTGGATCACAAAATTCCATTCACGAAGGGAACTCAAGCCATGAGGTAGGAGGCGTGGTTAGAGGTCAACCACCATCTATTAGTGATATGGCGAGGGGTAATATGTCTTCAGGAGGTACACATTCTTATAGTCGTGATCATTCAGCACCGAGTTGGAATGCTTTACACATACGAGACTCGTCACCAATGATGATTGACAGTGTCAGTGTGCAACAATCAGTGGGGAGCGAGTTTGGTCGGAACGATTTTTCTGAAGTCTCGTCAAAAGCCTAGTACAAGGAAAGGGAAGGTGACAAATGGCAATTGATTTCTTGGTTTGTTGTATGGTACTTGCAGTTTATGGAATATGCAAGCCATGTGTTCATCTTTAAACAGAGGCGGAGGAGGTAGGGGGACTGGTGGGTGCTGAGCCTCCCCGGCTCCCCCAAACTGTCCAACTACTTTAGTTGTGTACAGTGCTAAAGCTTATATATCACGTATTTTTGTCTACGAGCCTCCCTTAACAGTTGGCCACAAATAAAAACAAGCATCGTAAGATATAAGTTTATTTAGTTGGTTATGGTAATCAATTATGTTTACATAATATTTCTAAACAATAACTAGCTTAAACTTTAGGTGTATTCATTTATACAAATTATACCAATAGACTAGCCTAGTAAAATACCATTGCTCAAAGCAAGCAAAGTAAACCAACTGTTTTAAATATACTCAATAATCTTCAATCTCGATTTTTTTTAATTTTGACCATATTTTAATAAAAGTTAGAATAATATAAGTAATTTAGAAATTCACTTGTAAATTTGTAATATTGACGGTGTTTGTATGAATTAAAAGATATTAGTATGATTAATGTTTGGTGCATAGAAAGGTACTAGTATACAAAAATTTCTTACTTTTACATGGCTTGCATATTAAATCATGAACAACGTTAGAAAAGCTATATATAATTTAGTTTTATAAGCAAAGAGACGAGTTACTTATAACCCAACAACACAATCACAATCACGATATGACCTATAGGTTATAGAATCTATATTCAAACTTCAAACTAAGGGACATGGTGGTTCTGTTTGCATATAATATTTATCGCTATTTTATTTGAAGAAAGTCAGCACCCTTTATCTATAAATCCTGGCTCCTCCCCTGTCTTTAAACCTAACATCGTATGAATGTATCTTCATGTTGATGAATGCACCTTTTGATAAGACGTAGATTAAACACTTCTTTGAATGTTAAACAACCTAAACATAGCACAAAGTAACACGCTAAGTTAGACATAACACATGTCTTAGTAAGATTGGTTCGAGGAAAGCACATTAGCACATTCTTATTAGCTAATAAAAATCTCTCGTGAACACCCTTGATTGTACATCATCCAATCAAAGTTGTTGTAGTGGATCACACAAATACGATATTGTGTTTCACACAGGGAGAATATCGAGGGTGTGCGATATCTGATTGACGCCCACGCAATCTTCACTTGTGTCTGCTAGTGTCGACTAAGCTCTGTGAATTTGATCTTCACATGTGTATTGGCGAAATTCCCTTTCGATAGATCATACCCCAAGTTGTAGGATATGTCTTTACGCCAGGTTAAGTAACACTCGAAACAAAGGCTATAGGCTGCACCAATACTCAAGTTACATCATCAGTTATTAAATATGATTACATAATACATAGTAATGGTTAGGGCTGAGCATCGGGCGAAAACCGGACCGGACCGACCAAGACCGGACCGGACCGAGGACCGAGAACCGGAAAAACCATAGACCGAGACCGGACCGAATGTGGTCGGTCCGGTCTCGGTCCGGTCCGGTCGGTCTTCGGTCGGTCCGGTCCAATTAGGCAAGTTTTTTCGGGTTTTTGGTCGGTCCGGACCGGACCGGACCGGACCGACCGGACCGAGGACCGAATTTGCCAAAAAGGTTAGACCGAGGACCGGACCGAATGTGGTCGGTCCGGTCCGGTCGGTCTCGGTCCGGTCGGTTTTGTCGGTCGGTCCGGTCCATCCGGTCCGTTTGCTCAGCCCTAGTAATGGTTAATCACGACTAGGGGTGAGCATCGGGTCAAAACCGACCCTACCCGACTCGAGAAAACCGAAACTAGGAAAAAACCGCAACCGAAACCGAAATTACTTGGTTTTTCTCAGTTCGGTTCGATTTGGGCTTTGACGGATTTTGTCGGTTTTTCTCGGTTTTTGCTCGAACTGGACCGACCCGACCTGACACGAAACCGAAATTCAGAAAAAACGAAAACCAAGCTAGAACCGAGTTTGGTCGGTTTTGTCAAGTCGGTTCGGTTTTGACTCGGTTTTGCTCACCCCTAGGAATTCACGACACAAGGAAGAGAGACTTTGTGAAGTTTTTGACAAGCACGAGACAATATAATAATTATTATTTATCTAAAAAGAAAATTCCTTACCACATGTACTTGGTTTGTTTCAAAGTTATGGCCAAACAAAATTACTAATAAATTAGGTGAGTGTTTATGACCAAACAAAATGCTTATATTAAATGGGTCCAAGCATTACCCCCAACACCTTTTCGCTGACATTGTGAGCACTATTTTGATAAAAGAAGAAAACACATTCTTCCCAACTCGTATATCCATGTGACTAACACAAAGTATCCATGTTATAAAAGATATGTATGTCATCAAAGATGGCTAAAAAAACTTAAAAATTACACAAGAATGGAACACTTATAAAACTTGAGTGGTTAAACCTCACTAAAAAAAAGTGTGAGCAAGTAAATTAGAACACTGATGAAACTTTGTTACTATTGATTTTTTCCCTTTTTGTCTAATGTCTATTTGTAAATAACATTTTTGTAGTCCATTACGAGTCTGGTACATGGCTTTCTTATTGAGCCCATTTACTCAACTGGTTGCATTTGCCAGTGCTAGAGGTGTTTATGGAAAACGAAACCAAACCGAAGTAAAACCAAACCAAATTGTAAATCGGTTTCGGGCCTAAACCGAAGCGAATAGGAAACCAAAATTTTGTACAAATTTAAAAAAAAAAAAATTAAAGTTTGAAAATCTTGTTCTTTTTTTTGATAGCATATCTTTTTTACTATCTATATATAAGTATATATATTGTCTAAATTTTATAATTATATACGTTTGATTTAAAAAATATATATAACTAAGTGAAAAAGTTTTATATATTTTTAAATTCAGGTTTTTGGGTCAAATTTGAAAACCGAATTTAACTCAAATCTGGTTTTTTGTTCGCTTTAATCCATTTTGAATTCAGTTCGGTTTGATTTTGGCTGAAAAAACTTTCAAGCCAAATAACGTGAACTGAAAAACCGAAAACCGAACCGATGAAGACCTCTGGTGCTTCATGCAAATACAAATAAAAAGCGAGAAATTTCTATTGCACCCGAGCAGCAATAACAAGGAAGTGAGACAAAGGGAGAGAAAATTCGTGAAAGTTTCTGAAAAGCACAAGCCATAATTATAACTCCGTGTTTCACTGATCTTCCCACTTGGTTCATAGTCAACTCAAAGTCAACACACTCTACGTAGGTTTTTTTGCCTATTTAACATTTATTTAGTGAATCACCGTACTTGCTTTCTATTTATTTCTGTTTATATATATAGTGAATAATAGTCAAAAGAAAGACATGGATCCGATAGAAGGACCAAGGAGTCCTCAAGAGGAGGTGATGTTGCGAAGTCTCTTCTGGACACACGGCCACAATTGGTCACTGATTAGTAAGTCTATACCGGGTAAACCGGGTCAGTCATGTAGGTCAAGGTGGTTATCACTTAAAAGCAGTTCGATGACTAATGAAGCACCATCTATTGATGATTTTGCTAGAGATAACATGTCTTCGGGAAGTACGCAAGCTTACAGTCATGATGGATCAACACCGAGTTGGAATGCTTTAAACAACCGAGACTCGTCAACGACAATGACTGAAAGAGACATTTTGGATTTTTAAATTTGTTATATGTTTGGTTCGTTGTGAGCTTGCATTCTATGGATTAGTAAGCCTCGTATGCATCTTTTGACCCAACTTTGTATGAACGAGGATAGCTGAGAGCTGCTGCGTTGCGGCGGGGCAGCAATCTTGCGTTTGTACTACCGTTAATCTAAGAACGTATTTTTTTTCCGAGAAAGGTAACGAAACATTCGTTGTGACCCGATGTGGTTGTTTTCTGTTCGTCGTGATGAACTTGGGCATCGTCATGTGGTATCTCTGTTACTCGTTTCTGGTTGTCGTCTTAAAGATGTTATATTTGTTTGGTACTTTGGTCAACTGGATTGTGGATTTTGTTAACAAATTTAAAAGAGGCTAAGAAATTGGGCTGGAAAAAAGCAGGCTTTTGTTGCTTGTGGTTAAGGCTCAAAAAAGCTAAAAGAAAAAGGAAGAAACTGGGCTAACCATGTGGATGGGCTAGGCTAACGCATTGGGCTCCCGCATTGTGACGTCAATTTGACGCAATCAATGGGGCAACGAATTATATGGCACCGATTTGACGACATATTATATACTACGAGTTGGGCGACGGTCGGCCGCGTTGCGGCCGGGCGGAATTTTTGTTTTATTGTATCTTGCAAGGCTGTTAGAGCTCGTAACCCCTTCTACGACAACTACAAAGCGTAAGTATTATTTAGCTATCTACAACTATTGAATTTGGTAAATGTACTTTAAAAAACTGTTATGATCAGACCGCAACATGGAGTTAAAAAACAATGCGCAACCTAAAACAATTATACATAAACTATTTTATGAATGTAAATGTACTAAAATATATGAGTAGTAGGACCGATTTGTAGCACGGTAAAATAAGAAGCATCCTCAACATCAATTACTGGAAAACCATTCTGATAACGAAGCAATAATACGTGTCTGAAGGAAACAGGTTCGATTTCTAATCTGTCGAACCCAGCCTATGCCTATATCACCTGGTTACATTAAATGTTTAAACGTATAAGAAATAAATGAGTTATTGCAAAACTCAACTAATTGGACAAAACTAAAAATGTTCAAACAAAATCTGATATCCCTTGTATAAGTCCCATAACCTGTCTATAATAGTTATCCAGTTTTATAGTTCCCTTATTATGCACAATAGCAGAAAAATGTTCAAACAAAATCCGATATCCCTTGTATAAGGCTTTAGTTAACGGTCTTGGGTAAATAAGCCTTGAGGCTTTAGCCATGGTCTTGCCGTGGCTTTGGTCTCAGCTACCATGGTCTTGAGACTCAGCCTTGGCCTTAGCCAGGGTTGTGGTCTCGGCTTAAGGCCATTAGGCCTCTTGGTTTGCCTTTAGTTGTGACATAAAGTATAATCGTAAGACTATATATAGGGCAGTTTTGGTTTTTGAAGGATAATGGCCTGTTTTAAGCATTTTCAGGGCCCGAGCAGCTTTGCAATTGCTGGAAAACGTCGTTCCGGACAACTTTTGTGTTTTAACTTTTTGATGAAACGGAGCAGAAGGCCTTGAAAAAAAATGGTCAGACCCTTAACAGCTTCAACCTGGCAGTTTCGGCGTTTTGGTTTTGCTAACTTCTTTTGGCCGTATCTTTTGACTCGTATACTCGTTTTAGGTGATTACAATTGCTATGTTTTCCTTTTAAAGTCCTCTATAACAGTAGATAATTGAACAATATCATGGTTATACTATTTTGGTCGATTTTCACAATATATGTTACTAGTTTCCTTGTTTACATCCATTAGGTTAACTTATAGTTTCCTTAACTTGTTTTAAAGGTTTTGTACAACATGAATCAATATAGTGACTATATATATAACATGTAATTAACATAATAAGCATGCATTTATAGAGTGATGGTGGTGATTATATGCTTACAACTTTTGGCCTAACAAAAGGGAAATCAAGAATCAAGGACTAGTACAAGGACTTTGAGCTTTCCTCTTCTTAGATTCCTTCACTTCTTTTGTATGAGCAAGGTTGTGCTAGGGCTTGAACAAGATCTTGATGATGCCTTGGTGACTTGAGTGGATTCAAACTCAAGAAGATCACCAAAGGAAGGAAGAAACTAGAGCTTGATTCATGTGAAGCTTGACAAGAGCTTTCACAATGAAGTAGAACTTGTAGATTGAAGATCAATGTATCAAGGTGTTAGGGATTATGTTGTGTTCGGTTTGGATGATGAAACAAGAAGGTAAATGAGTTTCTTAGTCTTATAATGAAAGTATATGAAAGATAAATGAGGAGGTTAAGTATTTTTGGATATTTTAGCTAGTAGTGTACAACTTTGCTACCTAAAGTATACTTGTCACCATCCTAAGAGATCAAGGCTTAAGATCAAGACACAATGGCTTGTGAATCACTCATAAGTCTGCCAAAGGTGATATAGGGTGACTAGATGAGTAGTCTTGGTATTATCTTGGTTACGGAGTGAGTTTTGGTTCCGTTAATCGCTAACTATAAATCGTTAAGTCACGAAACGTAAAACCAGGTATCGTAAAAATATGAAACTTGTAAGAATGATTTAACTTATGATTATATTCTATTATAAAATATAAAATGAGTGGTAAGTTCCATCGGGTTGCTTAAACGTTGTTAAAACTGGAAACGCGGGTCTAAAACGCGCAATTCGCGTAAAACACTAAACTGGAAAACGTAAAATTCCAAAACTTGTGGAATTTTTGTAATATGAGAGAAATATATATTTTATTGTTTATAGTGTTTTATGGACATATTGGGGTGCTTGAATGATGTTTAAACCTAAACGTAAATCTCAGACACGGTTTCGTGAAATTAGTTCTGAATGGATTCAACGTACGTCGTCAGGACGACTGGTTGAGTATTACTAACTCATCATGATAAATGAAAAAAATTTTACGGGATGAATAGTAAAAGTGAATAGTAATTATAAATAGTGATAGTGAATAGTAAAAAAAAGACATGTAGGGTAAGGTGGTTTTCATCACCTCAAGTTATACCATTTACACCTGAGGAGGACCACACTATATTACACGCTCATGCATGTTATGGGGATAAATGGGTGCGTAATGCGAAAAAACTAATTGGTCGCCCGTATGACGTGATTCGGAACCATTGGAATTCGACTTTGAAGTGGAAAAGCAGTTCCATGATCACTAATGAAGCCAAAATACCACATCCGTTTTTCAGTGATATTAATTGTGGACAACGGAACTCTTATATTCACGATTGGAACTTAAGCCTTACGGTAGCCCCCTCTATTAGTGATATAGCAAGGGATAATATGTCTTCGGGAGGTATGCATTCTTGTAGCAGTGATCACTCAGCACCGAGTTTGAATGCTTTAAGCAAACGAGACTTGTCACAAACGATGAGTGACAGTGACAATTCTCCGGACGTCTTACCAAAAAAGCAATGTTCTGATCCAGTTCGACCCAGCCAGTTGAATCATTTTTCATCAAAAAAACAGACCCAAATGAGCCGGTTTTTCAAGGCTTGAAAACCTAGTTTGAACCACTGAGTTTCATATGACCCTAATTAATCCAGTTCACAAACGTCGGCAGTGTTTGATATTTTTTTATTATTTTTATTTTAGAAATCTTATATGATAAGTTTTAATTCATCATGATGATGAGTGATTTATTTATTATTTTTTTATTTTTTTATTATATTTTTTTTAAACTTGTATTGTTGAATCACATGTGTTTGTGTTTGATAAAAAACTAGCCGAATACCCGTGTTGTGGGACGGGAAGTTCTACAGTGATATATAATGTCAAATTCATATTTTAAAGTATCAAATTGCGTGGTTATTAGTGTAATATGTTAGATTATATTACAAAGATGACAAATCACATAACAAACTTAACACATAACCTATTCATTAGTCTTTGTTGTAGTGTTATCAAACATGATGGTTTGATCCACAACTTCTTGTGTTACATGTGTTTGATTGAGAGAAAAAACACACATATATAACACATGATTTTACACCGTCGCATACATTTCACGCTATGTTTGTCAAAAACAGTGAAGCATACCAAACACGACATAAATTACGAAAAGTATATAAAAACATACCTCATAATTATGAAGCCAAGAACATAAACTAAATAAATATTCGGCATGTCACTTTGTTCTTTTAACTACTAACATTCTTAAAAACTACACTTAACAAGTATATAAATAAAAACCATGTTTACGATTCATGGACATAAATAAAATATAAAGATAAGCAATAATGTATGCTAATAACAATATGATACCTTTATACTCAAAACACACTTCCAAACTTTCATCCATCCCTGATCATCATTTTCTTTTTTTTATCAAACCAACACAATCAAATTTTCAGCTAGATTTATATTGTTTTCTTTTCTTTTTGTTTTTCTTTTCTTGCGTGCCAAAATCATACTAATTTTTATGGAAAATGATTTGCATAACTAAAATTCATGCATAAAAACATGTCTAACTCTAAAATCATGACACATTGCAAGATTAATGGTGGGTATTATGAAAGAGAAAATGTACATTTCACATATCACATGATGATTTGTTTAGACATGAATCATATCACACTATTTTTAATACAATCGATATCTCAACCAACCACATATATTCACATCTTTAAATGTCATGTTAACGTAACTTGAAACATTTTTGGTTGCTTCATTTTAACTACGCGAACTTCAGACAAAAATATTTCACACAGATAAAATTGCACACTTACATTAACTGCTTCTGTTATGTGTCCAAGTTCACTTTAGGAACGGTGTTGACAATTGTTTATCCCTTTCTACCAACTATTGTACTTTCTTTGACTTTCTATCATATGTGCTTTTCTACTTATCTTCACTAGAAAATTCTTGCCTGAAATTTCAAATACGTAGATAATTTTCCTAAGTATCGAAGTTCAAAATGTCTTTGATTGTTGAGGAAATCAAGTGGAGTCAGTGAGTTATTGTCATTACTCATTGACTCTATCGTCTTCTATCAGGTTTAAGACTTCACTTACCGAGTTCCGCCTCAGAAAGTGGCGAGACTTTCCTAGTCTCTGATGAACTCTGAAGATGTCTCCCGGAATGTTCAGTCATTCAGGGACTTTGTTTAATACTTGGGATATTGTATGTTCAAATCTTAGTCGAAGATTATTGCGCTCTAAATTGTTCTAACAATTTGTCCATAATAAAGCCAGAAACCATGAACATTAGTTAAAAAAAATAATAATAATGTAGAATCTGACTCTTCATGGTTAACAACAAGTCGCATGAGCAATTGTTGGATTTTTGTTGGTTTCATATGAGCGCGATGGGATCAATTGAAGATTAATGGGAGGTTTTTCAACTAAAGAAAAGAGAGACTGTTTGTGGCAGGTAAATAGGAGGAGTTATAGAAATTCTAGGATTGGCCCAAATTTAAAGACGGGAGTTATGTTTGGATGAATTTCTGTGTAAATTTTAAGACGAGAGTTAGGGTGTGTTTATATTTGTATTAAAGGTTTTATTGGTGTCTGGTTAGCCAAAATATTGCAATATACTTAAGTGGAAAACCGATTTAACCCGATGGTCAAACTTGTTGAACCGGTTTTCAAGATAATGCAAAAAATTACATAGAAAGTGATGGTGAAAAATGAATTGATTTGTTGAGTTCTGTTATATGATTGGTTTGTTTTAAACTTGCAATTACGGACTAATAAGCCTCTTGTCCATCTTTTGACCCAAATTTGCATGCATTTATTTTTTTTCGTTATTATTTTGGTTATAAGAAATAAAATAGTCACCTAATCCTTATTTATGTCTATTTGAGGATCGCAACTAAAGAGTGTTTCACTGGTATCCTATGGTGCCATCGTGTGGTGTAGTGTAATACTTCTGGGCCCTAGCCCATGGCCTATTTAGGTCTTAGGGTTTTACCCTACTTTGTCTTATAAATACTCTTATAATCATTTATTATAATTAATCAATCAAAGTTTGAGATAAACAAATCTCTAGTTCTAAGCGGAGATCACTTATGTGAATAGGTTGAGTGAGTTGGAAAATTTTTATATTCAATGAACTGGTTTGTTGGAGCATAGTCATATTTATGTGAACCGATTTGTTGGAGCAGATTACTTTTGATTAATGAATTAATTATGATCCTTTTGATTAATGAACTTATGCGTAAATTGTTTAATCTGGTAGAAAAATAAATAAATGAGGTGAAAATCATTTTAAAAGGATCAAAATGTTTAGATATTCAACCGGGTAATACTAGTAATATTAAAAAAAAAAAAAATGTATATATGTTTCATTGTCTAACTTATTAATAAATTAACTATGAAAAATTCATGTTTATCTTATATGAACTTAACTTTAGTTTTAATAATGTAGTACTAAATAAATGCTAAATAGGGCAAAAATAAATTATTAAAAAAATAATAAAGTACCATGTGTGGCCTCGTGCTTCTGAGAAACTTTCACGTATTTCTTTTCCTTTTGTATAATAGCAATTTCCCGCTTTTAGTTTTATCTATTAAGATCTTCATTTTATTATATCTTCAATATATACCATCTTATTCTTTCTATTTATTTCGGTTTATAATGAATAATAGTCAAAAGAAAGTCATGGATCAGATAGAAGCTCCATGGAGTCCTGAAGAGGACGACATGTTGCTAAATCTCTTCTGGAAACACGTCGACAATTGGTCACTAATTAGTAAGTCTATGCCGGGTAGATTGGCTGAGGTATGTGAGTTAAGGTTGTTATCACCTCAACTGTCATTTACCCCTGAAGAGGATGAGATGTTGAAAAATCTCGTCGAGAAACACTGCTTCAAATGGTCACTAATTAGTATGTATATACCGGGTAGATCGGCTAAGTTATGTGAGTCAAAGTGGTTATCACTTCAAGGGTCATTTACACCTGAGGAGGACGAGATGTTGTAAAATCTCGTTGAGAAACACGGCCGCAATTGGTCACTAATTTGTAAGTCTATACCGCGTAAATCGGCTATTTCATGTTGGTCAAGGTGGTTATCACTTCAAAGGTCATTTACGCATAGTACAAGGAAAGGGATGGTGACAAATGACAATTGATTTGTGGAGTTCTGTTATATGTCTGTTCTGTTGTAAACTTGCATTCTGTGGATTAAAATAAGCCTCGTATCATCGTATGCATCTTTTGACCCACCTTTGTATAAATTTAATCTTTTGCGTTATTATTTCGGTTACAAGCGATAAGATAGTCATGCTTTTATATTTACGCCCATTTGAGGATCTCAACAAAAAAGTGTTTGACTTATTGTTACAAGCTTTCAAATTCTTATCAATACTTCTCTACATATAAATAGTTTGTAAACAATTTACTGTCCACTTCTTTGTAAATCTAATTTTTGGAAAAGCTTATACTATTTTTTTTAGAAAGGCAGGAAAAGCTTATACTATTATTAATTAGCACACCCAAAAGGATTGACATGAACAATATCATTTCTCCATTAACCAAGTCATGAAGGAAATTGTAACAATTACCACCAACTGAAAACTTTTCTCCATACTTGAAGGACATGAGGGCAGCCTATTAAGGCATGCTCAAGAGTTTCCGGAGCCGAGTCACATCTCTAACATATGACTAAAATACCCTGGCCGGTTTTCAAGATTAGTATAATTAGGCAGCCTATCCAAGCAAACATGCCAAACAAATACATTGACCTTCTTAATTTGAGACCCAACTATTCCAATAAAAACCTTTTCCCAAAACAGTGAGGAAGGAGCAGTTTTTCAATATATGAATAACATCTTGAAATCATAATATCCAAGTATTAACATCTATAAATGGTCCACATACTATAAAACAAGAAAGTTAGGCAGAAGATGATATGTTTAGCCAATCCAAACATGCACTTCAATTGCAAAGGTGAATAGGCATATGACGGCGAAATAAAACACCGTATGAACCAAAATAGCGACTCCACTATTGTCTGAAAACAGCAACCCTCGAGATAACAATGCAGATAGCAACACTGCCACCAAACCGGCCCCCAATCTGGCAATCCGCCATCTTCTAATTAATGATTTTTGTGAGTGTGATTAGATGATGAAGGGGTGCATGGGGATTTATATATACAATAAGTGAAACGAAAACTTGGTTAAGAAAAAGAGGCTTTGTTGGTGGATTGATGGGATGGGGATAAGTTGATGAATCACTCATGGTTCGCTATCGTTTGCTTTATATATTTGCATGGGACACAAATATGAAATATCAAAAGCCTCGGTTAGCTTAAACTATAAGTATAAGCTTATATAATATCGGTTCATGATTTCCATTAGTAGAGTTTAACACTTAAATGGCATGTAACATGTAAACGTTAACTATCGTAATATATCAGACAGAAGTTAAACGAAAAATTATACTACTATATTGTTTGTTTGACATGACGCTGTTACATTTAAACTAACATAAATCTAACAAGCCAAGCTAAGATATGTAAATATTATTCATTAGAAAATGATGTAGGAAAGCACTCCTTGTTGTTTGCATGATTACTATATAATATATGCATACTTTCATTAGCCAATTTATCGATGTCTTTTTCTTTTAATATTACGCCATATCAATTTTTTGTAATAACATAAATTTCCTTCGTGAATAATTATGATATTTTTGGAGCTGTGTATCTCTCGTTACTCGTTATTAATAAAAAATAATATGTAACTGTTTTACGAAATACAGATTTTGATGTATTTGTTTGAAGGTAATTCTCAAGTAACTGTTGGGCCTTAATAGATTCTGTAGCCCATTATGAGTTATGTTTATACGTGGGTTTGTAATTGGGCCCAGCACCGCGTGCACACTGCACACCACTATTGACTATTTTTAGTTGTTACGATGTCTTAATCTAGGTGTAGTAATATGCAAGCATTTTATATTTAGAAATTATGACTGCAAGGTAAGTCGTAGTAGACTAATACTCCTAACAATCTAAACACACAAATGTATAACTTAATTTAGAATCGAATATAAGAAGTAATGTCGTGCATTAATATCATTACGCACACGTTTAGACATGTTTATCAACGAAAACGGTCCAAAAAAAGGATAAAAAAACACTAAATTTTAAAATTGGTCATGTTCGCGACACAACAAAGATGGGTAATGACACCATCACCATTCCTTTTAAAGAAAATAAAAGAAAGAATATGATTATTATGTGTTTGTGTGTGCTCTTTTCGTAAGTACACGGTGCGGAAGATGATATAGATTTAGTAAGTCATTTTCTTTGCACAATTAACCCTTTTGTTTTTAAGGCTAAGAAACCCTTTTGTTTTTCGGCTTATAATATAAACTTCACCAACTTAATTAGCTCTAGCTCCGGTCTATTTCGCCGAAAAGAAAGAGAAAATTAGTGAAGTTTCTTAGTAAGCACAATGAGGCGTAATGATTATTTGAATAATTGGGACATAATATAGTAATTTACACTCGCTAGCTGCACAAAGTCATGAAGTACTAGTAAACAAATAATAGCGTGTCTTTGTTTTAAGTTACGATAAATATATAAGTTAAACGAAAATAGACATTATTATTATTATAATGGGCAAATAACCTATTAATGTACTATACTTGCCACAAATGTCATTTCTATTTACTGGGAAAAAAAAAGAAAAAAAAAAAAAAGAAAAATCTTTTTATGTCCATTGAACTCGACTATTTTGTCTTTCTTTGTGTATTATGACAGTTTTATCATTCTAAATTACATAAATGATCCCTGTTGGTTTGAGAAAATTGCATCCACCGTCCCTAGGCTAAATTACATAAATGGTCCCTATCGTTTAGAAAATTATGTCCATTGTTAATTTTTTTCAAATTTTTTTTTCGAAATTCTTTTTTTTTCTTATTATTTTTTTTGAAGTTATTTTTTTGCATTTTTTTTTGTGTGAAATAATTTTTTAGAAATTTTTTTTTCGTGACATGTGAAAACAAAATTTTGGCCGCTTTCTAGTCTGAACCATCAAAAGTGTAAAACACAAAATTTGTCCGAAATGATGTTTTACATCAATACACGCGTGATTTTAACATGAAAATGCGAAAAAATGACTATTTACTATCAAAAACTTAAGCGGTTTCTGTATCGATTTTAAATAACGATTTTGATCCATTTCTGATCCGAATCATAAAAAATGTAAAACACAAAAGTTGTCCGAAATAATATTCTACATCAAGGCTCTCGAGATTTTAACCTGAAAATACATATAAAATAAAAAAAATAAGAATTTCGAAAAAAAAAAAGGAAAAAAATATGAACGTGGACGCAATATTCTCTAAACAACAGGGACCATTTATGTAATTTAGCCTAAGGACGTTGGATGCAATTTTCAAAAATTCAAAAGTAAAATGGTTATAACAGAAATTTTTTTTATCTTTATTACACAAAGAATGACAAAATAGTCGGTTCAATTATTTGCCTTATTATTATTATTATTATTATTATTATTATCTGTGTTTCCACCAGTCAGTCAGTCAGCCAGCCGCACGAACATAAAAAGCGAGATTTTTCATTTGACGAACTAGACAAAGGAAGAGAAAATTCGTTAAAGTTTCTCAGAAACATAGTTATTACTTATTACTCCGTGATTAGGTTTTTGCCTATTTAACATTTATTTAGTACGTGATTAAAAAACTATCCATCTTCTTCTTTCGTTAAGTGTTGCAGAGCTCTGATTTATAGTCAACTTATTGTCGTCGTCAGGTTCGATTCTATTTCTTTTTTTCTCTTCAATTATACTATATATTTATAGCTGTTCATATATTTATACCTACATACTGCTTCATTTTATTATATCATCAATATATACCATCTTAGCTTCTTCTTTCTATTTATTTCTGTTTATATATAGCGAATGAATAATAGGCAAAAGAAAGACATGGATGAGATAGAAGGACCATGGAGTCCCGAAGAGGACGAGATGCTGATAAATCTCTTCAAGAAACACGGCGATAATTGGTCACTAATTAGCAAGTCTATACCGGGTAGATCGGATCTATCATGTAGGTGGAGGTGGTTATTTTATGACAAGCCTTTTACGCCTGGGGAGGACCATATGTTGCTAAATCTCTTCATGAAACACGGCTCCAATTGGTCACTAATTAGCAAGTCTATACGGGGTAAATCGGCTAAGAGATGTGAGTCAACACTACAAGAAAAGGAGGCTTTAGTGACCAAACTTCAGTGACGACATTTCATTTTGGTCACTATTTAGATGAAAATAGTGACGATATAATTTTTCGTCATTATTTTTGGTCATCGGTAGAAAGTCAGTGACGAAACTTATAAGTGGTCACTATTTAGTCACTAAATTACATGAATAGTGACGAGAAATTTCGTCATTAAGTATTAGTGACGAAATTTTGGTCACCATTTCACATATTGCTAATTCTATAAAATCATTAAGAACAAGGGCATTTAGATATGTACTTATTAAAACTTGCATATTCGTATATTAATCCCAAAATCATAAACACTATGAAACATTATGATAAAAAACTTGTATTGTAGAGAAATATGCAAAATTGCAAATATTTAACTTTCTTTGATGTTTTCTCCACTAAACATATTATTTGTAACCAATTTTTTGAAAACCGGGTTTTTTAATCGATCGGTCAAGTCACCGGATCACCGGGTTACCGGTTCGACCGCGGATCAACCCGGTTTTCTATTAAAAAAACTATTTTTTTTCAAGCGGTTCGACCACCGGGTCAACCTGATTTTCTGTAAAAAAATGAAAAAAGACCAAACACGATCGAGTTTCAGGAACTGGGTCGACCCGCGTCACTTAAAACCCGGCGGGTCTAACTAGTTAACCCGTTTCTAAAACCGGGTTTTTTAACCCGTCTTTTTGACCGGACCCGATTCAACCGGTTGAACTGGCCGGGTCGAACCGGGTTTTAAACTTGAAACATAAACTTTCAAATTTCAATATGTAAAAATAAAAAAAAGAATTTGTATATCAAACATTTAAAAAATAACTTATATAAAAAAATAACTCATATAAAAAAAAGAATTATAATTTGTTCTTTGACATGAACGATTCAGGTATAAAAAATTTCAAAAGATGAACCATCCAAACACTCATCCAAACATCACTATAATTCATTATCCATTCATCACCAAATTATCCAAACGGAGTATAAAATCATTATAATTCATCAGTATAATTCATCGCTCAAGCTGTCATTAGTGATACGGTTCGGATCTCAAGCTCTGTTATCACCTGATTTTTTAATTTTTTTACTAATAAGCTCATTTGTGTTACTGTAATTGCATAAATAACTGAATGTTTGTATTGAATGTTGAAATTTGAATTTACAACTAGCGGTTATCCATAATTTGTCCTAATATGAATGATGTTGTACGTTCAATTTCTGTTAGATGAAAGTTTGTATTGAATGCTGAATAACTGTTCGATGAAATGCCTGACTTAGTTGTGTATGTTTTTTTGCTAAAAGTATTGTGGATTGGATGTGCAGATCAAGTGTTTGACGAAATGCCTGACTTAGTTATGCGTATTCTGTAGTAATATTTTGTTTGTGCATTATGCGTATTCTGTAGTTATGAACTAGTTCGTGTGTTGCCTTAAGCTACTAACTAGTACTTTAGATTCGTGATTTTGTTTAAGTGTTCCGTTTTATAGAAGCGGTCGTGAAATAACTTGAATACTATCTATATACAAATAGTCGTGAAATTATCTGAGTTTGATGTGAAATGATTCGAAATAAAGTTATGTTTTGTTTTGGTGTATGCATGATACGATATGTACCACCTTAACTATATGTTAATTCAAAAAGTATAAGACACTAAAGTTGCGGTTTATATTGTGGACTATTTGTCCTAATGGAAAGGCTAAATAACAAGTATGTTTAAAGGGATAATTTGAAAAGTAAGTAAGGTCTCCCTATGAAAATATTAGAACACTGATGTATGCATATATTAGCTAAATGAATGACATTATGCAGAAAATAATGACAAAAATCCTAGAGTGATGTATGAATATAGGAACAGGGGTATACCAGAATAGCAAAAATCCTAGAGTGACGTAGCATGATCATTGCATTTAAGTAGAAAAATCATGTCATTGTATTTAAGTAGAAAAATATATAGTTCATTTAATAGCAAATTCACGCAGAGTAAGTGGTGTAGTGTGTATAAAGTTAAAATGCTGTCAATCCTTACTTAATATCAACAATTAGTAACACACAGTGTATACTCAATTGACAGCATATAGAGGCAATTTAGCCTATCATCTCAGCATATAGAGGCAATTATGAAGTGATCAACAAAAAGAGCAGCCGAGAACGAGATGATGAGTTGGACATTGAACCCGTTGGGATTTTGTACGAGGATGAAAGTTGGAGGTCCCCTTTTAGATCAATGCATCCTGCTTGGCTGCTTGCTTACAGGTTATAGTTGATTCTCGTTCTCTGATGTGGCATTAATTGGAGCTGGAGTGCTTTTCTTCTACACTCAGTAAGTTTACTTTTAATTCAGTGTGAAATGCTTGTACAGTGTTAAAATTGAACCATTATCCCAAAGACCATCTATGATATGTTGCTACTGATGTTAATAAGCTGTGAATATATATTACGTATTGCAACATGTTTAACTGACAACAATTTAACTGATTTCTATCATGCTGCTAAGTGAGTGCAAAATGGTAACATACGAAGGGCCTGGGAGCCAATATATTGCTACTTGCGTAACTAAGGAGCCCACATAACAAACCCTGATACATAGCATCACGTCATTATCTGTTTCGTGTCCATGTTACAACCATCTTTGCTAGTGATCCGGCTAGGATATTGTAGGAATACCACAGCCTCTAGACTTACCTACTACCATAATGGACAATTGACGATGTTTCTATTGAGTAAAAGATATGATATTGTGGCCCTTGGTGTAAGCAGATTTTCTTAATGGTGGACCACAAGGAAAAAGGCAGAAGGACCACCTTAGCAATCTAATGTAGCAAAATGTAGTCATATGTACGTATCCCATGACAATCTCGTTAACATCTTGTATTCTTTTGATGATTGACAGGTGGACATTTTATTTGTTGACTTTCTATTTTGCGGTACGCAATGTTGCTAATCTTGTCTCTATGAGTTTTATAAACTGCATAGCTCTCACATGCACTTTTTCTTTCACAACTATTGTTTGTAGCTTGCGTCCTCAACGTATCAATCATGTAGATTTAGACATAAAACAAGGCATGTTAGAGGATCCTTTAATAGAAGATGGCCTGGCTTCTCAACGTATGCCAATGAACCCGAGTAACCACGGAAAAGTTCATGTTCGAAGGACTGATGGGTCTGTGGGGCTGATGGATAGTGTTTTTTGGCTTATAATCCATCCATTTCTTGCTCCTCCAACTTACCAGCTAACTTTTGTAAGTGTTACTTATTCGCTTATTTACGATTAAGCTTCATATTGGTAATGTACATCCATTATTTATAAGCTTATAGATTAACAATATAGTTCTTTCCATATTATTTTGAGAGTTATCTGATCTTTCTTTGTGACAGTTACATGTCAGCGTGCATTCTGTCAACGTTGTTCTCCTCATTGAAGTGTTTCTTAATCGCCTAGTAAGCTATATTTCTTTCCTGGACAACTTTCATTCAGTTTCGGCATTTACACATCTAACCCCTTAAAAGCACTTGTATTGCATTTGGTAGTATCAACTAATAAAAGCTAGAATCTGCAAGAAGTAAGACTTCTAAATTATGAAAATATGAATTGAGAAAATGCAACTTAATAGATACAATTCATTTAGCGTAAATTCAAATGAGCCAAAAGCTTAATCGTCTAGTAAGCGGTAAAACTTCTTAGAAGAAGCACTTCCTGTAGAAGGGAACTGCAAAATTTTCATTTTTTTACTGATCCTTGTCTCAACATGTGTAGGACGCAAGGGAGTATGGATGGCAAGTGAGTGAGAATGTTGATTTTGACCAGAAAAAGCTACTACAGAAGAAGGTATTTTCTGATGTTTAGTAGGCAATTTGTTTAAGCTTAAAATCGATGAAAAGGATTTGTTGTTTAACGTTTTTTATTTAACCATTTCTATTCCTAGTTTATCTGTGCCATTAAGAGTTGCCTTAATAGTATCCTAACTATTGTAAATGGTAGATTATGATTCTCAGCTAAATAGTGACTTGTCTCAAAAGTGATTATGGCCTATAAGGTTATAGATTTGGGGTTTATGAAAACTTCTTGGTAGGTGTTTAGTGAGTTGTTTACGAAGGGTCTTGTTTATAGAGGGTTTAAGATTTGCTCTTTTGTTTATAGTTGTTTGGAAATGATAAGTTTATGATACTCCAGTGTATGATTTGGTATAAGTTGTTGTAGACTTGTAGCTGTCAAGTACTGCAAAGTAGATAAGAAATTTTGTAAGTACTTTTTTGTATGTTTTTAAGTAGATTAGAGTTTGTTGTAGGTGGTATGATTGTGTAAAACTGATCATTTGACTCTTAAGTAACTAGATCTGATGATATCTGAAGCAGAACTTTGTTTAAACACTAGGAACGATTATTGCAACTTCACAATGCGAGTAGATAGTAATCACTATTAGATTGCCCATGTGAATACTCCCTAAGCTTTTGTGAATTGGGATAAGTACACACCGGTTTATAATAATTGAAAAGGTCTTGTTTATAAAGGCTTTAATTTTCTTGATTATAGCTCTCCAAACACTGGAAACTGTTTTTGTAAGAATTGTTTGTTGGATGAATTGTATATTTAAAGAGTGTTTATCATGTTTTTTAATGGATGAATTGTATATTTAAAGAGTGAATATGTGATATTAAATAATTAAAGTTAGATATTGAGGGTGTATGAGGAATATCTAATTTTTTAGATGACTTCTGATATAGCTGATATGATTTTTCAGATCTGAGTATTTAACAGTTATGTAGTTAGATAATCATAAGCAGAATACAGGAGAAACATGCTATTGCGTTAGATAATCATAAACAGGCTAGGAGTGGAAAAAGTTTCAAAAGACCCACTTAGGGAAAAAGTGGGGAAAGTTACAGTTGATCAGTTACGTGCAATTGCGACAGAAAAATTGCCAGATTTGAACTGCACAACAATCGAATCAGCAATGAGAATCATAGCTGGGAAAGTGGGCTGTAAAACATTAATGTTAGTATAGTTACAAGGCATGACAGTTTTATCCTAGTTCTGTTGCCAAATTTGCAATGTTGGTCATGATTACTTATATTAGACTTCGTGTTTTGACTAGTGTTCTGCACAATCAAGGAACCTTGATGATATATTTGGAAACATAAGTTGTCAGTTACTGACTATGACATTCATTTACTAATATACTCTATGTGATTTACATTGCGCATTTCGAAAAGGTAAACACATAAATCATTAACGATTATAGCTTCACTGTTTTCAACTTTATTAACAGGAAAGAAAAGAGAAGGTTGGTGAAAGGATAGCAGCCCTTCAACAGCTCGTCTCAGCATACGGCAAGGTACTGCTTCTGTACTTCTTGAGGCAATGGGGTACATACACTTTATTCACGATCAAGTAAAGGTTTTCCACTTCCCATATCACTATCCCTTCCCTTTCTTGTTGAGCTTTAAATTATAGGTGGGCATTTGAAATCCTTGGAATTATTCTTCGATACTCTTGGCAGTGAAACCGACGACTTCTATAGAAATAAAAATTTGAATCTAGATGACACATACATGTACAAGGTATCCCTAATCACGTCACCAATTATATAACTTTTCATGTTTTCCAATGTGTGCTTAAACCTCCAACTTGGTTTCTTTGTTCAGGGCAGTCTACCAAATAGACAAGTTATTGCAATTGAAGTTGACGCTAGCAGATGTTGTGATTTGACAAGAACGCGAGTAGACAATATGCTTTTTCTAAAGCAGAAAAGAAGGTGCAACCAACTATGTGATCACCTACCCCCACCCTCCTGATGCTATATATTTGTGATGAATTTGATTTGTTATTGGTTTAGTTTGTGTATGAGTTTCGACCACACTATTTGTGTTTTGTAAATAAATTAGCACTCAGTGAGATTTGTGTTAAAGATTTTCGGTATTACAGATTTTTAGATTTTAATTTGTAAAAATAAGTAAGCAGTCAAATGAAAACTGGGTCCAATTTTTTTTTGTTATATGATCATAATTAGTGACCACCTATTTGGTCTCTAACAGTCAGTAGTCTGTGACCACTATCTCGTCACTGATAGTAATATCAGTGACCAAATTTTCGTCACTACTATAACTGTGACGAATTTTTTCGTCACTAATCGGGGTAAACAGTGACGACTATTCTCGTCACAAATTAGTGACCACACATAGTTTGGTCTCTAACAGGTTTAGTGACGGAGCTATAGTGACGACTGGTGACGACCATAATTTTGGTCACTAACTGCTTAGTGACGATTTTTTGTACTGTTAGTGACGAAAGCTGTTTTGTCACTAAAGGTGGTTTTTCTTGTAGTGCAAGGTGGTTATCACCTCTGAGGTCATTTATGCCTGAGGAGGACGAGATGTTGCTCAATCTCTTTGAGAAACACGGCCACAATTGGTCACTAATTAGTAAGTCTATACCGGGTAGATCGGCTATGACATGTCAGTTAAGGTGGTTATCACTTCAAGAGTCATTTACGCCCGAAGAGGACGAGATGTTGCAAAATCTCGTCCAGAAACACGGCCCTAATAATTGGTCACTAATTAGTAATTCTATACCGGGTAAATCGGCTACGACAAGTTGGTCAAGGTGGTTTTCACTTCAAAGGTCATTTACGCCTGAAGAGGACGAGATGTTGCTAAATCTCGTCAAGAAACACGGCCCCAAATGGTCACTAATTAGTAAGTATATACCTGGTAGATCGGATAAGTCATGTAGGTTAAGGTGGTTATCACTTTTAAAGAAAGACATGGATCAGATAAAAAGACCATGGAGTCCTGAAGAGGACGAGATGTTGCTAAATCTCGTCAAGAAACACGGCCGCGATTGGTCACTAATTAGTAAGTCTATACCGGGTAGATCTGCTAAGTCGTGTGAGTTAAGGTGGGACACTTTTCAGAATTCGATGACTAATGAAGATATAACCATTGTAAGTCTTATGAACATAACTAAAACTGGAAGTTTGGATGAATGATATTTCCCTCTTGTTACTTGACTAAACGACTCGAGCTTTTATCGAGCCTCTACATTTTTTGCGTAATTTAACATATTTACGTAAATAACTCAAGCGGTAATATTAATGTTAGTCTAACCATAAGTATTTACTTCGTAATAATTATATACATATTATGATGTTTTGCATTCTTCAGGTTTTTTTTAGTTTATTGATGAGTTTGTCTATTGGATTAAGATGTTTATATATAAATTCGAGTTTTTCAAGCAAAGTTGGAGTCTTATTTGAATCTTACTCGAGTCAAGCTCAAGCCCGGATGATTAAAGCTCATCAAGCTTCGAGCCTTGCCGAACTCAAGCTCAGCTTGACTCGATTACACCCCGTCCCATCAACATCAGCCGAACTTTGTGTATTTACGTCGACCTGCATGTTTTTAACCTCCATATAGATTGATGTTTATTTCGATATAGACCGAACATGGTAGCGATATAGTATGATTCACGGAAGGAGTTACATGAACCTGTCCAAACTTGTGTGAACCATGTATATATCCAGTAATCAATTTATCTCTTTATCTTGTAGAACTTCACCAAATCGCTACAATAATTAACAACAATTACAGGCAGATTTCTTTAAGTATTTCAAATCTGTTCATGTATCCAGCCTTCAGTGTTCATTCAAGCCATTTCTCTAAGCATTTTTTCACAAATATTTTCAGAAGTCAATTCTTCAAATGTTTCTTTCTTTAGTTAAACCTATAAAGAAAAATATCAATAAAAAATTCATTTTTGTTGTAGATTAGCTTCTTTGTTTTTCTTCCTCTAATGTTGTTCTTCTTTTTTAAATTTCATTTCGTGAAGATCTTTGTCTTCTCGGATAATGTTATTTACTTCATCCAGTAAGTAGAGAATTAATATTAATATTCGGACATCAAGTACTACCTTTTAACTCTTTTGCCCTTCGGTCACCACTAGATCTTCAACACCCAAGAAAGCGACAACTTCTTTTATACCGTTTCATTCTACACTACAGATGTTAAGTATATACTGTGTATAGTAGACCTTGACAATCAGGATCTAGCCTTCGTTGATGCATCAATTTGCTCATTCATGCTGAAATTGAGAAGAGTTAGAGTTTTACTTACGAAATCTGGTAGCATACGTCATACGTGCATATATCATTCAAGTTTTAGTCTACTACTATACTTTAATATGAAACTGAGAATTCGTGATACTACTGGGCCACCTTTGTTTTATGTTAATATTCGTTTTTTTTCTTCCTGTTTTTTGCCAAAATACAGGGTGCTTATACACCAATTCCGACTTTCAGCGATTTTTATCATGGACAAGGGAACTCTTATAGTCATGGACAAGGGAGCTCTTATATTCATGATAGCAACTTAAGCCATGAGGTAGGTGGCGTTAGTGGTCAAGCACCATCTATTGGTGATATGGTGTGGGATAATATGTCTTTGGGAAGTACGCATGCTTACAGTCGTGATGGAACAGCACCGACTTGGAATGATTTATACAACCGAGACTCGTCAACGACGATGACTGAAAGTGACAATTTGCAAGACATCTCGTGGGAGGAGTTTGAACAGATAAGGATTAATTGAAAGTAACAATTTTGATTTTTAAATTGGTTGTATTTTTGGATTGTTGTAAACTTGCATTCTTAGGATTAAAATAGGCCTTGCATCATCGTATGCATCTTTTGACCCAACTTTGTATGAATTTAATCTTTTGTGTTATTATTTCCGTGCAATATATTAGTCATGTGTTTATATTTAAGATTGAAATCTTCTTATGTTTCATTTGAACATGATGATAGGTCATGTTAGTGTTAGTTTGATTAATATTTTGAAAGTAAAATAAAAGTGACATATTAGAGGCTGACATATTTTTCCTTTTTATAAAAACATCAATATAACCTATCATGTTCACATTGAACTTTAAAGGATTTATGCCCATTTGAGTATCTAACTAAATAAAATAAAATAAAATAAAAGGTGCTTCACTATTGTTACAAGCTTTCAAATTCTTATCACTACTTTTCTACATTAACAGTTTGTAAACAATTTACTGTCCACTACTTTGTAAATCTTTTTTGAAAAAGCTTATATTATTAGTACACCTTAGTACCTTACCCAAAAGGACTGGCATGAACACTATCGTTTCTCCATTTCCACAACCCATGAGGAAATAAAAATCACGCCTTGAAAAAGCTTTTTGGCACTTTGTAGCACTTGTACCCAAATAATATCCATTAATTAACCAAGTCATGAAGATTAAGCGATAGAGGAAATTGTAACAACCACCAACTGAAAAAAATTTCTTCCATACACTTGAAGGACATGACTCATGAGGGCAGCCTATTAACGAATGTTCAAGAGTTTCAGGAGCCGAATCACATATGACCATAATACCCCGGTTTTCAAGATTAGTATATAATTAAGCAGCCTGTCCAAGCAAGCACGCCAAACAAATACATTGACCTTCTATGAGACCCAACTATTCCAATCAAACAGTGAGGAAGGAGCAGTTTTTCAATATATGAATAACATCTCGAAATCATAATATCCAAGTATTAGTATCTATAAATGGTCCACATACTATAGAACAAGAAAGTTAGGCAGTAGATGATATGTTTAGCCAATCCAAAAATGCACTTGAATAGCAAAGGTGAATAGGCATATGACTGCGAAATAGAACACTGTATGGACTAAAATGGCGACTCCACTTGTCTGAAAACAGCAAAACTCAACACAACGAGGACGTCCTGGCATCTGAAACAACAAACCTGGCGATAACAATGCAAATAGCAATACTGCCACCAAAACGGCCCCCCAATCCGCCATCTTGTAATTTAATGATTTTTGTGAATGTGATTAGATGATGAAGGGGTGCCTGTGGATTTATACATACAATAAGTAATACTAGAAGTCAACTCAAAGTCAACACACGGTATGTAGGTTCCACCAATCTTCCTGCATGGTTTATTGTCAACACACGATACCTAGGTTTTTGCCTATTTAACTTCTTTTTTAGTACGTGATTAAAACTACCCATCTTCTTCTTTCCTTAAGTAGTGCAGGAGCTTGATTTACAGTCAGGGGAGGCCCGGAGGGGGTGCAAACCCGATTCTCACACAGGGCACGTTTTCAAATGGGGCACAAATTTTTGGAAATTTTTTAATATATATTATATATATAATGTAAAAGTGTTATATATATATATATATATATATATATATATATATATATATATATATATATATATAATTGTTTTAACATTAGTTATCATTTATAAAAAAAGAAATTTTGCTAGGAGTTAGGGGCATTTTTTTCTTGGCTCGCACTGGGTACTCAAATCCTCAGGGCCGCTACTGTTTACAGTGTTTCATTTAGTCAACGATGGCGATGTCGTCAACATCAGGTTCAATTATCTTTTTTTTTTCTCTTCAATTATAAGTATATATACTAACCGGGCCTGTCAAATTAACGGTTTATAGCTTCATTTTATTATATTATCAATATATATACCATCTTAGTTTCTTTCTATTTACTTATGTTTATAGTGATTAAACGTCAAAAGAAAGACATGGATCAGATAGAAGGACCATGGAGTCCTGAAGAGGACGAAATGCTGGAAAATCTCATGGAGAAACACGGCCGCAATTGGTCACTAATTAGTATGTCTATGCCTGGTAGATCGGGTAAGTCATGTAGGTTAAGGTGGTTATCACTTTATCGGTCATTTACCCCTGAAGAGGACGAGATGTTGCAAAATCTGATCGAGAAACACTTCCCTAATTGGTTACTAATTAGTAAGTCTATACCTGGTAAATCAGCTAAGTCATGTTGGTCAAGGTGGTCATTTGTTCATAGGCCATTTACGCTTGAGGAGGACAAGATGTTGCAAAATCTCATCGAGAAATACGGACGTAATTGGTCACTAATTAGTAAGTCAATACCGGGTAGATCTACTAAGACATGTGAGTTAAGGTGGGAGACTATTTGGCACTCACTAAAAAGCCATGTAGATATTGAGAACCATTGGAATTCGACTTTGAAGTGGAAAAGCAGTTCGATGACTAATGAAGATATAACCATAGTAAGTCTTATGAACGTAACTAATACTGCAAGTTTGGATGAATGATAAAAGGTACAATTTTCACTAAAAATATGAAACAATTTAAGAAGACATATATGTATTTCTTTTGATATATTAGTGAACTAACTAAACAAGACATGTATTCACAAATCTTCAGGACCAGGTTCATTTGGGAAAAATCATGATTTTTAATAAAAATACATTAGGCAACGAACATCTATCGGGTTCCCATAAACCCATGGAAACCCCCTAGATCCGCCCTGAGGCCACTCTTTTTTTTTTTTTTTTTTTTTTTTTTTTTTTTTTTTTAATTTTATTTTATTATTATTATTTCTTTAATATTCGTTTTTTTCATCCTGTCCCCCCCCCCCCCCCCCCTCCAAATACAGAGTGATCACAATAACTTCGTACAACCTCCGTCTATCAGTGATATTAATGGCGGACAAAGGAACTCTTATATTCACGATTTGACTTTAAGGCTTGCGCTAGGAGGCGTTAGTGATCAAGCACCATCTATTGGTGATATGGCTATGGAGACTCGATCACAAGATTCCATTCACCAAGGGAACTCAAGCCATGAGGTAGGAGGCATGGTTAGTGGTCAAGCACCATCTGTTTGTGATATGGTGAGGGGAAATATGTCTTCAGGAGGTATGCATTCTTTTAGTCATGATAAATCAGCGCCGAGTTGGAATTCTTTAATCAACGAGACTCGTCACTGATGATGACAGTTACAATTGATTTTTTAAATTTTGTTATATGTTTGGTTTGTTGTAAACTTGCATTCTATGGACTAAAATAAGCCTCGTATGCATCTTTTGAACCAACTTTGTATGAATTTAACCTTTTGTGTTATTATTTCAATTCGGTTATAAGCAATTAAATAGTCATGTATTTTTATATATATGCCCGTTTGAGTATCTCAACAAGAAAGTGTTTCGCTTATTGTTACAAGCTTTCAAATTCTTATCACCACTTCTTTACCTATAAACAGTTTGTAAACAATTTACTGTCCACTACTTTGTAGTAGTAAATATTATTACAGTAGCACACCTTACCCAAAAGGAAGGGGCAAAGAAGTTCAAAAAACAAAGGAGGGTCTCACGAAGAGAACCTGAGATAAAACAAACCCAGTCGATCTAAAGCTACCCGGCCAATCCGGCTGGCCCAAAACTGAATAAAGCTACTGGGAGATTAAATCCGAATATCCCAAGACACGCAAAAATAATGACACCTAGCTACTAGAAATCCAAAGTAAAGAAAATTAGGATTGAATACATGGTTTATCATCAGAACTCGCATAAACGATATCGTTTCTCCATTTCCACAAGCACCATAAGGAAGTAAAAATCACGCCGTGAAAAAGCTTTTTGGCACCTCTTTGAAGAGAGAAGCTCTCTCTAAAAATGGTACTCTCTTTTATCTTTTATTCTCTTACGAGTATGTCATATCCGTTTGATTACCAGCTCAATATCAGTATTTACAATGTTAGGATCTCAGAAATTATTGATTCCGTAATCGAGCTGAGGAGTTGAAGTCAACTCTGAGACATGTAAGACAGTACATTGACGAGTTAGCCGGAAAACATTCAGATCAATTAATAAGGTAAACATTGCACAATATCTTTTTATTTTTAGGGTGCTTATAAACATATTGACTAGATGGTTATGGAACGTTATAGTCCTTATATACCTCTTACTTATGGACGGGTCGATATAGATTTTTGGCTTCGATTTTTGGTTTATTCGGATGTTTGCTATAATCAACCTATTAAATTTCCTAATTGAACTTATTGGTTTGTTAAACAACTGAACCATGTTATGAAGTACTCTATTTAAGATGTGTATAAATTAACCTACAATTACTATTCTTGTTAACACTTGTGAGAGGGGGCAATTTACTTGTACTTATCCATAGTTACAACGAGCTATTTGAGAGTTTACTAGATCATGTGCTGGTGCAAAGTTTAGGTCACTAAAGTTAAATGATAGTTATTGGTATCTATTTTACACAACCACAATCTGCCCAAGTTCTATAAGGCTGTTTTATGTAACATTGTTAAGTGTAATTTTAGTACCATCTGTTTGTTTTTCGTTTAGACTGATCGCAGTGTTCCAAGTACACAAGAATTTGTCTCGGGTATAAAATTATCGTACTCGTGTTTATGTTCCCCTTCTCCCTAATGTTTGTAATCGAGTTCTTCATAGTATTTTCTTATATAAAGAACTTAATGTATTTTTTACGAAAATCTAGCTTGGTAATGAACAAAGGCTTATATAAAATACCCATTGGTAAATAATCATATAAACCATAGTATTTTCTTAAAGCTAGGATCCAAATTGACATAGTACCATTCCATCAGTTGATCTGCTAGTAATGATAGTATTCAACAAGGTAATTGTCGAACAATAATTGCCAATATCATATTGCAATTCCTAGATCATTGTGGGATTTACTTTCACAAAACTTTTACAAAGTAAGCATGTTTCATCCCCATCTCATGCAGCAGAATCTTTAACCGGACCCTCCCTACCATGGGGGGTCCACCTACTTTAGTCAAAATGTACAAGTTTTAATGCAGACAGTACAGGTGGCGGCAGCACTGTCTTCCACAAACCTTCCCTAAGGGGGGTCCGGTTAACTCATGCCTTATTGTTGATGTTCCTACAAATAACTGCCTACTAGTTGTTTGATGTCCTTGGTAGTTCTTCATCGCCTACAAAAATTTGTCTTTGAATGATTTGAATACCATAAGCACCATGAATTTGGCAGATCATATTGTTCTGTTAGTTTAGTTGACTTTAACTGTTATGTATATTGATTTTTAGGGAGCCAAAGATTCTGAATTGGGCAAGAAATAATGGGATATTAGCTTGGGCATGCTTGGTCAAAATCTCGTGACAACGTTTGTCAATCTCTATGTAAAAGGGCACCTATAACTGTAATATATAGATCAATCTATTATGTTTGTACTTTAGAAAAGTTCATATATGTATGAATTTTTATCAGAATTTCTAATGATATTTTGATTGTATTAGAAAATCTCACTCTTAAATACTCCGTATGATGGTTGACCTGAATAGCAATGTGGATAGTGAATTAGATTGTGACTCACACACAAAATAGCGACATTATTGCCGACAAAATCTGTGTCATTTTTAAATTTAGCAACTCTTGTAGCAACTTACCTAGCGAAGCATTTGTGAACATCGACACAGATGCCAGTGACGAAGCCACGATTTGATATATGGGCGGGCCAAATAGTACATAGCGATTTACCATTAGAGCATTATTACTTTTGCGAATGATACAACATATGTTAATCTCAAAGTTGAACTAAAGATGTAAAAAAGTAAAAGTAACAACAGGTTTACAAGCATATGAGAAAAATGTATGACCTATGAGCATAAAAAATCTTTTAGACTAACCGACACTTTCAAGTTTAAATAAATAAGAAGTTATAAGAGTATTATATAATTGGGTTTTTTTAACTTGTGCCCCGGGGGCACAAGTTAAGCACACCAAAAGGACAACGAGACCAACGAAAAAGGACGTCCGGACCCACAGAAAAATACACTATTCAAATAAAAGATGTGGGTCCGGGCGTCCGTCCTTTTCATGGGTCTCACCGTCCTTTTGGTGTGCTTAACTTGTGCCCCTAGGGCACAAGTTAGAAAAACCATGTATAATTAAAATATTAAATTTCTCCATGTCATATTCTTGCCACCGTTCGTCCATTTCTCCAATAGTCATGTCACAATTAAAATAAAAGACTATAAGCTAGTTCTACTGTCCATATTAAGTTTCATTAGACCAATTCATATATAATACCACGCTAATATACAAAAGTAAGTAGAATAACTGGGTTGGCCAATGTTGGAATTATGATATCATGACAATCATATAAATAAACCAAACACATCAAGTAAACATATGCAGAAGCGTTATAGCAAGATCATATAACATGTAATTAATTAATCAATAATAAATAGTAAACATACCTTTGTGATTCTAGCCCGAACAAGAATTAATATGCAATCTTCAACTTATGAACCCTAATTAGGGTTTATGTGGATTGTAAGAATAACCCCTTACCTTTTTTTATTCAATCCAAGATAGAATCAATAGTGTGATTGCCCTACGTTCATGTACACACGTACTATTAGCGATTCGATGTGAATGCTAGTTCTTGATCACAATAACCAACCTAAACACTTTAGTTTGATCAAAAAATAGAAACGAGAAACCCTTAAAGGTTTAATACACAATCGACTTAGCAAGAACACCAACCGAAACCTTTTGTATAGGTGTAAAGTCAGTCGAATAAAGAAAACACTAAAACTATAATCGGTTTAGAGTTTGAATGGAATATAATACATGCATGACTAAAGAGCTAGGATCTCTTTATATAGTCAAGCTTACTTGTCCTCCAATCAAACAAAACCACAACCGACTAGGATTAGAATATATGCACATGCAATCCCAAAACCATGCAAACCAATCAGAATAATATATACTATCGTATGCATGTACAAAGGGTTAAACCAAAACATAATTTCCATGTTTTCTTTCTTGGTCTTTATTGTGAAATATTAATTAAATATAACTATTTATATATTAATTAATATACATCGATTCTCATACGTAAAGTGTGCAATCCCGTAGTCTCGAGTTCGATCCTAACATACGACTACTAAAATAATGTCCATAATCTAACAGCTCCCACTTGGACATATTTTAATAGTGTAATCACATCGGTTAGCGTCTAGCAACACTTCGATGCCTCTAGTACAACTCGAGTAAGGCTCCTGGAAAAAACTTTTAATGATTTCTCATTATTATTATCTTTTTGTTTCTAATACCACGTTAATAAGGATATGGATCATAGTCATTCCTTAATTAACCATTATGTTTCTCGTTGTTTGTGATTGAGCAAGATTACCAAATCTTCTGAACATATTCAGGGGAGATCTTGGGTGCGGCCACACATACATCTTACCAACCCTACGAGGGGCCCAGCAGTATTAAACTCCAAAAATAAATTTGAAGGAACAAATTCTATCTTGACTACAAGCAAAACCCACAAACTTTGTAACACTTTCGAAAACAACCCTTATGACTACCAGTTACGTATAGCGTTAAGTTATTCCACAAAAATGTACTACATTCATGACACTTATCTTGCATCTCAAGTCTGAGGATAACTTCTTATGATTTACTTAATGACAAGATCCATAAAGTAACATCATGTAGTTGGGATAAGTCCTATATTCGGTATCATTGAATATCATCTGAAATGGCATGACTACGCATCAATATACTTTAAGTATATTATACCAACCTTCAGATTTGTCTTGATTTAATAATATTCTCATATTATTAACTGACAACGGACAATTTTAGAATAACCTTTATTCATGGATTTAAACATACAAATATAAGATACAATTTATTATAAATTAAACATACCATGTACTTAAATTTATTATAATTGTTTAACATCCCTTATCCAAATACCAAATAGATCAATGCATGATAACTCTTGTTGATGAATTATATCTCAAGTAATGACATTCATACTTGTTGACAAGACATAAATCATCCAACTTTGATCTATTAGAATTTTAAGAATACTTATTTAAAAAATTCGACTATTAAAGTTCTTGTATATGCATACTCAACTATTTTGATAATGACATATAATATTTCATAAAATGTGTGACATTCTTAACCACCAATTTATGATAATCAAACTTCCAAACATTTTAAAGTTTGAAGTATTCTTATTCTCTTAATGTATAATGCAACTATGCTTTTAGTAAGCATAACCAGTAATAGCCAAGGATGAAATCCTTACCATAAGTAGTATTGAGTGTCGTCTCAATTTCATTAGCATCATTGTATGCAACAACAATATGCTAAAAATTTCCCGTAAACATTAATATCTATTATGTAATGTTTGATGCCCTTAAAACTTTCAAGTTTGTTGGCTATAACAATTTTCACAACAATTGAAAAATTGTTCATTTATAGAATTTGGAAGCTTTTTCAGATTTAGGATGTGATTCTATAATCAAACATATTCTTTTAGAATATTACACAAGTTATCTAATAACTTTTAATTAGACATTAATATTGCCAAATCATCTTGTAATCAAGCATGATACAACAAAACATGATGTACATGAAAAATCTTTGAGTCATACTTAGATTTTATTCATGTCATACATATCTATTTAAACTTTTTAAATAATATATCATGTTATATTAGATTCATTTACCACACATGTTTCAACAATAAACATTTATTCCAAGGTTGTATGTCTTATTTTTTAAATCTTTAAAGTTTCATTCCAAACTAAGAATTAACTTTTAACTTATATGGAATGTTACCTTTTATATGTTCTACAACATGTATGATATAAGAAATTAAACATAATACTCCCACTAGCTTTTAGGAATACTTAGAAATTATCTTATTTCAATTATAAATCAAAACATGGATTTAATAATTAAACATAAGAGTAATCTTCTAGATGCATGCATTTATCCATCCATGGATTATTGCACTTTGTACACTTCCAAAGATTTATTTGAATTCATAAACTCCTTTTGATTACTTATCGTCCTTACTCAAGTAATCACTCAAGAAAGAGTTTTGATATTCCATTGTCAATTTCATATTAATGAAACTAAATATGACAATCATAATCTTTATATATTTAATGTATTAAGAAAAGAATATTCAATCACAATTAATCGCTTAATTGTAATTAATAATCTTTTATTAAATACGTGCACAATATTGTCCATATGATTTCTATACAAAGATTTAAACCACAAGAGTTACCTAATCTTTGAAGAAACTCATCTTCATTTTCTAGTCTAACTATTAAGATAAACCAAGTTTCTAAAATTGATTATCTTTATGGACAACATCTTAATCATTCATATCATGTATACTTTACCCAATTTCATATTTGGTAATGTATCATAATGATTATCAGGTTTAAAATAATCCTGTAAATCATAGCCCTCAGTATATTAATCAAATATCTGAGATATATTGCTATTCTATGAATGATAATTCCATCATCTTGAGATTTGACATTTAAATGTCAACCTTTATTATCATGTTGAGATTTAACATTCAAATGTCAAACTTAATTATGATATTTACTAGTGTATTTTAGAAGATTATGTATCTTATTTTTATCTTTTAAAGATCAAAACTCTCACTTGCTTTTTGTAATTTAAAGACTATCTTTAAATACTTAGCAAATAAAGAAACAATACAATGTTCTCTTTTGAGATATTACAAATACTTATTGATAGTTCATGACTTAACTTTGTTAATAACCTCTTCATAAGCAGTTAAACAAATTTAAAACTTTAATTTAAGACTTAATGTGATTCATCACATTCCATCATATGATAATGTCTTATTAATCTTCTATGTTGGAGTTTTATTAAATATGTCCAAGTCATACTCAACATTCTAACCTTGATAACTTTTGGAAGAAAAAAAGTCATAATTATCTTTAATCAAACAATATAACAAGAGTTTGATTTTCCTAACAGAATATACCATAAACATTTGATATTTCATTAGTATTAATATTGTAAGACAATCTAACAATATTTAAGATAACCATATTCCTTTTGACTTGTCTATTTACCAACTAAGTCATTTTAATGGTATAATAATATTCAAGCCAATTACATGCTTTATAACACAAATACTTTTTACAAAGTCACTTCATGTCCATGTCTTTACAAGAAAACATAAACTCTTATAATCCCATTATACGTTATAAGTCATTTAACAATTTAATAACTTCATGTACATGTCTTAATTAAAAAACACAACAAGATAACGTCTTACTTTATTATAAGTCTTGTAACAATTAAAAGACTTTATGTTTATATCTTTACAATGAAATATAAACATGTTTAACTAAAGTAATTATGAACACCATCTTTTGGTTTTAATAGTAATTTCAAGTTAATATATTACTTCACAATAATGTAAATAACATTATTTCTTCATTTATTTATGTCATTCCAAGGACACATAAATATTCAGAATGAAGTAGCATTAGATTACTTAATTAATTTATGTCACTCCAAGAATTCATAAATCTATAAATTAAAGTAGTCTTGATATCATATTGACACATGTTCTAATAGGTATCTAATTTAGAAACTGCAAATTCTCATAGTTCAATTACATCAGTTGATCTGCTAGTAATGAAAATATGAAATTCACCTTGTTGTTGCAATCTAGCTAAGCTCTCACAAAACATAAATTATAACACCAAGTGTTTCTTGAATTAGATTAGTATAATTCATATTAGAACGTTATTCTCTTACCTTGCAGTCAAGAGAATCCATTAAATCATATCTTTATGAGTTGTTTCTTGCACACATTAAAGATAACATTTCTCCCAATTGAGCATGGAACAACCTCATATAGTTGATAAACAACATGCCATGCATTTGTTTATGTGATCAATATGATTGTGTCATAGATCTTAGCATAACAAGTAGATGTAGAACAACAATGTCTAGTAACGAAACGTACAAGACTATCCTTAAAAGTATGAGTGTCTACACTTGGAAAGTAATTATCTTTAACTACCAAGATGTCAAAGCTTGCAACTCCCACTGAATTAAAGATCATTACAATAATTCCTTATTCAGTAATAAGTAATAAGTACACAATACTCCCACTGAATTTGACAACATTGTAAATGTTTCATATCCAACGAAAGAAAATAGTGTGCTTTTAACTTTCCTACACCTTTGAATGTCCATACATAACATTTACTTATGCACTAAAGAGTGTATTCTACTTTTTAAATGATGGACTATCCATCAAATGCGATTAACTTGAAAAATTGGGCATGCAATTTCTTCCTTAATAGGTCTACCATCCTACAATGTATATAGCACCTTTAAAATAGTCAAAACAACTAGTTTGTCTTTAAACATTTTGCGGTAATTAGTCTAGCTTATAATTATAATAACTCATAAAATGTCATACATAATTTTCTGTTATCCAAATATCATATTTGTTATTAAGAATTTAATCACCGAATGAGGATGATGAAATCCCTATGGAAAATATGCGCAATTTTCTTAACTGTTAAAAATTTGCTATGAGTTATATTAGAATTTAGACATATCTAATATTCCTATTATCCTTTTCATTCATGAAAAGAAATAGGATTGTATCTCACTCTTCTTTCATAGAAAGGAGACTTCTTTTGTCTTTTAAGTAAATTATTCTTAATCAAACATTTGTTTGAAAACAGAACGGGATCAATTTACCAAAGCCCAAAGTGCGTTTACGGTTTGAACGTTGCATTAATACATTAAAACGAATTACAAAATTCAATTTCAGTATTTTCGATAATTTGATTTTAAGAAAATAAAATACCCATTGGTAAATAATCATATAAACCATAGTATTTTCTTAAAGCTAGGATCTAAATTGACATAGTACCATTACATCAGTTGATCTGCTAGTAATGATAGTATTCAACAAGGTAATTGTCGAACAATAATTGCCAATATCATATTGCAATTCCTAGATCATTATGGGATTTACTTTCACAAAACTTTTACAAAGTAAGCATGTTTCATCCCCATCTCATGCCTTGAGTCCAAGCTCTCACTTCCTACTCAATTTAAGTCGTCTAACTTAAAAACTGCAAACTCATAAATCCATTACATCAGTTGATCTGCTAGCAATGAAATTACGAAATTTACCTCTCCATTGCAATCTCGCCAAGTTCTCACATGATATAAATTACAACTTCAAGTGTTCTTACTTAGATGGCATTTGATTTAATTTTATAAGGGTATTAATTTTGACGTGTAATCAAAATAATGTATGAAAAAGCATGCATACAACTTCATAACATTGGTTTTATAAAACATTTTTATTACCAATTCACTAAGAGTAAAATAACAAAGATTTGATTGAAGTATCGGGTTCACCAATTAAAGAATTACCAACAATTATCGTCCACTTATATCGTACTTTTGCATAAGCCCTAAAGCTTAGTGTTTCGGATAATCATTGTGGAATTGTGGTCAATTCACCCTTAAGATGACAGTGTACATGTAATGGTTGTTCGGTAAGTCTAATTTACACACAAACGAGAGTTAAGACAGAACGTTGTCTATCTAAGGCCACAATTTATTGCGAAGCCAACCTTATACCCATCTTATAGTGTGTAAACTTCGGTCGAGCCTATTTAACCATTACGTACAAAAACATCAATCAACCAATCCTTTGAAATTTAAGCTCTTAAAACCAAAACAATTTCGACAGTTATTTAATCCATATTATTTTTCTATTCAAAAATTACCTTTTTCGTATATAAACATGTCTCACATAATAATAAACAAAAAACAAGTAATACATAATAAAAAATAAAACAACCAGATAAACATATATATAACATAACAATTAAATATGTATAAACATGTAGCCACATGTAAATTTTATTAAGAGAGAACTGCAAAATACATCCATGTGGTTTACAGGTTTTGACATCCTACATCCCTGTCAGAAACTTTTGGCAATATACATCCCCAGTTAAGCAAACGTTTGCCACAATACATCCCTCGTTAACAATGAGGACTAACGGTGCAAATTTTTTCTCCGTTATCTTTTAACGAGACTGAAAATATTACACCGTTAGCCTTCGTTAGCCAAACATTTGCACCGTTAATCCTCTTTTTTAGAAAAAAAAAGTTAAAAAATTTTAAAATAAAAAAAAAAGTTAAAATTAAAAAAAAAAGGAAAAAAATTTTAAAAATATTTTTTTTTAAAGTTAATATTTAAAAAAAATTTTTATAAATAATAATTAATTTTTTTAAAAATGTGTATTTTAAAAAAAAAAAAAATTTTTATAAAAATTAATTTTTTTAAAAAAAAATTAATGTTTTTATAAAAAAAAATTATTTTTTTTTTCGCAAATATTAATTTTTTAAAATTTTTTTGATTTTTTTTAAAAAAATTTAAACTTAAAAAAAATTTAATTTTTTTCCTTTTTTTTAATTTTTAAAAAAAATGCATATTTATAAAAAAAAATTTATTTTTTTTCGCAAATATTAATTTTTTTAAAAATTTTGATTTTTTTTAAAATATAAACTTAAAAAAATAATTTTTAAAATTTTTTTCCTTTTTTTTTTAATATTTTTTAAAAATGCGTGTTTATAAAAAAAAAATTTAATTTTTTTTCGCAAAAAAAGAATTTTGATTTTTTTTTAAATATTAACTTTAAAAAATTAATTTTTAAAATTTTTTTCCGTTTTTTTTTTGAATTTTAAAATATTTTAACTTTTTTTTTTTTTTTTTTTTTTTTTTTTTTTTCTAAAAAAAAAGGACTAACGGTGCAAATGTTTGGCTAACGAAGGCTAACAGTGTAATATTTTCAGTCTCGTTAAGAGATAACGGAGAAAAAATTTGCACCGTTAGTACTCATTGTTAAAAAGGGATGTATTGTGGCAAACGTTTGCCTAACGGGGGATGTATATTGCCAAAAGTTTCTGACAGGGATGTAGGATGTCAAAACCTGTAAACCACAGGGATGTATTTTGCAGTTCTCTCTTTTATTAATAGTCCTATTAATAATCAAGTCTAGGTGTATAATGCATTTATTCAATTAAGGTTTTCTTCTTCAATGGAAAAAGAGCCACATACATCGATAAATCGATTGCGTAAGCTAAAACTAAACAAACACCACATAGCACGTAATTGATTACTTAATATTGGAGTCTTCTCCAATTCGACATCTATTAATAAATTTACATGTTTCGATATAACTTAACAATTAATTCATATATCCAATTTAAACCATTTAAATAAAATCCATGCAAATATGCACTTTTCATGGATTATGCTTAACAATTAACATATTGCACCAAGATCGTTTACTAAAATGCATAACCAATTACATGACATCCTAGGGTTTCTAATCATATTAAAAATCAAAACCAAAACCCTAAATAAATAATAAGGTCAAACGACCCAAATAAAAAATAGGGTTAGGAATCGAAAAACCCTAAAAACATGTAATTAAACGAATGAAGATTCAATTTTTATGCATTTCGATAATTAATTACACATTATAACGGCTCATGATGCCACTGTTGGAATTATGATATCATGACAATCATATAAATAAACCAAACACATCAAGTAAACATATGCGGAAGCGTTATAGCAAGATCATATAACATGTAATTAATTAATCAATAATAAATAGTAAACATACCTTTGTGATTCTAGCCCGAACAATAATCAATATGCAATCTTCAACTTATGAACCCTAATTAGGGTTTATGTGATTGTTTATGTGATTGCCCTACGTTCATGTACACACGTACTATTAGCGATTCGATGTGAATGCTAGTTCTTGATCACAATAACCAACCTAAACACTTTAGTTTGATCAAAAAATAGAAATGAGAAACCCTTAAAGGTTTGATACACAATCGACTTAGCAAGAACACCAACCGAAACCTTTTGTATAGGTGTAAAGTCAGTCGAATAAAGAAAACACTAAAACTATAATCGGTTTAGAGTTTGAATGGAATATAATACATGCATGACTAAAGAGCTAGGATCTCTTTATATAGTCAAGCTTACTTGTCCTCCAATCAAACAAAACCACAACCGACTAGGATTAGAATATATGCACATGCAATCCCAAAACCATGCAAACCAATCAGAATAATATATACTATCGTATGCATGTACAAAGGGTTAAACCAAAACATAACTTCCATGTTTTCTTTCTTGGTCTTTATTTTGAAATATTAATTAAATATAACTATTTATATATTAATTAATATACATCGATTCTCATACGTAAAGTGTGCAATCCCGTAGTCTTGAGTTCGATCCTAACATACGACTACTAAAATAATGTCCATAATCTAACAGCCAACCCTACAATAAACATAGCTCCGTCCCTGCAGATGGCGACACGAAACAACCTATGTCGCAAATTTATAACGACGTATTATATCATAAGTGGTTACACTTGTCTTTTTGTTTAGCGACATGTTTCAGAACTCGCAAAAATTGGCGACTCGTCATCTAATGACTCTAAACACGTGGCTAACGTAAATTCGTCGCAATAAATACCGCTAAAAGGCATTTTTCTTGTAGTGCTTCTCAAGCATTTTTCTTGTAGTTAACTTAAATATATGTCATTTTCATTTAATAAAGTCCAAGTTTCCTTTTATATTTATATTAATTGTGTTTTAAACATTGTCTAGTGGTCAATGTTTAGCAAAAACCCAATGTCTATTCGTAATTAACATTATTGTTGGGCCCCCTTGAATTATGTAGCCCATTGCGAGTGTGTTTCCTAAGCAGTAACAACAAGAAAGTGATATTTTTGTTTTGATTCAGTTAACCAATTATACAAAGGAAGAGAAAATTCGTGAAAGTTTCTCAGAAGCACACTGGCTCGATCTCATTGTCAACTCAAAGTCAACACACTGTACTTCGTGTTTCACCATTCTTCCTACATGGCTCTCATTGTCAACACACTGTACGTAGGTTTATAAGTTGCCTATTTAACATTCAAAGACTAGCCATCTTCTTCTTTCGTTAAGTGTTGCAGAGCTTGACTTAGTGTATTTCTTTTAGTCAACTTTTGTTGTTGTGAACCTCAGCTTTGCATGTTCATGTCTGATTATGGAGTTTGATGAGTCTGGAGTGATAAAAATGAAAAATAAAACAAGTCTTTCTAATTACAGACTCAGGAGAAAAAAAGGAGTGGCGCACCGAGGACATTTACGATTGGCAATGTCATTAGGTTCAATTCTCTTCTTTTATATATAGTTGTTCATTTTTATACCTACCGCTTCATTTTATTATATCATCAATATATACCATCTTAGCTTCTTCTTTCTATTTATTTCTGTTAATATATAGTGAATAATAGTAAAAAGAAAGGCATGGATCCGATAGAAGGACCATGGAGACCTGAAGAGGACGAGATTTTGCTAAGTTTCTTCGAGAAACACGACCCCAATTATTGGTCACTAATTATTACCTCTATACTGGGTAGATAGGATAAGTCATGTTGGTCAAGGTGGTTATCACTTCAAAGGTCATTTATGCCTCAAGAGGACGAGATGTTGCAAAATCTCTACGAGAAACACGGCCCCAAATGGTCACTAATTCGTAAGTCTATACCGGGTAGATCGGCTAAGACATGTAGGGTAAGGTGGTTTTCATCACCTCAAGTTATGCCATTTACACCCGAGGAGGACCACACTATATTACACGCACACGCATGTTATGGGGATAAATGGGTGCGTAATGCGAAAAAACTAATTGGTCGCCCGTATGACGTGATTCGGAACCATTGAAATTCGACTTTGAAGTGGAAAAGCAGTTCCATGATCACTAATGAAGCCAAAATACCACATCCGTTTTTCAGTGATATTAATTGTGGACAAGGGAACTCTTATATTCACGATTGGAACTTAAGCCTTGCGGTAGCCCCCTCTATTAGTGATATGGCAAGGGATAATATGTCTTCGGGAGGTACGCATTCTTGTAGTAGTGATCACTCAGCACCGAGTTTGAACGCTTTAAGCAAACGAGACTTGTCACAAACGATGAGTGGGAGTGACAATTCTCCGGATGTCTCGCCAAAAAAGCAATGCATTGATCAGGTTCAACCCAGCCGGTTGAATCGTTTTTCGTCAAAAAAAAGACCAAAATGAGCCGGTTTTTCGAGGCTTGAAAACCTAGTTTGAACCGCTGAGTTTCGTGTGACCATAATTAATCCAGTTCACAAACGTCGGCAGTGTTTGATATTTTTTTTTTATTATTTTTATTTTAGAAATCATATATGATAAGTTTTAATTCATCATGATGATGAGTGATTTATTTATTAGTTTTTTATTTTTTTTTATTATTATTTTTTTTAAATTAGAATGTATTGTTGAATCACATGCATGTGTTTGTGTTTGATAAAAAAAACTAGCCGAATACCCGTGTTGTAAGACGGGAAGTTCTACAGTGATATATAATGTCGAATTCATATTTTAAAGTATCAAATTGCATGGTTATTAGTGTAATATGTTAGATTATATTACAAAGATGACAAATCACATAACAAACTTAACACATAATCTATTCATAAGTCTTTGGTGTAGCGTTATCAAACATGATGGTTTGATCCACAACTTCTTGTGTTACATGTGTTTGATTGACAGAAAAAACATATATATAACACATGATTTTACACCGTCGCATACATTTCACGCCATCTTTGTAAAAAACGGTGAAGCATACCAAACACGACTTAAATTACGAAAATTATACAAAAACATACCTCACAATTATGAAGCCAATAACATAAACTAAATAAATATTTGGCATGTCACTTTGTTCTTTTAACTACTAACATTCTTAAAAACTACACAGTACTTAAATAAAAACCATGTTTACGATTCATGGACATAAATAAAATATAAATATAAAGCAATAATGTATGCTAATATCAATCTGATACTTTTGTACTCAAAATACACTTCCAAACTTTCATCCATCCCATATCATCCTTTTCTTTTTTTTTTATCAAACCAACACAATCAAATTTTCAGCTAGATTTATATTGTTTTTTTTTTGTTTTTTTCTTGCGTGCCAAAATCATACTAATTTTTAAAGAAAATGATTTGCATAACTAAAATTCATGCATGAAAACATGTCTAACTCTAAGGGGATGTTTAGTAGGGTGGAATGGAAAGCTGAGAAAGAGAATGAGAGCCTTTTCTTTAGTTTGGTTGATACGAGAATGGAAATGGAGAATCAAAATGTGATTCCCTTTCCACCAAATTCATTCTTTAAAAAAAGTAAAGAATGCAAAGAATCCTTTGAAGTAGACAAAAACCATTCACCGCTCCATTCATGAGAGAATTAAAAAAAAAATGTAAAAGTTAGGGTCACATGATACTCATTTGGGGAAAACTTTAAACCGTAACACAGTTTTTCTGATCATGAGTCACCTTCATCTTCAATTCATCTTCAACCTTTTGTGAATTAAGTAACCCTTTATCTCCATTTTTTCCATATCTATTTTTACCTCCATTTAATTAAACATTTTATGAATATATACAAAACCAATTTTGACCTTCGATTTCAGTGATACTTACCTTTTTTTTTTTTTTTTTTTTTTTTTTTTTTTTTTTTTTTTTAATTTATGTTCAATTTTGTTTTATTATGGCTTTTGTTTTTGTCACTATCAAGAGGGTGGAAACAAATAGTCAATGAAAATTATGATTGTTAACATATTTGAGAGAAATTTGTGTAACATTCAATGATTTAAAAAAAAGTTGCAGTAGTAAAAAATGCAAAAAAACTGATAGGAAGTTTGACCGGAAAAAAGAAAAACGACAATGAATACTATCTAATCAAAACATTGTAGTGGAACCATGTTTCCATTTCTTAAACTTTTATTCTCTGCTTGTTCCAAACAACATTACATATTTTTTATCATATTGTTCTACTTGATTCTTTATCCTTACCAAACAGTAGAGTTTATTTTCTTTCTCTCAAATCATTCTTTTTCTCGACGATTCCATTCTTTACTGCAATTCCATTCTCTATAATTCATTCGTACCAAACGTCCCCTATGATCATGACATATTGCAAGATTAATGGTGGTATTATGAAAGAGAAAATATACATTCCATATATCACATGATGATTTGTTTAGACATGAATTTAGTTATATGAATTAGGTATCTTTCTATCATTACTCTATTTTTAATACAATCGATATCTTGACCAACCACATATATTCACATCTTTAAATGTCATGTTAACATAACTTCAAACATTTTTGGTTGCTTCATTTTAACTACGCGAACTTCAAACAAAAATATTTCACACAGATAAAATTGCACACTTACATTAAATGCTTCTGTTCTTGGAATGTGTCCAAGTTCACTTTAGGAACCGTGTTGATAATTGTTTATCCCTTTCTACCAAGTCTTGTACTTTCTTTAACTTTCTATCATATGTGCTTTTCTACTTATCTTCACTAGAAAATTCTTGCTTGAAATTTCAAATACGTAGATAATTTTTTAAGTATCCAAGTTCAAAATGTCTTTGATTATTGAGGAAATCAAATGGAGTCAGTGAGTTATTGTCATTACTCATTGACTCTATCATATCGTCTTATTTCAGGTTCAAGACATCACTTACCGAGTTCCGCCTCAGAAAGTGGTGAGACTTTCCTAGTCTCTGATGAACTCTGAAGATGTCTCCCTGAATGTTCACTCATTCACGGACTTTGTTTAATACTTGGGATATTGTATGTCCAAATCTTAGTCGAAGATCTTTGCGCTCTAAATTGTTCTAACTATTTGACCATCAATAAAGCCGGAAACCATGAACATTAGTTAAAAAAAATATTAATAATGTAGAATCTGACTCTTCATGGTTAACAACAAGTCGCATGAGCAATTTTTAGATTTTTGTTGGTTTAATATGAGCGCGATGGGGTCGATTGAAGATTAATGGGAGGTTTTTCAACTAAAGAAAAGAGAGAATGTTTGTGGCGGGTAAATAGGAGGAGTTATAGAAATTCTAGGATTGGCCCAATTTAAAGAGGGGAGTTATGTTTGGATGAATTTCTGTGTAAATTTTAAGACGAGAGTTATGGTGTGTTTATATTTGTATTAAAGGTTTTATTGGTGTTTGGTTAGCCAAAATATTGCAATATACTTAAGTGGAAAACCGATTTAACCCGATGGTCAAATTCGTTGAACCGGTTTTCAAGACAATGCAAAAAAGTACATAGAAAGTGATGGTGAAAAATGAATTGATTTGTTGAGTTATGTTATATGATTTGTTTGTTTTAAACTTGCAATTATGGACTAATAAGCCTTTGTCCATCTTTTGACCCAAATTTGTATGCATTTATTTATTTTTTCGTTATTATTTTGGTTATAAGCAATAAAATAGTCACCCAATCCTTATTTATGTCTATTTGAGGATCTCAACTAAAGAGTGTTTCACTGGTATCCTGTGGTGCCATCGTGTGGTGTAGTGTAATATGTCTGGGCCCGAGCCCATGGCCTATTTACGTCTTAGAGTTTTACCCTAGTTTGTCTTATAAACACTCTTACAATCATTTATTATAATCAATCAATTAAAGTTTGAGATAAACAAATCTCTAGTTCTAAGCAGAGATCACTTAATCACTTATGTGAATAGGTTGAATGAGTTGGAAATTTTTTATATTCAATGAACTGGTTTGTTGGAACATAGTCATATTTATGTGAACCGATTTGTTGGAGCAGATTACTTTTGATTAATGAATTTATGATCCTTTTGATTAATGAAGTTATGCGTAAATTGTTTAATCTGGTAGAAAAATAAATAAATGAGGTGAAAATCATTTTAAAAGGATCAAAATGTTTAGATATTCAACCGGAAATACTAGTAATATTAAAAAAAAATGTATATATGTTTCATTGTCTAACTTATTAATAAATTAACTATGAAAAATTCATTTTTATTATATGGACTTAACTTTAGTTTTAATCATGTAGTACTAAAGTAAATGCTAAATAGGGCAAAAATAAATAATTAAAAAAAATAATAAAGTACCATGTGTGGACTTTGAGTAGACTATGAGCCGTGCTTCTGAGAAACTTTCACGTATTTCTTTTCCTTTGTATAATAGCAATTTCTCGCTTTAAGATCTTCATTTTATTATATCTTCAATATATACCATCTTATTCTTTCTATTTATTTCGGTTTATAGTGAATAATACTCAAAAGAAAGACATGGATCAGATAGAAGCTCCATGGAGTCCTGAAGAGGACGAGATGTTGCTAAATCTCTTCAAGAAACACGGCCGCAATTGGTCACTAATTAGTATGTCTATACCAGGTAGATCGGCTATGACATGTTGCTCAAGGTGGTCATCACTTCTTAGGTCATTTACGCCTGAAGAGGACGAGATGTTGCTAAATCTATTCGAGAAACACGGCCCCGATTGGTCACTAATTAGTAAGTCTATACCGGGTAAATCGGCTATGACATGTTGGTCAAGGTGGTTCTCACTTCAAGGGTCATTTATGCCTGAAGAGGATGAGATGTTGAAAAATCTCGTCGAGAAACACGGCCACAATTGGTCACTAATTAGCAAGTCTATACCGGGTAAATCGGCCAAGTCATGTAGATTAAGGTGGTCATTTGTTCATAGGCCATTTACGCCTCAGGAGGACGAGATTATATTACGATTTCACCCGCTTATTGGGGATAAATGGGCGGCTATTGGGAGCTTACTAGGTGCTCGCACCGGTGACGTGATTAAGAACCGTTGGAATTCGACTTTGAAGTGGAAAAGCAGTTCGATGACGAATGAAGCCAAAAAGCAGGGTCAAGCACCCACTATTAGTGATATGGCGAGGGAAAATATGTCTTCGGGAAGTACGCATTCTTATAGTCATGATCGATCAGCACCGAGTTGGAATGCTTTAAACAACCGAGACTCATCAACGACGGTGACTGAAAGTGACACTTTGCAAGGATTCTCGTGGAGATGATGATTGAAAGTGGTAATTTTGATTTTTAGAATTTGTTATATATTTGGTGTGTTGTAAACTTGCATTCTATGGATTGAAATAAGCCTCGTATCGTATGCATCTTTTGACCCAACTTTGTATAAATTTAATCTTTTGTGTTAGAATTTGTCATGGTTTTATATTTATGCCCATTTGAAAGGATCTCAACAAAAAAGTGTTTGACTTATTGTTACAAGCTTTCAAATTCTTATCACTACTTTTTTACATATAAATAGTTTGTAAACAATTTACTGTCTAGTACCCTTTTTTTTTTTTTTTGAAAAGCTTATATTATTAGCACACCTTACCCAAAAGGACTGCCATGAGCAATATCATTTCTCCATTTCCACAAATACCATAAGGAAGTAAAAATTAGGCCTTGAAAAAGCTTTTTGGCAGTTTGTAGCACTTGAACCCAAATCTTATCCGTTAACCAAGTCGTGAAGATTAAGGGATTGAAGAAATTGTACAACCACCAACTGGAAACTTTTCTTCATACTTGAAGGACATGACGGCAGCCTATTAACGCATGTTCAAGAGTTTCGGAGCTGAGTCACATCTCTGACATATGACTGATATACCCCGGTTTTCAAGACTAGTATATAATTAGGCAGCCTATCCGAGCAAGCACGCCAAACAAATACATTGACCTTCTTCGAAACCCAACTATTCCAATCAAACCTTCTCCCAACACAGTGAGGAAGGAGCAGTTTTTCAATATATGAGTAAAATCTTGAAATCATAATATCCAAGTACGTACTAGTATCTATAAAACAAAAAATTTAGGCAGAAGATGGCGTGTTTAGCCAATCCAAGCAAAGGTGAATAGGCATATGACCGCGAAATAGAACATTGTATGTACCAAAATAGCGACTCCACTTGTCTGAAAATTAAACAGCAAAACTCAACACAACAACGGCGTCCTGGCATCTGAAACAACAACCCTGGTCCCTGGCGATAAAAATGCAAATAGCAACACTGCCACCAAAACCGGCCCCCAATCCGCCATCTTGTAAGTAATGATTTTTGTGAGTGTGACTAGAAGATGATAGGGTGCATGGGGATTTATACATAGAATAACTGAATGGAAACTTGGTTAAGAAGCAAATAAAGACGCTTTGTTGATGGGATGAGGATAAGTTGATGAAGTCATTATGGTTCTCGATTGCTTTATATATTTTGCATGGGACACAAATATGAAATATCAAAAGCCTCGGTTAGCTTAAGCTATAAGTATAAGCTTATTTTAACAGTTCGTAACTTTCATTAGTAAGGTTTAAGAAGTACTAAATAAGCTTTAAATAGCAGTGATGGACTGAGGGACCACTAACCGAAAATTAAAACAACGATTATTCGTTAGAAGTTAACTCGCATAGAACATGCCAAACAAACGCCTAATTTTCTTATTATGAAGATGTAAATGGTGTTCAGGATCCGGATTTTGAGTATTTGTTTTAAGGTTTGAAGATGACACTTTCTCAAGCATTTTAAAAATGACAATGTTTTGTACTTTTGAGTTTTGTCTAATGTCTATTTGTAATTAACATTTATGTTGGGCTCACTTGAATGATGTAGTTAGTCCATTAAAGTCTGGTACATGGCTTCCTTATTGAGACCATTTACTCAACCGGCTGCAATTGCCAAAGTTATGGGTATTTCTCGAAAGCCGAAACTAAATCGAAGTGAAACCGAATCGATCTTGTAAATCGGTTTCAAGTCTAAACCGAACCGAATAGAAAACTAAAATTCGTATAAATAATATATTATATAAATAAACAAATTCTTAAAACCTTTTTTAGTACATATTTAAAAATATATAAGTTTGAAATTCTTGTTTTTTAGTAGTTTATCTCTTTCGCTATATATACAAGTATATATTGTCAAAATTTTATACTTATATACGTTTGATGTTAAACATATACTAGTATATAATTAAACGGAAAATAATTATAAATTTTGAAATTCGGGTTTTTTGTTCAAACATGAAAAGTGAAATGAATTTAAATTCGGTTTTTGATTTAGTTTTTGCTAGAAAAAAATTTCAATCTAAATAACGCGAACCGATAAACACCACGCAACCTGGTGCCGCATGCAAATGCAAATAAAAAGCGAATGGGGTGAGTTATCCACACCCTCTCATAGAGAGGGTATCTAATCATTGGATGCATCACCGGCTTGTACGGTGTTTATCGCAAGTTGTACGGTTTGACAAAACCCCCGATGTAACAATATAGGGTAAAATCGAAAAAATGATATTGCACCCGAGCAGTAGCAACATGGAAGTGAGACACGGGAACAGAAAATTCGTGAAAGTTTCTGAGAAGCACTAAGCATAATTATTGCTCCGTGTTGTTACTTTTTCACCTATCTTCCAACATGGCTCATAGTCTACTCGAAGTCAACACACGTAATAATTATGCTTATTTAACATTTATTTAGTACGTGAAACTAAACTACCGTTGTTGAAAAAAAAACTAAACTACCGATCTTCTTCTTTCGTTAAGTGTCGTCAGGTTCGCTTTTCTTCTTGGTTTCTCTTCAATTATACTATATATTTGTATGGGTTTTTCTAACTTATGTCTTAAGAGCACAAGTTAAGCATACTAAAAGTACACAAGAGTCTGCGAAAAGGTACATATGGATCCACATAAAAGTACATACAAGCAATACAAGTGTACTTTTTATATGGATCCCTACTTACTTTTGATGTATTTTTTATGTATTTAACTGGTGCCTTAAAACGCAAGTTAGAAAAACGCTATTTTTATATAGCTGTTCATTATACCTACCACTTCATTTTATTATATTATGAATATATATACCATGCATGCATCTTTTTCTTTCTATTTATTTCTGTTTATAATGAGTATTAGTACGTCGAAAGAAAGACATGGATCAGATAGAAGGACCATGGAGTCCTGAAGAGGCCATGGTGCTAAATCACATCGAGAAACACGGCACGAGAAATTGGTCACCAATTTGTAAGTCTATACCGGATAGATCTGGTAAGTCATGTTGGTCAAGATGTTTTTCACTTCAAAGGTCATTTACGCCTAAGGAGGACAAGATGTTGCTAAATCTCTTCGAGAAACACGGGCCCAATTTGTCACTAATTAGTAAGTCTCTACCGGGTAGATCGGGTCAGTCATGTTTGTCAAGGTGGTTATTTGTTCATAGGCCATTTACGCCTGAGGAGGACGAGACTACATTACGAGCTCACGCGCGTTTTGGGGATAAATGGGCGGCTATTGGGCGCTTACTAACTGGTCGCCCAGATGACGTGATTAAGAACCGTTGGAATTCGATTTTGCAGTGGAAAAGCAGTTCGATGACTAATGAAGATATATCCATAGTAAGTCTTATGAATGTAACTAATCCAGCTGGAAGTTTGGATGAATGACATTTCCTCTTATACGTGCCTTATTCCGAAGGACTACAAACGAGTTGAGCTTTCAATAGCTTGGCTCAAGCTTTTTGAGCCTTAATATACATATTTAATTTTATTTAACAAATTTACATAAATAACTCACGAGCTAATATTAATGTTAGTCTAACCATAAGTATTTACTTGGTAATAATTATATACGTATTATGAAGTTTTGCATTCTTCACGATTGTAGTACCATACTTAAACTTCTTTTCGAACTTTTCTACACTACTAACAGCTTGAAGAGGGTATGCATGTGCATACCCTTGTTTCGTTGTAGATCCGCCCCTGGTCGTGGACAAAGGAGCTCTTATATTCGCAATGGGAACTTAAGGCATGAGGTAGGAGGCGTTAGTGGTCAAGCACCAGCTATTGATGAAATGGCGAGGGATAATATGTCTTCAGGAAGTACGCATTCTTATAGCGGTGATGAATCAGCACCGAGTTGGAATGCTTTAAACAACCGAGACTCGTCACCGACGATGACTGAAAAGAACAGATTGCTAGACTTCTCGTGGGAGATGATGATTGAAAGTGACAATTTAGATTTTTAAATTTTGTTATATGTTTGGTTTGTTGTAAACTTGCTTTCTATGAATTAAATAATTAAGCCTCGTATCATAGTATGCATCTTTTGACCCAACTTTGTATGAATTTAATCTTTTGTGTTATTATCAATCAATATTCTCCAATGGTAATAGGAAAAGGGTTGGTAGAAGAAGTATTAAAAAGGCGATGGTAGTCGAGAGAAATATTGGCGTGTAGGGTTTAGGGGAAGATAAGAAAGGTGGTATATCAGAAGTTTATAAGGTGTACCACAAGGAGGGAATTGACAACCCCGGGTTATTTCAATTCAGAGTAGAGGCACGAGCAGATTCATATATCATTTGTTGTAACATTAGTATAGAGTAGGCCAAAGAAATAGGGGAAATGATAGGAATTTCATTGGTTAAGGCGTCCGAGGAAAGACATTTGGAGAGAGCCGAGAATGAGGTGATAACAGTAAGTTTCGGTTTATTTTCGCTCGCTATTTTATGCATAATGAAGATTATATCAATTATTGTAAGAGGCATTGGTGAGGAGGCGAAAAAAAGATGGGTGCGGTCTATTAATAATGAGGAATGGCCGGATATGATAGGTATCCAAGAAACAAAGAGTGGGTTAGTTGATGAGGCGTGGGTAGAAGACTTATGGGGAGGGAAGGTATTCGGATTTACTCAACTTGCTACTAAGGGGAGCTCCGGTGGTATTCTGTTGATTTGGGATGCGGGTATTTTAGTACGTTGTAGGGAGGCAATGGGGAGGATCGATTCATCACCGTCAAGGGTTGGTGATTGGAAAGGGAGGGCCAGGAATATCTATTTGTTTGAATCTATGGGCCGCACGTTGGTAGTCAAAAAGCGTCTTTGTGGGAAACGCTCTCGGGTTTAATGGAGAGAATGAAGGGAGCTTGGTGTATCTTCGGGGACGAATTTAGGGAGGTGTAATGACGACACGCTTAGTTCACATGTTAATGGTGAGAGATGAATGAGTTTAATAGTTTCATTGATGAAGCAAGCTAGGCTAGTGGAGGCTCCGATGGGTAGGTGAAAGTTCACTAGAATAACTTATGACGGACTAAAGTTTAGTAAGCTAGACAGATTGCTGATGAACAATGAGTTTGGTAATCTTTAGGGTAACCTCTCGGTTGTAGCTCTTGACCGTAAGCTTTCTGATCATTGTCCTATCGTTCTAAAAGACGTTTGGATTTTGGGCCGAGACCATTCCAGGTTTTTGACATATGGCTAGAGGAGATCGATATAGGACAAGTGGTAGAGGAGGCGTTGAAGTTGGAAGTTAGGAGCAATAGGTCGAATTGTCAATTCCAGGATAAACTTAAAAATGTTAAAGTAATGCTCAAAAAATGGAGTAAAGAAATATTTGGGGCAAGGAGAAAATTGAGTTTTACAAAAACAAGGCGATGAAGTGGGAATTGGAAGCGGAAAAAAGAATTTTAGACGAAAACAAAAGATTAGCCTGGATAGAGGCTATAAGATTATGGATGGATAAAGAAAATGAATACGTGGGTATGATTCGGCAAAAAGCTAGGGTGAAGCGGGATGTAGACGGTGACAAAAATATGGAGTTCTTTCATTCTTATATAATGAGAAAAAACAACAAAAGTAATATTAGGGGGCTTGTGGTTAATGGTATATGTTGCGAGGATCCGAAAACGATCAAGTTAGAGATGATGAGACATTATAAATTGTTATTCGGTGAGGAGTCTTCTCTTCGTCCCATTTTCTATGGCGAGAGAATTGAAAAATATCAACAGAGGATGCGACTGTGTCTTTATGTTCGGTTACTGTCAATAGGTTTCTTTGCAGCTTAGGCCAAAGTAGGTATACTAACAAATCACTATTAACCTTAGCGGATATTACAGCCATCATTTACTAAAAACGAACTCCGTAGGTATACTAGCAAACACTATCCATCCTTGCACATATATGTTTACCCTTTTGCCTTTGACGCAGACAAGAGCCAAAAATACCGATAAACCAATTCGCCACCGAAGGCCAAGCACACATCATTTGCCCCGCCGCAATGCAGCGGTTCACAACAATCCTTGTTCAAATAAACCATTATTTACCCTAAATTTTACTAGTACTTTAAACTTTATATTTTAGAAAAGACGACTTAAACATTTTTAAACCATAGACACATGTCTCAACTAAGATTTTAACACCCATATACTGAAGGTGACATGCACCTTATGTCACACTTTAATAACACTAAATGAATTCATTTGGTCACAACAAAATAAAATATTAACGTTCTATGTTCTCAAGTTATTCCATGCAAGCTCTTTACAATAAGTGAAATAATCATGTCACTAAAAATGTGAAATCGTCGAATGTTGTCCGAGTTTGTAAGATTCATGTGAATATGAAGTAATCACACGAATAAGATCGACCTGATATGGATTCTTTTGATCATCATATTTGTTTCAACTCAACTTAATTTAAAGGGTTAATTCTTTCAAAACGTATTATACTTGTCAAAAAAATCACTTTTGCGCAGCGAACAATAAAAAAATACTTATCTTAGCAATAATGTTGACATTTTTGTCTTTATTTGAGTAGTAAAGACAAAGAATTTTTTTGTAAAGACCAATTTACCCTTAAGTTTTTGTAATTTGCATCTAACGTCCCTATTTTTTCCAATTTTTTTTTTGAATTTTTTTTTCAAAAATATTTTTTTATTTTTAGAAAATATTTTTTTTTCGAAAATATTTTTTTTCAAAAATAATTTTTTTCGAAAATATATTTTTTCAAAAATATTTTTATTTCGAATTTTTTTTTCAAAAATAATTTTTTTCGAAAATAGTTTTTTTTCAAATTTTTCGAATTTTTTTTTCAAAAGATATTTTATTTTTCAAAAATATTTTTTTTCCAATTTTATGTTTTTAGTAAATATTTTTTTTTTGAAAATATTTTTTATTTTTAGAAAACATTTTTTTTTCGAAAATATTTTTTTTTTCAAATTTTTCGAAAATATTCTTTTTTCAAATTTTTGAAAAATATTTTTTTTCCGAAAATATTTCATTTTTCAAAAATAATTTTTTTTTCCAAGTTTTTGTTTTTAGAAAATATTTTTTTTGAAAATATTTTTATTTCGAAAATATTTTTTTTTCAAAAATATTTTTTTCGAAAATTTCACGAATTTTTTTTTTCGAAATTATTTAAATAAAATTTAAAAAAAAAAGAATTTAAAAAAAATCAGAAAAATAAGAATTTCGGAAAAAAGAATTGGAAAGAGAATAAGGATGGTGGACGCAATTTTCGCCAACCAACAGGGACCATTTATGTAATTTATGCAAAGGACGGTGGATGCAATTTTCGCAAATCAACAGGGACCATTTATGTAATTTGGAAGGGTAAAACTGTCATAATACTTAAAGAAAGACAAAAGTGTCAACATTAGTGCTTAGATAAGATTTTTTTTTTTTTTTTTGTTCACTACTCAAAACTAATATTTGGGCAAGTATAGTACGTTTTGCCATAATTAACCCTAATTTAAATAGAAGTGATTGATGGACGACCACAACCCAAAACAAAGATGGCATGTAAACCAAGGGCGGACCGAGGGGGTCTCCGGGATGCACGGGAATTAATTGGATTTTTCTTGTTTAGTGTAAAATTATGTCAAATACATCGATTTTTTTTAAAATGAACCTGCACTACAAGAATCAGGAGAACACACGACGAGCATATTCCAGTCGACACAATGTCAACGGCAATACGCGGAAAACGACAAAAAATATGCTTGACCAAACCAGGCTACGTTGAATTTTTGGAGTCCATACGTTCCCGTCGACATGTCGACGGGAAACATAATGGTCAAAATTTCCTGCCTCAATAATTGTCAAAACTTGGGCGTGAAATTTCCAGCCTTAAATGTTGGGTTATGATTTTGGTACTTCTCATAAAAGAAGCTGACGACTTTTGATCTTGGGTCCGTCACTAATGTAAACGTTAACTATCGCAATATAAAATAGATAAAAGTTAGAAATTTTATATATTGTTTGTCGACATTACAGTACCGAACATAAAGCTAAGCCAAACTATATTATTCATTTTAGGAATTGATGTAGAACAGAGCTCATGATTATTTTGCATACTTTCATTAGCCAATTATTGATGTCTTTTTGCTTTAAATTAAATCATATACGATAACTTGTATTATTCCTGAATGGTCGAGAGTAAAGTTAGAATGATGGGCCTCTGGTCTAGCGGTGTGGAAGTTTTACCCTTCTAGACAAGGTCTCAAGTTCGAGTCTTGTATAGGGCGATAGGGGTTTCCTCCCGCGTGCGTAAAAGGAATGATGTCATTGCCTTCTGGGCTGTACCCAACCTGGTTTTGTGGGCACGCTACGTCTTCTGGGCTAGGGGCCATGTAGCCACAATTTCCGTTTAAAAAAAAATGATAATTTTGCACTTTATATTAATGCTATTATTTGTTGAGTTGTGGAAATTGATATAGACTATATTAACCTCCGAGGTTAATTTATTAAGCCAGATAGAGGTAGGACATCTCATGTACCCTATCTACCTCAAATTTTTTTTCTTCAAATACCTCAGAGATTTGATAGCCCAAAAAACTTGAGCGGATATCACAATATGATGACAAGTGTTCCAATATATAACCCTACCATGTACTAATATAGTACTACTTTATATACACTGGGGCACATTTCTTGGGCGACTTATTAGTTTTGTCTTTTGTAAAAAAATTAATAATAGAGTTATTTACATTTTTTGTCCTTATAATTTGATTAGTATTTAATTTTTTGACTTTTTATAATAAGTTAATACCCACCTCCTCCACCAACACAACCACCACCACCGCCAAAAAATCAACCTTTTATATCCAAACAGAAAACAAACAAAATTTTCTACGCAACCCATTTGACTAACACAACCGGCCTATTTTACCATTTTTGGAACCATTGACTTTATCACTCACACATTAAGTTCTTGATCAGTTACTAATAAATAATATCATCATCATCTACACCTTTTATTATACTTTACCATCCTCATTTACAAATTACTACATACCATCCATAGCGGTGCAAGTCATACACGTATTAACATTTCTAAATTAGAAACAATTAAAAAAATAAATAAATGATCATTTTTTACCAGATTCATTATTAACAATAAATTAAAAAGAAAAACCCAAAACTACAAAATAAAAAAAAATAAAAAAAAAAATGACAAGGCCAGAAACATTTTTGCATCATTTTCTATCTTTACTAAAAATGATCGGTATGTTAGGTGAGAGAGTTTAAGATTAAAGATGGTACGTGTGTTTAGGTTATATATTTGTGTAACAGGTTTATATATTTGTGTTTGTGTTTTTATTTATAAAAGAGAAATAAAAAGTGTGAAAAAAATGAAATATCAATTAAACCACAATGACCTAAAATGTAATTAATTTTATTATTAACTTTTTTTACAAAATGACAAAAAAGTCAAGTCGGCCAAGAATGATGGGTCCCAGTCGTCGAAGAAAGTAACTTTGTAAGTGGTACTATGTTGGTACATGGTAGACTCAAGCATAGAGACACTTGTCACAATATTGTGATATCCGTCCAAGTTTTTTGGGCTACAAAATCCCATGGTGTATTTGAAGAAAAAAAAATTTGGTAGGTAGGGTACATAAGTTGTACTATTGAGGTAAGTACATAATTACCCCTTAAAAAGGTGTGTAGAATTCAGGTTTCACCCACAAAAATCAAAAATCGAAATCGAATCGAACCCAAAAAACAAACCAAATTTGTAACCGAACCAAATTTGCCAACACCGTACCGAATTGAATTAAATATTCTGGGGAAAATGAAAACTGAACCGAAAATCGAATTCACATAAATATATGTATTTTTTATATATTTGTATTTAAAAAAAAAACATTGAAACTCGTTTATACTCGTAAATATACCATTTTTTTAAGCTTTGATTTTTTTTTTTTTTTATTTTGTAAAATATCTATGTAATTAAACAAATAATTAAAAATTATGTAATTCGTTTTTATTCGGGTCAGTTTTCAATTATTCGGTTCAGTTTAATCCAATCTGATAACCGAACCGATGAACACCCTTGTATTAGATTGTTTTGTCTAGACTCTATAGTGTCTATTTAACACTTATTTAGGTAGTTAGCTTTTGAAAAAGGGTTGTGTTATACTAACCCTCCCTACCAGGGAATGTCCATCTGCTTTAGTCAAAATGTACAAGTTTTAATGCAGACAGTACAGGCGGCGGCAGCTGGTCAAAGTCAATACACCCTCCCTAGGAGAGTGTGGTTATCCTACCCCTTTGAAAAAAGAAAAAAAGACGGTACCGTTTGTTGACTTGGGAGTTAACAATGAGCCATGTCGTTCTGAGCAACTTTCACGGATTTTCTTTTTCCTTTGTATAATAAAATATCTCACTTTCGTGGTTGTTGCTGCTCGGGTGCAATAGCAATTTCTCGCTTTTATTTTTATCTATTAACATCTTCATTTTATTATGTCATCAATACCATGCATCTTCTTCTCTATATATAGTGAATAATACTAGTTAAAAGAAGGACATGGATCCGATACAAGGAGCATGGAGTCCTGAAGAGGACGAGATGCTGGAAAATCTCATCGAGAAACACGGCCACAATTGGATACGAATTAGTATGTCTATACCGGGTAGATCAGATAAGTCATGTGAGTTAAGGTTGTGGTTTCTTTATAGGCCATTTGCGCCTGAGGAGGACGAGATGCTGGAAAATCTCTTCGCAAACACAGCTCCAATTGGTCACTAATTAGTAAGTCTATACCGGGTAGATCATGTCAATCATGTAAGTTTAGGTGGTTATGGTCATTTACGCCTGAAGAGGACGAGATGTTGCAAAATCTCGTCGAGAAACACGGCCGCAATTGGTCACTAATTAGTAAGTCTATACCTGGTAGATCGGTTCGGTCATGTCAGTCAAGGTGGTTATCACTTCAAGGGTCATTTACACATGAGGAGGACGAGATGTTGCTAAATCTCGTCGAGAAACACGGCTCCAATTGGTCACTAATTAGTAAGTCTATACCGTGGAAATCGGCTTGGTCATGTGAGTCAAGGTGGTTTGATCTTCAAGTGACATTTACACCTGAGGAGGACGAGATGTTGCTAAACCTCGTCAAGAAAGACGGCACCAATTGGTTACTAATTAGTAATTCTATACCGGGTACATCGGCTCTGTCATGTAAGTCAAGGTGGTTATCACTTAATAGGTCATTTACGTCTGAAGAGGACGACTTGTTGCAAATTCACTTCGAGAAACACGGCCCCAATTGGTCAGTAATTGGTAAGTCTATACCGGGTAGATTGGGTAAGTCACGTGAGTGAAGGTGGTTATCACTTCAAGGGTCATTTACGCCTGAGGAGGATGAGACTATATTACGAGCTCATGCACGTTTTGGGGATAAATGGACGAGCATTGGGCGCTTACTCAGTGGTCGCACGGCTGACGCGATTGAGAACCATTGGAATTCGAGTTTGAAGTGGAAACGCAGTTCGATGACTAATGAAGATCCAACCATAGTAAGCCTTATGAACGTAACTAAAACTGGAACTTTTGATGCATTACATTTCACAGTTATACGTGCCTAATTCCAAACGAGTCAAGTTTTAAATAGCTTGGCTTGAGCTTTTCGAGCCTTTATATACATATTTAAATTTATTTAACATTTATTCATAAATAACTCGAGACCCGAGTCTCGGGTGATAATATTAATGTTAGCCTAATCACAAGTATTTACTTCGCAATAATTATATACTAGTACATATGGGGATAACATCCCTGCTGTAAACAGCAGGGAGTTACCTGCTGCACACACAAAACCCACCCCCCCTAATGTTACTAAATGGTCCCTGAATGTTCATTTTGCAGCAAAAATGGTCCCTGACGAAGCCTTAACAGCAGCGAATGATCGCTGCTGTTACAGCAGTGATCATTTTCCTAGTACATATTATGATGTTTTGTATTCTTCACGTACAGTTTCTTTGATGCTATAACAAGTTCGGCTTGACTCGATTACACCCCATCCCATTAACATCAGCCGAACTTTGTGTATTTATGTCGACGTGCATGTTCTTAACCTCCATCTAGTCCAATATAGATTGGACATGTATATATACAACGATATAGTATGATTGGCGTAAGGAATTACATAAGCCTGCCCAAACTTGTGTGGCCGAAACAACGGATGTATATATCCAGTTATCAACACATGCCTCTTTCTTCTCTTTATCTTGTAGAACTTCACCAAATCGCTCCAATAACGACAATTATAGGCTGATTTCTTTAAGTATCTCAAATTTGTTCATGTATCCAGCCAGTGTTCATTTAAGCGATTTCTCTAAGCATGTTTTCACAAATATTTTCAGAAGTCAATTCTTCAAATGTTTTTTTTTTTTCTTTAGTTAAACCTATAGAGAAAAATATCTATAAAAATTTCATTTTTGTCGTAGATTAGCTCTTTTTCCCTTAGGTCACCACTAGATCTTCAACACCCAAGAAAGAGGCAACTTCTTTTATACCCTCTCGTTCTACACTATAGACTTTGTCTTAAGTAGTACTGGGTATAGCCTTTGTCTTAAGATGCATCAAGTTGCTCTTTCATCCTGAAATTGAGAAGAGTTAGAGTTTTACTTACGAAATCTGGTGGCATGCGTGCATATACCATTCAACTTATAATCATTCAAGTATTAGTATAGTACTATAGCTTGGCCACTTATTATTATTGTTTTTTAGTTAATATTCGTTTTTACTCTTCCTGCTTTTTGCCAAAATACAGGGTGCTCACAATATCTACATACCACCACCGTCTTTCAGTGATACTGGTCGTGTACAAAGGAGCTCGTATATTCACTATGGGAACTTAAGCCATGAGGTAGGAGGCGTTAGTGGTCAAGCACCATCTATTGGTGATATTTTTGGGGGTTACGTGTCTTCGGGAGGTACGCATTCTTATAGTCGTGGTCAAGCACCATCTATTGGTGATGTTTTTGTGGGTTACGTGTCTTCGGGAGGTACGTATTCTTATAGTCGTAGTCAAGCACCATCTATTGGTGATATTTTGAGGGGTGATATGTCATTGGGAGATACACATTTTTTTAGTCATGATCAACCACCACCGAGTTGGAATGCTTTAAACAAACGGGAATCGTTACCGATGATGATTGAAAGTTACAATGTGCAAGAATTCGCGTGAGATGAGGTTGATTGGACGATTCTATTTGGTAAGGATGGTGACAACTAACAATTGATTTTTAAAAATTGTTATATGTTTGGTTTTGTTGTAAACTTACATTCTATGAATTAAAATATACCTCGTATGCATCTTTTGACCCAACTTTGCATGAATTTAATCTTTTGTGTTATTATTTTGGTTGCGCGCCCAATTGAGTATCTCAACAAAAAGTGTTTGACTTATTGTTACAAAGCTTTCAAATTCTTATCACTACTTTTCTACCTGTAAACAGTCATGTATTTATATTTATGCCCATTTGACCCAATCCCACTATCCCAAAACTGAATAAAGCTACTGGGAGATTAAATCCAAATATCCCAAGACACGCAAAAATAATGACACCTAGCTACTAGAAATCCAAAGTAAAGAAGGATTGAATACATGGTTTATCATCAGAACTCGCATAAACGATATCGTTTCTCCATTTCCACAAGCACCATAAGGAAGTAAAAATCACGCCGTGAAAAAGCTTTTTGGCACCTCTTTGAAGAGAGAAGCTCTCTCTAAAAATGGTACTCTCTTTTATCTTTTGTTCTCTTACGAGTATGTCATATCCGTTTGATTACCAGCTCAATATCAGTATTTACAATGTTAGGATCTCAGAAATTATTGATTCCGTAATCGAGCTGAGGAGTTGAAGTCAACTCTGAGACATGTAAGACAGTACATTGACGAGTTAGCCGGAAAACATTCAGATCAATTAATAAGGTAAATATTGCACAATTTCTTTTTATTTTAAGGGTGCTTATAAACATATTGACTAGATGGTGTTGAAGGAATGTTATAGTCCTTATATACCTCATACTTATGGACGGGTCGATATAGATTTTTGGCTTCTATTTTGGTTTATTCGGATGTTTGCTATAATCAAGCTATTAAATTTCCAAATTGAACTTATTGGTTTGTTAAACAATTGAACCATGTTATGAAGTATTTAGGATGTATATTCTTGTTAACACTTGTGAGGGGCAATTTACTTGTACTTATTGATAGTTACAGCGAGCTTTTCGAGAGTTTACTAGATTACGTGCTTGTGCAAAGTTTCGGTCATTGAAAGTTAAATGATAGTTATTGGTATCTTCCTTACGCAAACACAATCAGCCCACGTTCCATAAAGCTATTTATATCATTGCTAGTTTAGCTAACTTTGACTGTTCTGGATATTGATTTCTAGGGGGAGCCAAAGATTCTGAATTGGGCAAGAAATAATGGGATATTTGCTTGGGCAAGCTTGGTCAATATTCAAAATCTCGGGACGGCATTTGTCAATCTCTATGTAAAAGGGCACATGTAACTGTAAAAATTCATAAAAATTCTATTATGTATGAATTTTTATCAGAATTTCTAATGATATTTTGATTGTATTAGAAAATCTCACTCTTACATACTCCCTATGATGGTTGACCTGAATAGCAATGGAGATAGTGAATTAGACTGTGACTCGCACAGAAAATAGTGACATTATTGGCGACATAAACTATCATTTCTAAATTTAGCAACTCTTGTAGCAACTTACCCAGTGAAGTATTTGTGAACATCAACACAGATGGCCAGTGACGAAGATAGGATTTGATATATGGGCGGGCCAAATAGTACATAGCGATTTACCATTAGAGCATTATTACTTTTGCGAATGATACAACATATGTTAATCTCAAAGTTGAACTAAAGATATACAAAAGTAAAAGTAACAACAGCTTTACAAGCATATGAGAAAAATGTATGAGCTATGAGCATAAAAAATCTTTTAGACTAACCAACACTTTCAATATTAAATAAATGAGAAGTTATAAGTGTATTATATAATTAAAATGTTAAATTTCTCCATGTCATATTCTTGCCACCATTTGTCCATTTCTCCAATAGTCATATCACAATTAAAATAAAAGACTATAAGCTAGTTCTTAGTCCATATATTAAGTTTCATTAGACCAATTCATATATAATACTACGGTAATATACAAAAGTAAGTAGAATAACTCGGTTGGCCAACCCTACAATAAATATAGCTCCGTCCCTGCAGATGGCGACATGAAATAGCAGATGTCGCAAATTTATAACGACTTATTATATCATAAGTGGTTACACTTGTCTTTTTGTTTAACGACATGTTTCATAACTCGCAAAAATTGGCGACTCATCATCTAACGACTCTAAACACGTGGCTAACGTAAATTGCATCGCAATAAATATTAATACCTCTAGAAGGCATATTTCTTGTAGTGCTTCTCATGAATTTTTCTTGTAGTTAACTTAAATATATGTCATTTTCATTTAATAAAGTCCAAGTCTATACCGGGTAGATCGGCTAAGACATGTAGGGTAAGGTGGTTTTCATCACCTCAAGTTATGCCATTTACACCTGAGGAGGACCACACTATATTACACGCTCACGCATGTTATGGGGATAAATGGGTGCGTAATGCGAAAAAATTAATTGGTCGCCCGTATGACATGATTTGGAACCATTGGAATTCGACTTTGAAGTGGAAAAGCAGTTCCATGATCACAAATGAAGCCAAAATACTACATCCGTTTTTCAGTGATATTAATTGTGGACAAGGGAACTCTTATATTCACGATTGGAACGTAAGCCTTACTGTAGCCCCCTCTATTAGTGATATGGCGAGGGATAATATGTCTTTGGGAGGTACGCATTCTTGTAGTAGTGATCACTCAGCACCGAGTTTGAACACTTTAAGCAAACGAGACTTGTCACAAACGATGAGTGACAGTGACAATTCTCCGGACGTCTCGCCAAAAAAGCAATGTTTTGAACCAGTTCGACCAAGCCGGTTGAATCATTTTTCGTAAAAAAAAAAAAACAGACCAAAATGAGCCGATTTTTCGAGGCTTGAAAACCTAGTTTGAACCGCTGAGGTGGAAATTATTTATTATTGTAAATCCTATTCTAATATCAATAAAAAACAAGTTATTAACTTTTCTTTTAAAAAAAAAATAAAAAAAAAAAAAAAAAAAAAGGACTAGTTTGTTGGAGCTTTAAAGTTTGACCAATTTGCATGTTTCATCCCACATATTTCGAAACTGCAAGGATTGTCTCTAAAGTTTGGCCCGTGTGCATGCGTCGTCCCTAAAGTTTGGCCCGTGTGCATGTATCGTCCCTAAAGTTTGACCAATTTGAGACGATATATGCCCCAAAAAGGACGATATATACCCCAAAGGTTAACTTTAGGGACGATCCTTGCAGTTTCAAAATGTGTGGGACGAAACATGCAAATGAGCCAAACTTTATGGACGATTTTTGCAATTACTCTTAATGAATTTATGATCCTTTTAATTAATGAACCTATATATAAATTGTTTAATTAGGTAGAAAAAAAATAAATTTGGTGAAAATTATTCAAAAGGATCAAAATGATTTAGATATTCAACCGGTAATACTAGTAATATTTAAAAAAATAAAAATAAATAAAGAAAAAAAATAACATGTTTCATTATTTAACTTATTAGAACCTAAATCAGCCTCTTTATATTAGGTAAATGTAAGGCAGTCTAAGTTGCAACCTTCCCCATATGCCGTGGAAGACAGTATTAGGAGTTACTTTACTTTATTTTACTTTCTATTATCTAACTTATTAATAAATTAACAATGAGAAATTCATTTTTATTAGATACACTTAACTCTATTTTTAATCATTTAGTACTACCAAAAAAAAAAAAAAAAGCGTACCGTGTATTGACTTTGAGTAGACTATGAGCCGTGTGGGAAGATTAGGTGAGACACGGAGTAGCAACTAGGCCTCCTGCTGCTTCTGAGAAACTTTCACGTATTTTCTTTTCCTTTGTATAATTTGGTCGAACTAAATATAATAAAAAATCTCACTTGTTGCTCGGATGCAATAGCAATTTCTTTCTTTTATGTCTATCTATTAACATCTTCATTTTATTATTATCTATCAATATATACCATCTTAGTTTCTTCTTTCTTTTTATTTTTGTTTATATATATAGTGAATAATAGTACGTCAAAAGAAAAGACATGGATCAGATAGAAAGACCATGGAGTCCTCAAGAGGACGAGATGTTGATAAATCTCGTCTTTAACCACGACCTCAATAATTGGTCACTAATTAGCAAGTCTATACCGGGTAGATCGGCTAGGTAATGTGAGTCAAGGTGGTTATTACTTCAATGGTCATTTACGCCTGAAGAGGACCAGATGTTGCAAAATCTCGTCGAGAAACACGGCCGAAATCGGTCACTAATTAGTAAGTCTATACCGGGTACATCGGCTGAGCCATGTGAGTTCAGGTGGTTATCATTTCAACGGTCATTTACGCCTGAAGAGGACGAGATGTTGCAAAATCTCGTCAAGAAACACGGCCAAAATTGGTCGCTAATTAGTAAGTCTATACCGGCTAAATCGGCTTGGTCATGTGAGTCAAGGTGGTTTTCAGTTCATAGGCCATATACGCCTGAAGAGGACGAGATGTTGCTAAAGCTCGTCGACAAATACGGCCGCAATTGGCCACTAATTAGTAAGTATATACTAGGTAGATCTGCTAAGTCGTGTGAGCTAAGGTGGGACAATTTTCTGAATTCGATGACTAATGAAGATATAACCATTGTAAGTCTTATGAACATAACTAAAACTGGAAGTTTGGATGAATGATAAAAGATACAATTTTCATTAAAACTAGTAATTAACAAATTAAAAAAGCATGTATTTTTTTTTGAAATATTAGTTAACTAATTAAACAAAACATGTATTTATGTGACACAAAATTTTCCGATCAGGTCCGGCTTGAGGCCACTTCTTTCTTTTGTTGTTAATAATCGGTTTTTTTTTTTTTTTTTTTTTTTTTTTTTTTGCCAATATACAGAATGATCACAATATCTTCATACAACCTCCGTCTGTAAGTGATATTGGTGGTGGACAAAGGAACTCTTATATTCCCGATTTGATTTTAAGGCTTGCGCTAGGAGGCGTTAGTTATCAAGCACCATCTAATGGTGATATGGCTATGGAGACTGGATCACAAAATTCCATTCACCAATGGAACTCAAGTCATGAGGTAGGAGACATGGTTAGTGGTCATCAACCACCATCTATTAGTGATATGGCGAGGGGTAATATGTCTTCAGGAGGTACGCATTCTTATAGTCGAGATCATTCAGCACCGAGTTGGAATGCTTTATACATACGAGACTCGTCACCAATGATGATTGACAGTGTCAGTGTGCAACAATCAGTGGGGAGCGAGTTTGGTCGGAACGATTTTTCTGAAGTCTCGTCTAAAGCGTAGCACAAGGAAAGGGATGGTGACAAATGACAATTCATTTGTTGAGTCCTGTTATATATATTTGGCTTGTTGTACGGTACTTGGAGTTTATGGATTATGTAAGCCACGTATTCATCTTTAAACATAACTTCATATGAATCTAACTTTTTATGTATCTTCATGTTGATGAATGCACCTTTTGATAAGATAAAGTAACATGCTAAGTTATACATAGCACATGTCTTAGTTAGAATGGTTCCAGGAAAGCACATTCTTATTAGCTAAATAAAAAGCTTTCGTGAACCCTTCGGTAGCATACGTGCATATACCATTCGACTTATAATCATCCAATCCATTTTGATAGATCATACCCCAAGTTTTAGGATATATGTCTTTATGCCATGTTAAGTAATACTCGAAACAAAGATTTCATATGGAAAGAAAGAAATGCACGAGTGTTCGGTAACAAGATTTCAAGTACTAATAAGATTGTTCAATATATTCAATTAAGAAGCTACGAGTGGATCGTGAGAAAGTCAAATAAATATCAAGAGATAGATTGGCAACAATGGTTACGAGACCCCACAAAGAGTCGACCTCAGTAAACACTTTTCTGTTGAGTTTTGTGTTCAGGTATCAGCTTAAAGTGATAGATTGTCAACAATGGCTATGGGACTCTCGAAATATGCAGTTACAATAATGAACCAAAGAAAACATTTTCTCTGCTACAGTTTTTGGCAAACTCTCTGTGTGATTCTCTGAGTATGCAACAGGTCAGCGGGTTAACAGTTGGTGCATCTCTCTGTGTGGTTATCTTCTATTTTTCAGGACTGCAGTAACCGGCTTAAGATCTCTTTATGGTGTTAGTGGGTGTGTCCGACATCATTTAGAGGACCCTTTTGTCCTTTGCTGTAGTTTCCATGTGTGTACTGAGTATATCGACCAATGACGGTGTACTGGTCTTTTAGTTCTGTAGGTCTGCAGTTTGGATCAGTGGTATGCAATGGTGTTGTTTGTCTAATTCAGCATATGTCAAGTTAAGGGTAAAGCACCTATGAGATAGTTTTTTAGATTTTGTTTTAGGCTTGTTGTTAGCTTTATGAGGCCAGGGTCAAATGGGATCTTATATGTCTAGTGTGGGCCTAGTAGTTTTTAGGTTCAATTATATCAGTTTACCGTCATTAAGGTATGTGTGATTGTAGAGGTTTTTAAATCTTTTACTTAGTTTTGGGTCATTGGTATTAGGGCTGTAAACGAACTGAACGTTCATTGAACATTTCATGAACTGTTCGTTAAAAAGTTCGTTTATGTTCGTTTATTTATTAAATGAACAAACATGAACAATATTTTACGATCGTTTAGTTAAATGAACGAACATGAATAAAAGTCACGTCCGTTTATTTATATTCGTGAACGTCCGATTATGCGTTCATTAACATTCGTTTATATTCATTTATTTATTTATTATATCATATCTTTTAATCGTATAATTCTAAAATTAGTTTGTTCAAACAAAACAACACTTATAAAACAATATTAGATGCATAATTTAATAAAGTTTATGTTTGTTTTTCTATATTCATTTATGTTCGATCGTTTATGTCCGTTTAGCGCTCGTTTAGTGTCTAAATTAATAAACGAACATGAACAAAGTCATTTTCTTAATAAACGAACATGAACAAGAAAATTCGTCCGTTTAAGTGTTCGTGTTCGTTTATTTGTCCGGTTAAAATTAAATAAACGAACATGAACAAGGCTCCGTTCGTGTTCGTCCGATTCGTTTACAGCCCTAATTGGTATCATTTAGGACTTGTTTGGCTTTTTTTTTAAATTTATATATATATATATATATATATATATATATATATATATATATATATATATATATATATATATATATATATATATATATATATATATATATATATATATCGTCCCTCTCTCTTTTAAATTGACTTATTTAATTGAGATGAGACGCCGTGTTTTCTCACTTTGTGGGTTCTTAGTTAAGTTGTTGCTTTTGAAAAAAAAAAATATAATAATAATACTCGAAACAAAGGCTAGGCTTCACCAATACTCAAGTTACATCATCAGTTATTATATATGAGTACCTAATGATTATTATTCACGACACAGGTACTACAAGTTGTAAGGGCGGAGGGAGTGGTCACCAGTTCACCAAATTTTGCCAAATTTCCACATCATCAATACCCAATAAAAACCTTACAACTCACACTTCACCAATTCACCCCAATTTTCACCAATTTGGTGGCATTGGTTTCACCAAATTTCCACATCATCAATACCCAATAAAAACCTTACACATCACTCTTCCTTCTCAACACTTTATCAACACCAACACTTTATCATTCGGCAAATGTTACCGAATTTTTGGTTTACCGATTTTTGCCGAACGGTGGCGGCGGTGTTGCCGAAGATCACCGATTTTTGCCGACACTTTACCGAGTCCACTCCCTCCCCTCTAAGAAGAGACTTTGTCAAGTAATGATTTATTTATAAAGAAAAGTCTTTAAATGAAAGGGTAGTTCACTATTTTTTTTATTTTTATTTATTTATTTATTTTTTCTATTTCTCTTTCTCTTTTTCCCTAAAAGAACCACATTCTTAAAATGCACCGGTGCGATTGACTGATTGTATGACTCACCGGCTCCATCAATATTTTGATACGTGCCCCTTTTTACTTTGAAAATTACTACTTAGTGGGATTTTATTTATTTATTTATTTATTTATTTTCTGCGACTGGCAACTATTGTATTTTTGTTTGACCAAATTTTATTGTTTTCTAAAATAAAATAATTAAAAAAGTACTTTTAAAAAAAAAAAAAAATAGGCAATATTTGGTCACACGAAAATACAATAGTTGTCAGTCGCACAAAAAAAATCTCACAAATCACTAATACTTTTCAAATTAAAAAAGAAATACATGTCAAGATATTAATGAAGTCACACGATCGGTTAGTCAAACTGATCTATGGAGTTGTTGATATGGTTGTTGAAAAAATACATTGTGTGGTCCCAGATTTTGATCTTTGTTGTCTTTAAGTATCTCTAATTTCGTTAGGATCAGTGGGTCTTGTTGATATGGTTGGTCATATTTATACTAGTTAAAGGTCATTTTTTTGTTTTGTTTGAGTAGGATTTACTTAATAGTCAAAAGAAAAGACATGGATCAGATCGAAGAACCATGGAGTCCTGAAGAGGACGAGATATTGCTAAATCTCTTCGAGAAACACGGCTACAATTGGTCACTAATTAGTAAGTCTATACCGGGTAAATCGGCTATGATATGTTGCTCAAGGTGGTTAGCACTTCAATTGTCATTTAAGCCTGAAGAGGACAAGATGTTCCTAAATCTCGTTGAGAAACACAGCCACAATTGGTCACTAATTAGTAAGTATATGCCGGATAGATTGGAAAAGTCATGTAGGTTAAGGTGGGACACTGTTTGGAAGCCACTTTGAAATTCGACTTTGAAGGGGAAAAGCAATTCGATGACTAATGAAGATGCAACCGTTGTAAGTTATTATGAATGTAACTAATACTGGAAGTTTGGATGAATGATAAAAGATACAATTTTCAATAAAACTAGTAATTAAACAAATTAGAAAACCCTTTTTTTTTTTTTTTTTTTTTTTTTTTTTTTTTTTTTTTTTTTACATATTAGTTAACTAATTAAACGAGAGATGTATTTATGTGATACAAATTTTTCTGACCAGGTTCAATTCGGAAAAATCTTGATTTTAAGAGTTCATATTTTTCTTTATCTGGACATGAGAAGCCACAGCAGGAACTCAATAAAATAGCTGTGCTGGATAAACATAAGATTTATACTACTGCCACAAGCTATTTTTGTTTTTTTTTTTTTGTTTTTTTTTTTTTTTTTTTTTTTTTGCCTTTTGCTCTGCTGCAACAAAGATTCTGCCGAAGTCTATTTGTAAATATGAGCCTAGTACTTTGATAACTGAACAAGGAATTGATGTCATATTTTTGGTACACTGTTAGACACTTTGGAACCTAAACACTTTAATTCATTTGACTTGGAGACTGGATCACAAAATTCCATTTACGAAGGGAACTCAAGCCATGCGGTCGGAGGCGTGGTTAGTGGTCAACCACCACTCTTAGCGATATGGCGAGGGGTAATATGTCTTCGGGAGGTACGCATTCTTATAGTCGAGATCATTCAGCACCGAGTTGGAATGCTTTATACATACGAGACTCGTCACCAATGATGATTGACAGTGTGAGTATGCAACAATCAGTGGGGAGCGAGTTTGGTCGGAACGATTTTTCTGAAGTCTCGTCAAAAGGATATTACAAGGAAAGGGATGGTAAGAAATAACAATTGATTTGTTGAGTTCTGTTAAGTATATGTTTGGTTATAAGCAATAAAATAGTCATTTATTTAGTATCTCAACAAAAAAAGTGTTTCTCGTATTGTTACAAGCTTTCAAATTCTTATCCTTATTTTTCTACCTATAAACAGTTTGTAAACAATTTATTGTCCACTTCTTCGTAAATCTTTTTTTGGAAAAGCCAATCTTGTCAGCACACCTTACCCAAAATAATTATGTGATAGTTTCGGAGCTGTATATCTTGTAATTCATTAATAATACTACGGAGTACTATGTAAGTATATAACTGATGTGCAGAATACAGATTTTTTTGGTGACACTTTTTCAAGTAAATGTACAAACTACAAAGGAAGAAAAAAAAATGTGAAGTTTGTCAAAAAGCACGCACGAGGCGTAATAATAGTGATATGAATAATTGAGACATAAAGAACGAAGGAATAATCGACGCTCGCCAGTGCACAAAGTCATGTACTACTGTACTAAACAAATTTTAAAACTTGGTTATTTAATAGTCTCTGTTTATTTTATTTTATTTTTTTTGGTGTCAAATTAGGGTGGAAGTGATCTATATCATTAGGTTTAGCCGTTTAGGTCATTATTTCTTGTTGGACTTTAATAAAGTGGGCTTTTGGTATAAAATTTGCGTTAGACTTCATTTTGGACCAATGTTTAAGGTTCAAATTATTTAAGTTTTGTATACATTTTAGTTGAAAGCAAGGGAAATAGTACCCGCTGCGTTGCGGCGGGGGTTATGAGGACTTTTTTTTTTTTTTTTTTTTTTTTTTTTTTTTTGCGGTATTGCAATTGTCATAGAAAAATGATGTTATTTTTTTTTCCTCAGGTGTAAAATGTGATGCTGTAACTGGTCGTTTAAATCAAACCTCTATTTCGGTACAACGAGAAGGAGTTTACTATGGTCAGTGCAATGAGGTTTGTGGAACTAATCATGCCTTTATGCGTGCGCCCAGAAAGATAGGCAGATTGTCTTCGCCTTTTTCATCACGAGGCTGAAGCAATCCAGTCTCGGGCTTCAAACATTTCTCATTTTTATCCCACTTATACCTATAGTACCATGAAAAAGATATATTGATCATGTGCACACGACTCCAAATCAAACAAAAGATATTTCATAGTTTTTAAACTATTGAGGCTTTTAAGGCCTCAAATTTAGTGCTACCCAATAAACATATAGCAAATAGAAAATCATTATTCGAGGTAATGTACGAACCCGCCAATAGCTCCAAGGAGAACATCATCAGATTGCTTAGCAGTAGTAAGCGTTTCCTCCGGTAATGGAACTCAAGTCGCATCCAAAGCAGGACCTCCCATTAGCTTTTCATTGAACTTGAATTCAATCCCTAACAGCAACAATATGAAAATATCATTATATTTTAAAGGATTGGGCTTGCTTATTAAAGCTACTAATCTAGTTATGGTGTTTTGATTGCCACTTAAAGCTACTGATCTGCTTATCACTTAAACCTACTAATCTAGTTATGACGTTTGGATTGGCTTGCCACTTAAAGTATTCATCATCCAATAAATAATATAATCATGAAGTTTTTACCTGAATATGTGGGATAAGAAAAACATTTCAATGGTTCTACTCCCCAGTTTAGTGAGACGCCTTTCATATCCATTAATTATGTGTCTGGTTGTGTAAACCCTCACCTGAAAATATTTATAAACAAATGCTCAGATCAATGTTTGTAGCATAATAGATTAAGTATAAGGCAGGTCATCTCAGCGCCTGCTTACTTGCTGCAGGGGAAAAGCAGCACCATTCGCATAGTGCCCACTTCTAGAAATTTCACGTGAGGGAGGAGTTCCTCCTCCTCCTCCTCCTCCAATTCCTATAATAAAAATTATTTATTAACAAATATGTTATTCACACGCAAAGTCAAATGTATAAATGTCGAACGTGCTAAAAAGCATTTAGCCTATCAATAGCGTAGTAACTTATTAACAAAGATGTAATTACTTGCTCAAACCTCCACTCACATTCTACTAACTAAAGATGCGTTAAGATGATGTATAGCAACATGTGCATGTCTTTAATTTGTTGTTAAAAAAGCAGTTACTTTACACCATGGTTTGGTTAACATGTTGGTCAATCCGAACGGGTAAGCCATTTAGACCTGTTTATATCCTAAATCTATTTACTATCTGTGCATTCTTGCTCTTAATACCGTTAACAGTCATTATAATTCGTATTTGAAGCAGATAAATTAGAAGATAATCATAGAACGCACGTGACCGTGATAGGGAAAGCATTTATGCAGCAGAAAATTAGCAAACGTACATTGATAGGCATATGTAGACTGGCCTACGCGTGGCGAGGCTCGAAGAGCTATTGGCAGGAACATCAATGTGAGCTGTAACAATAATGCCGAAAGATAGGTTTGTGTCAGAAAGCACATCCACTATTTGTAGCAAAAAAATTATGAAAGTAGCACGTTTCAACTGTCACAGATAAATATGAAACTCACATTGATAAGCATTTGTAGATGGGTGTGGCTGCATACTCGTGGCATGATAATGGGAATCAGACACATTTGTTCCAGCTGTAAGAATAGTGCCAGCAGTTGGTGTTACCTATATTCGTGCCAAACAGGTTGGAAAACAATTAAATCACTCACATTACAGGTATACACCAAAAAAATTATACAGAGAAAGTTTATCGCACATTTATAAGCATATGAAAACTGAGCATCCTGCGCAGTGATACTCAACAGGCTGTAAACGAAAACCGTAAAGAAGATGTTATAAACATACAAATGTCTTAAACTCTAACCCAGGATACTAACGTTACTTATGATAAAGTTAGCATTACCCGCATGCGTTGCTACATCGTCCATTTTCCTCTTCCCTTTATCGGTGACGAACGCATTTGACAAACATTGCTGATAACGACCTGCTGCCATCGTATGGAGCGGATCCGGTTCATTTATCGTTATACCATTCGACAAATAAGCAAACAACAACGTTAATTCAATATGTCTTTATACATCAAATTCTAAACTTTATACACTACATAGATGAACATGATCTTTACGTTACCTTTACCATAAATTTCTATCTTTGGAAAATCGAGTTAATCAAGTGTACCACTATTCTCTTGTATGTAGAGGCCAACCCCTTGTTGTCATACATCTGCAGCAAACAAAATAATAGTTATAGTTACAATAACACATTAGCTTTTTTTTCAAGAATCCGCTGCTGAGATATTTAGTTTGTCGATACCATCAGTTGTGTGTGCTATAATCCAAGATAGCATGTTGAATAAAATTAAAGGTCTTTTGTTAAAGTCGTATAAATCGCAGTATAGCTATTTAAGGATATCACAAATTGTACTGATAAGGCGAAAAATGAACCGTTTTTAAGGGGTCATTTAAGCCTGGAATTGAATTAATTTGATCAAATATTGCCCTAAATCATTCCTTTTGTGATTTTAGGTACTTTGGGAGTGAATTCTGGAAAAGGAAGCATTTTGGACGTTTTTGGAACATAAAAGTGAAGAAAACGCCTAAGACTTAATTTTCCATGCTGAGAACAGCACCTGACGGCGTCAAGGGCATTTTGGTGACGGCGTCAAGAGTAAAAGTGGTGACGGCCCAGAGAGAATGTGAAGGCGTCACCCAAGGCCGTCACGTGTTAACTTGTCAAAACTTGCGTGCGGAGTAGCTGATATTGTTTTGGTCATAACTTTTGCATACGAACTCGGATTTAGGTGATTCAAAATCCCACGCGAAGAGGACGAAGAGATCTACAATTTGGTGAAAAAATGGTCGTAACGGCGTCAAGAGAACGAGCTGACGCCGTCAAGCCTTGCCGACAGAAAACATGCCTATAAATATAACATCATAACTTCACTTTTTGTAAGCCCTAAACCCTAAAGTCGATTCCTGGGTTTAGGTGGGTGTTTTTCCAGCAACTTAGAGGGTTTCAATCACTCCATAAATATCATGTATTGGTTTGATGATTCGATCTCAACTATGTCTTTCATTATTCTTGTTTGCTTTTCTTTGATTATGTTTTGCTAATTCACCTTGTGTCTACTTATGATTATGTGAAACTTGTATATAATTGATTAGATCTCATTGATTTCTTGTTGATGTTGTGTCTATCTTCATCAATGAGGGGCTTGTTGATGTGTGTGTCTATCTCCATCAATTAAGGCGTGACAACTTCAATAGATCTAGTTGGTTTAGTTTATAATTCTTGTTTCCTATTGATTCTTATTTTGATTGAATGATTTCGATGTTAGGCTTAAGAAAACTGGCAGATCTCCAAATGGTAACATGCTTGAACGTCTTAGGAAACATGAACTGATGTGCACTAGGTCTTTATTGGTTTTATTTAATGCATGAGCCACTGTTTATAATCCCTATGGTTGTGCTGGGCATGGCATAGGAGGAGATAAGAGCTCATAAGATTGGGGAGTTAATTAAGTGCGTCACCCCATGAATGGTATTATGGAATACAACCCGTCAATTAAAACAAGGTTACAATTCAATAGGTAGGATTGGATAGTTAGCAAGGAGTAACATATCATGGGTAGACATGCTTCACTTATCTTGTAGAACCTTAGTTTATTTTCTTGTTTATTAGATTAATTAGTAGCTTTTGGGTTAGCTGATTAGCAACTAATTCCGCCCACTCTCCCAATACCCGAGATTTTTACTTGTTTTTCATAAAATATAAAAATATAAAAAGAATCATCCTTCACCTTTAGACCTAGTTAGATTAATTTCAATCCTAACGACACTATTCCTAGCTGAACGATCAATCCCCCGGTACTTGTCACCATACTATACTACAACGATCAGGTACACTGCCTGGTGGGGGTTGTAAGCTTCTCGAGATCCCTCGAGAGGTAAAGCCTGGTGCAATTCCCACGCATCAAGTTTTTGGCGCCGCAGCCCGGGGAATAGTTATTGCTTAAGGTTGAAATTTTAATTTTATTAGGTCTACTCATTAGATTCCTTTTTAGTGAGTTTTTATTTTCTTTTTATTAGCTTTCTTGTAGTCTATCTTTTTCTTTATGTGTTTGTTCGTAATTTCCATTCACTCTTCCGTTCACCATTATGGAGTACGCGAATCCACCATACCACCAACCACAAAGGCCATTCTACCCTATTGACATCTCGAATTTCAAACAATATCGAGATGAACCCATATATGATGCAGGGACTCGTTTTAGAAATTTACTCCGAAAATTCCCTCATCATAGTTTCGCTTTAGCATTCCTAACCCGAACCTTTTACTATCGTGTTGGCCAATATGACCAAATGCGCATTGAGGATTTTGCCAATGGGGACTTTAGGGAATTAAGTGCTGAAGAAGCATGGGATGCCATAGAAGATTGTGCCCAATATTATTATAGGATAGACAACCCAACAAACGTTAGTACAAGTCAATTGAATATAAATTTCCAGGATCATGAAACAAGTTTGTTTGGGGATGAATATATTAGTGTTGAGATACCTAAGTGGTTGTCATGTAATGCCATAGTACAAAACAAACATATAGGTAATCTAGGTACAATGGAGGATGAGGTGGATAATCCAAGCCCACAAAGTACCCCACAAGTCCTACCATCATTTGAGGCACATACACCGCCCGCGACTTACCCGGAAGAAGTAGATGAGACTATAGGAACCCAAATTGAGGTAGAACCCTTCGACCAAGCACCACTAGAGGATATAGGTTTGAATACTTGTAGTGATAACCTTACTCCTAGTTCTAGGGAATTTCCTAATGTTGATGAACCGGAACCTCAACCTTTACACAACTTCCAATCCTTAGATTTATTTCTAGGAGACAAAAGAGGAACCGACCCACCCATCAACCTATATTATCCGGGTAGTTTTAGGATGAAAGAAGCAATTCACTCACCACCTTCACCTCCCGTGGCATATTTCCACCCTAAGGGTGTGTATCACTACTTCCACACACACTTAATCCTAAGAGTAGGGAAAACCTCCCCTATTTCCGTTAAATAAGGGTAGAGTCAGGGTAGTGACTTGAACAAAAACAAGCGCTTGTTGGGAGGCAACCCAACCCATGTTTTTAATTGTTTGATGTTTTTATTTTATTTGTTTGTTTGTGTCATATATGCTTAATCATAGTTGTTTAATTTTCATGTTTCGAATAATTTGTGAAAATGTTTATTTTGTTTTTAACCTCGTCTTAATTGCATATAAAGGTATTTTACAAAAAGATAAGTGTAGGGAAACTTATATTTTGTTAAAAAGAACTAAATTCGAACATAAAAACTTCACAATTCATGATTAGCATATATTCTATCTTGTTTGTGTGTCAATAATTGTAGATATGTCTTATGAGTTCCTAGTTGTAATTCATTCCACAAGTATCCTATCATTTTGTTGCTTTGTCTTGTTTCTATTTCTAAGTCTGGAATTACATCTAGTTGTGATTTTTGTTCGGTTTGATGCTTTGGTTTTTGTGTTTGTTGATTACAGGACAAGAAGATGATTTATATTTCTGGAGGGAAGCTTTCAACGCTCATCTTCTTGGAGGTAGATTTAACCATGTTGTCACGTTATCCACGGTGAACGAATCAGGGGAGTATTAATTTCTTTAATTCTTATTTATTTTTACTTTTACATCTTTTATCTAGAACATTGGGGACAATGTTCGGTTTAAGTGTAGGGAGGGTATATTAGAAACTATTACTCCACTTGGTTTTTGTTTTGTTTGATAGTGAATGTGTAATAAAACTGAGAGAAATATTTGTTAGGGCAATTTTAGCACCAAATTTAAAATTTTTTGCAACATGTAGGAGTGAAACTTTAGTCTTAATAAGCGTCTCATGGATAGGAGTTGTATAACTAGCACAAAAACCATACCACTCAAAAATTTTCACCCCAAATATGTGAGGTTCGCCCTTAGATCTTTAGGAAAAAGCATTCATTGTTGGTGCTTATGAGTGTACCGGTAGTATTTAGATTCTAGAACTTGTGATAGCGATGCATCCCGAGACCGCTAGTGAGACTACATTCGTGTAGTTAGGATTTACTACATGATAAGAGGCATTAGGATAACCCTTGTTCTACACCTGTAATATAATTACATTGACTTCATAGGTCAAGTAATTCTCTCACACCTTTGCGTTGTACTCATTTTTAGAACACGATACCCCTAGTACACCCCTCCGAGCCTATCTTTTCATTCCTAACTTTAAGCATTTTACTTAAAGGAAGAATTTGTTTACAATCCACCCCAAATGTGCAACCAAACCACCTTAGCCTTCCTTGTATGCGCTCATCCTTAGTGCATTATTGTTAATTGTTTAAACCCTTTGTTAGTTGTCTAATTGATTACATGGTTGCTAAGTCGAGTCATATCTTGTACATATTGTTTTGGGACAATTGGGACTCATGGGTAAAGTACTTGTGTTATAAAGTAATGGGGAAGAACATCATATATTACCCCCATATGTGCGTTAATATTTAAAAGTACTCCAAGTGTTTTGATTATCTTGATTCGAGTCATTAGAATAGTTGATTGTAAAGTATGTAAAAGCTCAAGTGTAGGGAGGAAACGAGCTCCCTTTGATGTATTGTTTTGGATGGTAGAGTAAGAGTGTATGCAAAAAAAAAAAAAAAAAAAAAAAAAAGAGAGAGAAAAAGAGAAAAACATACGGGCTACCATCCGTTTCTTTTATTTATGTTTAAGTCAAATAGTATCTTGAAAATCCAAAAAGAGTTGTGGTTAGTTTAAGTTGAGTCGAGTCTTGGCTTAGCAACGCCTCATTGTACATGTAATTAACTAAGACAATTGACTTGCCACCAGTAAAATATCCGTTTATCCAACAAAACCGTGTTTTCCATATCCCCTACACCTAACGTTATAACCCTTTAAAAGACCTCTTTAATAGTTTATCCTAGGTGCTTACGCCAAGTGGTGGAGGTATGATCCTTTCCCAAGCCTATGGTAATCTATTAGCTATGACATGGTAGAGAGTGATATTTCTCCATTTCCAATTATGACATATAAATTTACAACACTCGAGAGATGAGAGTATCCAAATACTTAATGTGAGGTGCTAGTGTATAATTTCCGTGCTTGTTTTGACTAAGGTGGAACGATCATTTGTTGTAATTACTTTTATATTAGTGTTAAATGACCCCTAACTTGTATTTTAATTGGTGGAAAAGCTCATTTGCTTGAGGACAAGCAAATCCCAAGTGTAGGGATATATGATAAGGCAAAAAATGAACTGTTTTTAGGGGGTCATTTAAGCCTGGAATTGAATTTATTTGATCAAATATTGCCCTAAATCGTTCCTTTTGTGATTTTAGGTACTTTGGGAGTGAATTCTGGAAAAGGAAGCATTTTGGACGTTTTTGGAACATAAAAGTGAAGAAAACGCCAAAGACTTAATTTTCCATGCTGAGAACAGTACCTGACGGCGTCAAGGGCATTTTGGTGACGGCGTCAAGAGTAAAAGTGGTGACGGCCCAGAGAGAATGTGAAGGCGTCACCCAAGGCCGCCACGTGTTAACTTGTGAAAACTTGCGTGCGGAGTAGCTGATATTGTTTTGGTCATAACTTTTACATACGAACTCGGATTTAGGTGATTCAAAAGCCCACGCGAAGAGGACGAAGAGATCTACAATTTGGTGAAAAAATGGTCGTGACAGCGTCAAGAGAACGAGCTGACGCCGTCAAGCCTTGCCGACAGAAAACATGCCTATAAATATAACATTATAACTTCACTTTTTGTAAGCCCTAAACCCTAAAGTCGATTCCTGGGTTTAGGTGGGCGTTTTTCCAGCAACTTAGAGGGTTTCAATCACTCCATAAATATCATGTATTGGTTTGATGATTCGATCTCAACTATGTCTTTCATTATTCTTGTTTGCTTTTCTTTGATTATGTTTTGCTAATTCACCTTGTGTCTACTTATGATTATGTGAAACTTGTATATAATTGATTAGATCTCATTGATTTCTTGTTGATGTTGTGTCTATCTTCATCAATGAGGGGCTTGTTGATGTGTGTGTCTATCTCCATCAATTAAGGCGTGACAATTTCAATAGATCTAGTTGGTTTAGTTTATAATTCTTGTTTCCTATTGATTCTTATTTTGATTGAATGATTTCGATGTTAGGCTTAAGAAAACTGGCAGATCTCCAAATGGTAACATGCTTGAACGTCTTAGGAAACATGAACTGATGTGCACTAGGTCTTTATTGGTTGTATTTAATGCATGAGCCATTGTTTATAATCCCTATGGTTGTGCTGGGCATGGCATAGGAGGAGATAAGAGCTCATAGGATTGGGGAGTTAATTAAGTGCGTCACCCCATGAATGGTATTATGGAATACAACCCGTCAATTAAAACAAGGTTACAATTCAATAGGTAGGATTGGATAGCTAGCAAGGAGTAACATATCATGGGTAGACATGCTTCACTTATCTTGTAGAACCTTAGTTTATTTTCTTGTTTATTAGATTAATTAGTAGCTTTTTGGTTAGCTGATTAGCAACTAATTCCGCCCACTCTCCCAATACCCGAGATTTTTACTTGCTTTTCATAAAATATAAAAACATAAAAAGAATCATCCTTCACCTTTAGACCTAGTTAGATTAATTTCAATCCTAACGACACTATTCCTAGCTGAACGATCAATCCCCCGGTACTTGTCACTATACTATACTACAACGATCAGGTACACTGCCTGGTGGGGGTTGTAAGCTTCTCGAGATCCCTCGAGAGGTAAAGCCTGGTGCAATTCCCACGCATCAAGTTTTTGGCGCCGCAGCCCGGGGAATAGTTATTGCTTAAGGTTGAAATTTTAATTTTATTAGGTCTACTCATTAGATTCCTTTTTAGTGAGATTTTTATTTTCTTTTTATTAGCTTTCTTGTAGTCTATCTTTTTCTTTATGTGTTTGTTCGTAATTTCCATTCACTCTTCCGTTCACCATTATGGAGTACGCGAATCCACCATAATTACCACCAACCACAAAGGCCATTCTACCCTATTGACATCTCGAATTTCAAACAATATCGAGATGAACCCATATATGATGCATGGACTCGTTTTAGAAATTTACTCCGAAAATTCGCTCATCATAGTTTCGCTTTAGCATTCCTAACCCGAACCTTTTACTATCGTGTTGGCCAATATGACCAAATACGCATTGAGGATTTTGCAAATGGGGACTTTAGGGAATTAAGTGCTGAAGAAGCATGGGATGCCATAGAAGATTGTGCCCAATATTATTATAGGATAGACAACCCAACAAACGTTAGTACAAGTCAATTGAATATAAATTTCCAGGATCATGAAACAAGTTTGTTTGGGGATGAATATATTAGTGTTGAGATACCTAAGTGGTTGTCATGTAATGCCATAGTACAAAACAAACATATAGGTAATCTAGGTACAATGGAGGATGAGGTGGATAATCCAAGCCCACAAAGTACCCCACAAGTCCTACCATCATTTGAGGCACATACACCGCCCGCGACTTACCCGGAAGAAGTAGATGAGACTATAGGAACCCCAATTGAGGTAGAACCCTTGGAACAAGCACCACTAGAGGATATAGGTTTGAATACTTGTAGTGATAACCTTACTCCTAGTTCTAGGGAATTTCCTAATGTTGATGAACCGGAACCTCAACCTTTACACAACTTCCCATCCTTAGATTTATTCCTAGGAGACAAAAGAGGAACCGACCCACCCATCAACATATATTATCCGGGTAGTTTTAGGATGAAGGAAGCAATTCACTCACCCCCTTCACCTCACGTGGCATATTTCCACCCTAAGGGTGTGTATCACTACTTCCACACACACTTAATCCTAAGAGTAGGGAAAACCTCCCCTATTTCCGTTAAATAAGGGTAGAGTCAGGGTAGTGACTTGAACAAAAACAAGCGCTTGTTGGGAGGCAACCCAATCCATGTTTTTAATTGTTTGATGTTTTTATTTTATTTGTTTGTTTGTGTCATATATGCTTAATCATAGTTGTTTAATTTTCATGTTTCGAATAATTTGTGAAAATGTTTATTTTGTTTTTAACCTCGTCTTAATTGCATATAAAGGTATTTTACAAAAAGATAAGTGTAGGGAAACTTATATTTTGTTAAAAAGAACTAAATTCGAACATAAAAACTTCACAATTCATGATTAGCATATATTCTATCTTGTTTGTGTGTCAATAATTGTAGATATGTCTTATGAGTTCCTAGTTGTAATTCATTCCACAAGTATCCTATCCTTTTGTTGCTTTGTCTTGTTTCTATTTCTAAGTCTGGAATTACATCTAGTTGTGATTTTTGTTCGGTTTGATGCTTTGGTTTTTGTGTTTGTTGATTACAGGACAAGAAGATGATTTATATTTCTGGAGGGAAGCTTTCAACGCTCATCTTCTTGGAGGTAGATTTAACCATGTTGTCACGTTATCCACGGCGAACGAATCAGGGGAGTATTAGTTTCTTTAATTCTTATTTATTTTTACTTTTACATCTTTTATCTAGAACATTGGGGACAATGTTCGGTTTAAGTATAGGGAGGGTATATTAGAAACTATTACTCCACTTGGTTTTTGTTTTGTTTGATAGTGAATGTGTAATAAAACTGAGAGAAATATTTGTTAGGGCAATTTTAGCACCAAATTTAAAATTTTTTGCAACATATAGGAGTGAAACTTTAGTCTTAATAAGCGTCTCATGGATAGGAGTTGTATGACTAGCACAAAAACCATACCACTCAAAAATTTTCACCCCAAATATGTGAGGTTCGCCCTTAGATCTTTAGGAAAAAGCATTCATTGTTGGTGCTTATGAGTGTACCGGTAGTATTTAGATTCTAGAACTTGTGATAGCGATGCATCCCGAGACCGCTAGTGAGACTACATTCGTGTAGTTAGGATTTACTACTTGATAAGAGGCATTAGGATAACCCTTGTTCTACACCTGTAATATAATTACATTGACTTCATAGGTCAAGTAATTCTCTCACACCTTTGCGTTGTACTCATTTTTAGAACACGATACCCCTAGTACACCCCTCCGAGCCTATCTTTTCATTCCTAACTTTAAGCATTTTACTTAAAGGAAGAATTTGTTTACAATCCACCCCAAATGTGCAACCAAACCACCTTAGCCTTCCTTGTATGCGCTCATCCTTAGTGCATTATTGTTAATTGTTTAGACCCTTTGTTAGTTGTCTAATTGATTACATTGTTGCTAAGTCGAGTCATATCTTGTACATATTGTTTTGGGACAATTGGGACTCATGGGTAAAGTACTTGTGTTATGGAGTAATGGGGATAAACATCATATATTACCCCCATATGTGCGTTAATATTTAAAAGTACTCCAAGTGTTTTGATTATCTTGATTCGAGTCATTAGAATAGTTGATTGTAAAGTATGTAAAAGCTCAAGTGTAGGGAGGAAACGAGCTCCCTTTGATGTATTGTTTTGAATGGTAGAGTAAGAGTGTATGCAAAAAAAAAAAAAAAAAAAGAGAAAAAGAGAAAAACATACGGGCTACCATCCGTTTCTTTTATTTATGTTTAAGTCAAATAGTATCTTGAAAATCCAAAAAGAGTTGTGGTTAGTTTAAGTTGAGTCGAGTCTTGGCTTAGCAACGCCTCATTGTACATGTAATTAACTAAGACAATTGACTTGCCACCAGTAAAATATCCGTTTATCCAACAAAACCGTGTTTTCCATATCCCCTACACCTAACGTTATAACCCTTTAAAAGACCTCTTTAATAGTTTATCCTAGGTGCTTACGCCAAGTGGTGGAGGTATGATCCTTTCCCAAGCCTATGGTAATCTATTAGCTATGACATGGTAGAGAGTGATATTTCTCCATTTCCAATTATGACATATAAATTTACAACACTCGAGAGATGAGAGTATCCAAATACTTAATGTGAGGTGCTAGTGTATAATTTTCGTGCTTGTTTTGACTAAGGTGGAATGATCATTTGTTGTAATTACTTTTATATTAGTGTTAAATGACCCCTAACTTGTATTTTAATTGGTGGAAAAGCTCATTTGCTTGAGGACAAGCAAATCCCAAGTGTAGGGATATATGATAAGGCGAAAAATGATAAATTTTTAGGGGGTCATTTAAGCCTGGAATTGAATTTATTTGATCAAATATTGCCCTAAATCGTTCCTTTTGTGATTTTAGGTACTTTGGGAGTGAATTCTGGAAAAGGAAGCATTTTGGACGTTTTTGGAACATAAAAGTGAAGAAAACGCCAAAGACTTAATTTTCCATGCTGAGAACAGTACCTGACGGCGTCAAGGGCATTTTGGTGACGGCGTCAAGAGTAAAAGTGGTGACGGCCCAGAGAGAATGTGAAGGCGTCACCCAAGGGCGTCACGTGTTAACTTGTCAAAACTTGCGTGCGGAGTAGCTGATATTGTTTTGGTCATAACTTTTGCATACGAACTCGGATTTAGGTGATTCAAAAGCCCACGCGAAGAGGACGAAGAGATCTACAATTTGGTGAAAAAATGGTCGTGACGGCGTCAAGAGAAAGAGCTGACGCCGTCAAGCCTTGCCGACAGAAAACATGCCTATAAATATAACATTATAACTTCACTTTTTGTAAGCCCTAAACCCTAAAGTCGATTCCTGGGTTTAGGTGGGTGTTTTTTCAGCAACTTAGAGGGTTTCAATCACTCCATGAATATCATGTATTGGTTTGATGATTCGATCTCAACTATGTCTTTCATTATTCTTGTTTGCTTTTCTTTGATTATGTTTTGCTACTTCACCTTGTGTCTACTTATGATTATGTGAAACTTGTATATAATTGATTAGATCTCATTGATTTCTTGTTGATGTTGTGTCTATCTTCATCAATGAGGGGCTTGTTGATGTGTGTGTCTATCTCCATCAATTAAGGCGTGACAACTTCAATAGATCTAGTTGATTTAGTTTATAATTCTTGTTTCCTATTGATTCTTATTTTGATTGAATGATTTCGATGTTAGGCTTAAGAAAACTGGCAGATCTCCAAATGGTAACATGCTTGAACGTCTTAGGAAACATGAACTGATGTGCACTAGGTCTTTATTGGTTTTATTTAATGCATGAGCCACTGTTTATAATCCCTATGGTTGTGCCGGGCATGGCATAGGAGGAGATAAGAGCTCATAGGATTGGGGAGTTAATTAAGTGCGCCACCCCATGAATGGTATTAAGGAATACAACCCGTCAATTAAAACAAGGTTACAATTCAATAGGTAGGATTGGATAGCTAGCAAGGAGTAACATATCATGGGTAGACATGCTTCACTTATCTTGTAGAACCTTAGTTTATTTTCTTGTTTATTAGATTAATTAGTAGCTTTTGGGTTAGCTGATTAGCAACTAATTCAGCCCACTCTCCCAATACCCGAGATTTTTACTTGCTTTTCATAAAATATAAAAACATAAAAAGAATCATCCTTCACCTTTAGACCTAGTTAGATTAATTTCAATCCTAACGACACTATTCCTAGCTGAACGATCAATCCCCCGGTACTTGTCACTATACTATACTACAACGATCAGGTACACTGCCTGGTGGGGGTTGTAAGCTTCTCGAGATCCCTCGAGAGGTAAAGCCTGATGCAATTCCCACGCATCATGTACCTACTTAAGTGAACAACTGCTAAACCGACGAATGTGGTTGTAGCAGTGCTTCAGGAACTTACCAACACATACTGAAACAATGGATTCAAGAGTCAAAGGCAGAGCATAGAAAAAAATATATATACAATATAATCAATCTAGGAACAAATTGAAATAGATCACGCCCACTCGAAGAAGAAATAATGCTTACAGATTCTTCGGTTGGACACACGTAATCGCTGAGTCATTGAGACCACCATCCTTCTTAGAACTTTCGGTACCTACGAATAAAAGGGTGATATAAGTCAAAAGTTCTACACTCCTCAATTCGCATCATAACGATATCATAGCATTTTTTTTTGTGTAACTCTTAACTATCCTATCGATGATGTTAATAGGTGAAAAAAAAATATAAACATCTAAATTCCAAAAGTAAAAAGTTCATGAAACCACATCCAATAAAACCGGGGCGGTTAGCACATTATGAATGCTGATTACATGAAAGCATTATATTAATAAATTAATACCAATTATCATCCATTTCACCAGGTAACAAATTTCAAACCGAAGCATAGTATTCCTTACCAAAAGCTAACCCAAATCCTTCGGCAGGCGAAACGAAACTTTAGCTCAGCAAACCAAACGTCGTCAACGCAACAGCTTCTCATTTGGCATGCGTCGGCCGTATCCCTGAAAAAAATACCACTTTGTTACGACACTTCTACTTATCAATAAACGTGAACAATGAATTGTACGAATCCTTACCAAAGGCTTTGGCAACACGTTCGTTGGGCAGAACAAAATTCGTCAATAAACATGAACAACAAATTGTACTATTTGTCACCAAAGGCTGTGCCAACGCCTTCGCCGAGCAGAACAAATATTTACCACAATCCAAAGTTGTTGCTTCTTCCGTGCCATTCATTCGATATCATGAATGTATAACTAAGAATTAACAATTAATTAATAAACATTAGGAAATAATTATTTGAAAGTAAAATTCAATAAAACTCAAAGCTCTAAAATTACACACCCTTTTGAATTTTATCATTTTCTTCTTGCATAACTCTAAATTTCCAGCAAATCAAAAATCTAACGCATGAATGACGGAAATAAAATTAAATAACTTAAACCCTTAATTTTTCTTTAACCATTAAACACAAATTGTATTCAAAATTAATGTAACAAAAAAACATACATACCTCCAAACCCGCAGGCTTCATATCAGATAACTAAGCCGCGGTCTATAACCTCAACGTGTGCCATGAAAATTCTAAAAAAAAATTACAAATATGGCATCAAATTAAGTGAACGACTACAACCACAAATGAAACATAGCTGCTGTGAAACTCATTTTAAACACACAAACAACATAAGAACACTTAAAACTCAAGACATCACTTTGTATGCAGTTGCTTCCAAAAGAAGCAAAAAAATAATAACATGTTTGCTTCATATGCAGTAACAAACGAATCATCAAACGAAGGACAACCTACCACTAGAAAGAGAGCAAACCCACCGGCGGAGGAAATGTAGCTTGGAGATACGTGCAGAGAAGATGAATATGAAAAGAGTCAACTATGAAGACGCAGTGGCCCCGTTAATATCAAACAGCGAAGGAAAAAAAAAGACAACGATGTTGGGCCTGGACAGCAGCACTGGGCTGGGCCAATGCGCAAAGATTCGAAACGACAGAACGTGCGTCGTTTTTGCCAGGACATTATATATATAGTAATTTGTGTATACATTTTGTTTGAGTAAATGGAAAAAAATAGGGTTAATTCTGTGAAAACGTACTATACTTGCCAAGAAAATCACTTCTGCGTAGCGAACTAAAAAAAATCTTCTTTTGTACATTAATGTTGACACTTTTGCCTTTCTTTAGGTACTATGACCCTTTTACCATTCCAAATTACATAAATGGTCCCTGGCAGTTTGCGAAAATTGCATTCACCGTCCCTAGACTAAATTACATAAATGGTCCCTATCGTTAGGAAAAATTGTGTCCAACGTCCCTATTTTTTTTCTTCGAATCTTCTTTTCCGAATTTTATTTTTTCGAAATACTTTTTATTTTGAATTTTTTTCAATTATTATAAAATAATTTTTTTTAGAAATTTTTCGAAAAAAACATATTTCGGGAAAAAAATATTTTTGAAAAAAATAGAATTTTCGAAAATAAAAATTTTCTTGATATTTTAAAAAATATTTGGGAAAAAATTATTTAAAAAAAAAAAAGAATTTTCAAAAATAAAAAATTTCGTGATATTTTTAAAAATATTTAGAAAAAAAATATTTTTGGAAAAAAAATCGAAAAATAAATGTTTTCGTTACATTTTCAAAAAAATTTGGAAAAAAACTATTTCGAAAAATAATATTTTCGAAAAAAGATATTTTCAAAAAAAAAAATTTCAAAAAAAACATTTTTGTGAAACGTAACGGCAGGGACCATTTATGTAATGTGGCATAGGGACGGTGGATGTAATTTTCAAAAATTCAAGGGTAAAATGGTCATCACAATTATTATTTTTTGTCTTTGTTACTCACATGAAGACAAAAGTGTCAACATTAATGTACAAAAAAAGATTTTTTTCTAGTTCGCTACGCAGAAGTGATTTTCTTGGCAAGTATAATACGTTTTCACAGAATTAACCAAAAAAAAATATAAGTGGGTGGGAAGTCACATGCAACTGGTGAAAGAGTGTTTTGGATTGTGAGTGTTGATAGTAAAGATAAATGAAAGTAACATGTTCCGGCACCTGATGCTATACATTCCTGAAATATCCTCCTTCCTCATATAAAATTTCACTATTTATCTATCTTAATCTCATTCATTCATTATTACACTTAGAGCACTAGGTGTAGATGAAGAGGTTCATCTCTTCATTCGGTCTCAACGTGTGCCACATCATCTAACACATCTTCACAACTAACACCCTCCTCACCAAACAACTAACCTCAACTTCTTCATTTGAGCCCCACCACTTACAACTTTATTTTTTTATTCATTTCATTAAATAATTAAATTTATTTAAATAATTATACAAAATAATACAATATACTAATTTTATTTCATCCAAATAAAAAAGTTACAATACGAAAAAAAAACCATACGATATATATATATATATATACACACACACGATACGAAAATAACGAAACGGATAAATACGATATGCAACATCATCAAGAATTTATAAAGACTTGTAATTATCGATGAGTGCTGACTTTTCTTCCCAAACTTTCAACACTTGTTCCCTGACCATTTTCAAGGCGACTTGAAGTTGCAAATCTGTTTCATCATTTCTTAAAAAAGTTTGTAGACCGACCCTGATTATTGGATGGTCTTGAAGCAGCTCACGTAACCGTTCGACCTCTGGAGCCCGAGTATGCATCTGTCGAATAGTACGAGCTATCTCACCTAACAAGTTGTTAATCAACTTAGTAGTTTAGGGGTTTTTACTTTCCGTTTCTTAATTTAATGTTGTAATCGTAGTTGTAAAATAATTATACGTTGTTTCAAGTAATGTCAATCCTATGTTTAATATAGTTGCATTAATATTTACAATTACATATTTACATTAGTATTTACACATTACATTTTTACAAAACAATTATCTATTTCAAAGTTTAAAAACCTTTTACATTTACAAATATACAAAGAAAATTAAAAAAAAAAAAACAAAAGGGACAAAGAAAAAAAAAAGAATGAAATGTCAGATGTTCCTCCTTTTCGTGCAGACGAAGAGAACTTCAACGGGGAACAACGGTGAGGCCCTGATGATCTAGTGGGGAGGAACGGCGAGCGTCATGTGAAAACGGCGAGCTCTACAACGAGCCTACACCCGATGCTCTTATAAATACTTGCAACAAACTTTTATCATCAATAAAGTTAAGTGGTTCCCAGTTCCACATGGCATTTACCTAGTGATATTTAATTATTTTACCTACCGCTTCATTTCAGTTCAATTAGCCAGTTCTTTCACCTATTTAGTGGTGATGAATTGGTAGCTATTGACACTCGCTTAGTCAACTTTCAATATATCATGTCAGGTTATTATTTCTTATTTTCACTTTTAATTCTATCTAATCGAATTTATTTATTTATTTTAACCAGTGTATCGTTTTTTCTTCCGTACAAAATTTACAAATTTTGCACTTCATTTCATAAGTTAATTACACGCGGTTTTTGAGAATTTGTGTTTAGTTTTGTTAATCATACACAGCTAGTACTGTACTAAGTTGTTAATTTGGGACCTCTTGTGAGGACATTAGGGCCCGTGACAACTAGGCCAGAAACAAACCCCTATTGTTTTATGTCAATATGCTTGATTACTGATTAGTGATTAGTAACTAAAAGGAGGATTAAGACACGCGACAGAGGTTCTCATTTAGACTCTCATGTTTAGAAAACTGCATTACTTTTTTAGTATAGGATGAAAGGGGATAACATATGAATCCTGAATGAAAATACACAAGCGACAGACCAATAGGTTGCCGCAGTTTGTTTATCATGTACATGTAGAATACGCGGTTTCTTCTCCACATGTTGAGGGTGTTTGTCTAAGCTTATTTTTTGGGCTTAAGCTTATGTTCAATACAAGTAGCTTCTAGCTCATTATAAGCCAGTGTTGAGTGTATTATTGATTCGCTTATGATTAAAAGGTGACAAAAAGGCTTATTAACTTATATAAGCCACAAAAATGGGTTCTCAAATCCCCCTTACATATGCTTAGGATCCTAAACAAATAAGCTTATCCAAACACTTCAATGGGTTTGTTTCGGCTATACACGCTTACAAGCCCCATCATAAAGCTAAAACAAAAACCCCTATAAATTAAATTGTAGCTTCCTGGACAGGTATAATGTGGCAGATAACCTTGCTAAGCATGCAAGATCCTATTTTTTATTCTAAAATAACCTTTTGTACTATTTGAAACATTTGAGTCTCATAAGAAAGTTGACTTTATGGTTTTGTGTGAAAATGGCGTTATGGTCTACGTGGAACGCTATAAACGGCGTTATGGCGTTGTGCCTAGTTCCCAGTGTTGGTTTTTAGTCCCACGTAACAACGTGCGTTAAGATACCAACGTGCGTTATGCTCCATCTTCGAGTATTAAAAAAAATTACAAAACAGGCCCTTATAACATTACATTTGCTTTTACAAAAAAAAAAAAAAAAATAAAAAAAAAAAAATAATAAAAAACCACACACAACAATAGATCCGTTTGGCTCCAACGTCTACATTTAAAAAAAAAAAAAAAAAAAAAAAAAAAAAAAAAAAAAAAAAAAAAAAACATTATAAATACCCGTACACTAGGAGCGGGATACATTTGAAATTCAAATTAAAAAATGAGCGGGATACATTTGAAATTCAAATTAAAAAATGAGCGGGATATATTTAAAATTCAAATTCAAAGACGAGCGGAATATATTTAATAATATATTGTTTGAAAATTTAATGAATGAAATTGTTGAGGGTAGAATTTGTAAAAAGTGTTGTTATTGGGTGTTATGATTTCGTGTTTTTGGTGTTATGTTATTTGGTGTTAAAATGATGTGGTGCTGACGTGGCAGTGGTGTTGGTGTTATTTGGTGTTACCACTCCTTGTGCTCTTTATGTTACTATTAACGTTTTCGTCCTAGTTATAGTTTTTTGGAGCCCTGACACATTTTCTTCAATTCTCAGGGTATAATATTAATGAGCTAGTTCAAGAAGCACAGTTTCGTTGGCTAAAGCCAGCAGAGGTGCTCTTTATACTGCAGAACTATGAAGAAACACAGCTAGCACACGAGCCCCCTCAAAAGCCACCAGGTGATTTTCTGCTTTTGTTGTTTTGTGTTCAAGTGATTTTCCGCTGATTATCAATTTGATTTAATACTCTCACAGGTGGCTCTTTGTTTCTTTTTAACAAGAGGGTCCTTCGTTTTTTCCGTAAAGATGGTCATAATTGGCGGAGAAAGAAGGATGGAAGAACTGTTGAAGAAGCTCATGAACGTTTAAAGGTTCTTTCTATTCACCATTTTTGCTGATTTGTTTTTTTTTTTGCTGAAGAGTAGATCAGTTGAATTTTGTTGACTAGTATGGCCGGAATAAAGCGAAAGAAACATTTAACAGTATGTTGCTGCGCTAATGTCTCTGTAAGAGGCTGGTTCAAATCTTTATTTTAGGCTTTCGTCTAACGTTTGCAAGAAAATTATATGTAATCAAGTGATCCTAAATCTGTGCAACTCATGAAACAGAACAGAAATAAAGTTATCTCATGAATTTATGCTTTCCTCAACACATTGATGTTTTTCTTTAGGTTGGAAACATAGAAGCTTTAAATTGTTATTATGCACATGGTGTGGTGAACCCAAATTTTCAAAGGCGTAGCTATTGGTTGTTAGAACCGTAAGTATAACTAGTCTCATTTTGACGTATGTTGTTTGCTATATATTACATCTTGTAACTTGATTATGAGATAATAATGGCATGCATGTTATATTTTCACTATCATGTTAATGCATTTATCCATGCGAAATATTTATATATTTGTGTTTCTTGGTAGCAGGGCAATGGAGCATATCGTTCTTGTTCATTACAGAGAACTCATAGTAAGTCTTGTGACCGTAACTAAAAGTGTAAGTTTGGATGAATGACATTTTCCTGTTATAGATGCTACTCCTATCAACATCAACTAAACTTTGTGTGTTTATGTCGACTGGCATGGTGGTAACCTCTGTCTAGATTGATGTTTTTTTCAAAGAGTATCTTAGGGAGTTACGTAAACATGTCCAAACATGTGTGGATCGAAACAATGTGTTCCATGTATATATCCAGTTATTAACATGTCTCTTTCTGTTCTTTATCTTGTAGAACTTCACCATATCGCGACAATGACCAAACAATTTTAGGCATATTTCCCTAAGCTTTTCATATTTGATCATGTATCCGTCTTCAGTGTTCATTCTAGCCAATTCTCTAAGCATTTTTTACAAATATTTTCTGAAGTCAATTCTTCAAATCTTTTTTCTTTTAAGAGAAAAATATCTATAAAAAAATAATTTCTGTCATAGATTAGCTTTTTTGTTTTTTTCTTTATTGTTGTTCTTCTTTTTCAATTTTCATTTCGCGTAGATCTTTGTCTTCTTTACTTCATCCAGTAGAGAATTATAATCGGACATCAAGTGCTAATTTTAACTCTTTTGCCCTTCGGTCACCACTAGATCTTCAACAGCCAAGAAAGAGGCAACTTTTTTTATACCCTCTCATTCTACACTATATACGTTGTCTTAACTTTCAAGTATACTGGGTATAGTAGACCTTGACAATCAGGATATAGCCTTCCAGATCACCTTGAATTGATGCGTTAGTTTGCGCTTTCATGCTGAAATTGAGAAGATAAACTTAAGAGTTTTATTTACAAAATCTCGTAGCATACATGCATATACCATTCGACTTATAATCATTCAAGTATTAGTATAGTACTATAATTTAATATGAAACTGAGATTCGTGATATGTACTGCTAGGCAACCTTTTTTTTTTTTTTTTTTTTTTGGTATTCAGTTATTTTATTTTATTTTATTTTTATTTTTATTTTTTGCCAAACTACAGGGTGCTCACAATATCTACATACCACCTCCGTCTTTGAGTGATATTGGTCGTGGACAAGGGAGCTCTTATATTCACTATCAGATCTTAAACCATGAGGTAGGAGGCGTTAGTGGTCATCAAGCACCATCTATTAGTGATATGGCGAGGGATAATATGTCTTCGGAAGGTACACATTCTTATAGTTGTGATCAATAAACAAACGAGACTCGTCAACAATGATGATTGAAGGTGACGATGTGCAAGAATTTGCAGGGGATGACTTTGGTTCGAAAATTTTGTACTATTTGAAACATTTGAGTCTCATAAGAAAGTTGGCTTTATGGTTTTGTGTGTTATTTGGCACTTTATTATGTGAACGATAAGAATAGTCAATGTCATGGCCTTCATGTTACTATTAACGTTTTTGTCCTAGTTATAGTTTTTGGGAGCCCTGATACACTTTCTTCGATTCTCAGGGTATAATATTAAGGAGCTAGTTCAAGAAGCAGAATTTCGTTGGTTAAGGCCTGCAGAGGTGCTGTTTATACTTCAGAACTATGAGGAAACTCAGCTAAACCACGAGCCGCCTCAAAAGCCACCAAGTAATTCCTTGTTTTGTGTTCATTATTGAAAGTATTTGTCTAAGTGCGTTAACAGATATGTCTGTTACCTTTCGATTTATTTTTCTCACAGGCGGCTCTTTGTTCCTCTTTAACAAAAGGGTCCTTCATTTTTTCCGTAAAGATGGTCATAATTGGCGGAGAAAGAAGGATGGAAAGAATGTTGGTGAAGCGCATGAACGTCTAAAGGTTCTATTCATCATTTTGGGTTGCAATTTTTATGTTTAAAAGTAGATTAGTTGAATTATGTTGCCTTAGTACGGGTAGAGTAAGTGAAACAAGCATCTTAAGGAATCTAGGTCCCCTCATGTCTCTGTAAGTTCCTCAATATCCAGGTTTGCCTGTGGTAGGCACCATAGTCCTAACTTGGTATAAGACCTTTGTGTACAAGAGGTGGGTTCATATTGATATTTTGGGCTTTCTTCTAACAATCGTTTTCAAGAAGATAATGTGTAATCCGTGTGACTACTGAAACAGAATATGAATACATTTATCTCATTATTTGAAGCATATTTGAAGTATTTCCAGTAGACTTTCATCTTTACCAATGTTGCAACCCTTTTTCTTTAGGTTGGTAATGATGAAGCTTTAAATTGCTACTATGCACATAATGAGGATAATCCACATTTTTGGAGGCGTTGTTATTTTATGTTAGATCCGTAAGTATAGGCAGTATCTTGATTCTTTACATATGTTTTTTGCTATATATTACAAACGGTAAATTGACTTGTGTTTCTTGAATTTTTGGTGGCAGGGCAATGGAGCATATTGTTCTGGTTCATTACAGAGATACAACCATAGTAAGTCTAATTGACGTAACTAAATTGGAAGTTTGGATTTATGCCAATCCCCTGTTATATATGCCTATTCATATCAGCATCAAATAAAGTTTGTGTATCTATGCCGGTTTGCATGTTGGTAGCCTCCGTTTAGATTATATGTTTATCCAATACAGCTTGAACATATATAGTATGATTGACTTAAGGAGTTATGTAAGCCTTTCTAAACATGTGTAACCTGAAACAACATGTTCCACTTCCATGTATGTATAGTTGTTGCGGTATTCATTTTTCTTTCTCCTGTTTATAACGCAAGATACACTACTACACCGCTGGCCTAGTAACCACAAATATCATCAAATATCTCAGCCTCTATCTGTTCATGTACTCAGCTTTGTGTGCTCTTCACAAGCCAGTTTTGCTTATATACTTATCTTGTTTGCCGACCACTTCATATCTCAGCCTCTCACCACTACTTGCCTACTACCTTATAATGTGCTACCCAAAAAACTTTTCCACCTTCCACGCAGCTACTACATACTTATCTTTTTTCTCCTCCTTTGAATCTTCTTTTCTTTTATTCTTCTTTTCCGTTTCTTTATTAACATCAGCCCACTTGATTGCATCTTTAGTATTAGGTTAGTTGACTAGCAACTAATTCCGCCAAACTCCTCCAAACCCGAGATTTTTAATTGCTTTCTAAAAAATATAAAAAATACAAAATGAATCATCCCTCATTTCTAGACCTAGTCTTTAGGTTTTCTAATCCTAGCGACATTATTCCTAGCTGAACGATCAATCCCCCGGTACTTGTCATTATACTATACTACATCGATCAGGTACACTGCCTGGTGGGGGTTGTAAGCTTCTCGAGATCCCTCGAGAGATAAAGCCTGGTGCAATCCCTACGCATCAGTATGTCATATCCGTTTGATTACCAGCTAATATTAGGACCTCAGAATTATTGATTCCGTAATCGAGCTGAGGAGTTGAAGGCAACTGTAAGACAATACATTGACGAGTTAGCCGGAAAACATTCATATCAATTAATAAGGTAAATGTATATTGCAAAATTTATTTTATTTCTAAGGTGCTTTACATATTTGATTAGATGGTGTTGATGGAACGGTATAGTACACACACGGCAAATAGTGACACTATCGGCAACAAGAGCACCGTCATTTCTAAATATAGCAACTTTTGCACCAAATTATCTAGCAACATATTTATGAAACAGCGGCCCAAATGGCAAAAGGAAACAGCCTATGTTGCAAATTTATAACGACGTGTTATGAGAAGTTGTTACACTTGTCACTGTTTTTAGCAACATCTTTCAGAAGTTGCAAAAATCAACGACTCGTTTCCAGCGACTTATCATCTAACGTCGCTAAACACGTCGCTAACGTAAAATGCGTTGCTAGTTGCGTCGCAATAAATGCCGCTAAAAGGCATTTTTCTTTCTCAAGCAATTTACAAATGACAAAGTTTTGTATATTTGTCCAATATCTATTTGAAATAAACATTTTTATTGGACCCACTTGAATTATGTAGTCCATTATGGAGTCTTTCTTATTGCTGCATATTTTATTCCAATAAAAAACGAGAAATTGCTATTGCACCCGAGGAGCAGCAACCACACGAAAGTAACATTTTTGTTTCGATTCAGTTAACCAATTATACAAAGGAAGGAAGAGAAAATTCGTGAATGTTTCTAAGAAGCACAAGAGGCATAACTATTACTACGTACTTCGTGTTTCACCAATCTTCTGACATGGCTCTCATTGTCAACTCAAAGTCAACACACTGTACGTATTTTTTTAATTGCCTATTTAACATTCAAAGGCTACCCATCATCTTCTTTCGTTAAGTGTTGTCCTTTATACTAACGACTAGTTTGAAATTTTAAGTTATTTACTAACGGTCGTTAGTATAAAAGACTGACGATGCCAAACGATGCCAAACTGAATACACATGATAGCACGATTTTAAAAGGTTGGTGTCAAGTTGAAAAAAAGTACGCAACATACAATAACCAAAAATGACAAGTATTATGCCTTTTTATGCAATTAACCCAAATTGATTTGTCAACTTTCGAATAACTCATTTGGAAGAAATTAAGATTTCATTCATTCTACTATTTAATATGCAAGTGTGAATGTGCAAAATAAAAGTACGGTACAAACATGCTAAAGCTCCACTCGAGCTCTTAATTGAATGTAATGAGGAAGATCAATATGAACCACTCCACATTTACAAGGAAGATGAATACGAATCATTCCACAGTTACAACCATAAGAGAATATGTTGTTACTCAAGGATTAGTTTCTTGGAGCATAGTCATATTTACGTGAACTGGTTTGTTGGAGCTGATCACTTTTGATTAATGAATTTATGATCCTTTTGATTAATGAAACTATGTGTAAATTGTTTAATTAGGTAGAAAAGAAATAAATGAGGTGAAAATTATTCAAAATGATCAAAATGATTTAGATATTCAAGTGGTAATACTAATAATTCCTTCGTCCCAAAATTATTGTTCCCCGACAAAAAACACACAGTTTAAAAAAAATACATTTATTACAGTTTTCTCTTTTCTTACTTTTTGACAGAATGATTATTTTGTCCTTAGATAATTAATTAAAGTCTTATTTAAGGTATGTAATAATAATTTTGAATAAGGGTAATATAGTAAACTTGGTTAAACTCCTCTATCTATTTTTAGTAGTGGACAATTAAATTGGAATGTAGAGAGTAATATTTAAAAAAAGAAAAAGAAAAAATAAAGAATAAAAAAATAACAGGTTTCATTATCTCTAACTTATTAATAAATTAACTATGAGAAATTCATTTTTATTAGATACACTTAACTCTAACTTTAATCATGTAGTACTAAAAAAAATACAAAAATACAAAAATACAAAAATAAAAATACCGTGTATTGACTTTGAGTAAACACGGAGTAGCAACTAGGCCACATGCTTCTGAGAAAATTTCACGTATTTTCTCACTTTTATTTCTCTCTATTAAAATCTTCATTTTGTTATTATCTTATCAATATATACCATCTTAGTTTCTTCTTTCTATATATTTCTGTTTATAGTGAATAAATAATAGTCAAAAGAAAGACATGGATCTGATAGTAAGACCATGGAGTCCTGAAGAGGACGAGATGTTGCTAAATCTCTTCGAGAAACACGGCCACAATTGGTCACTAATTAGTAAGTCTATACCGGGTAAATAGGCTATGACATGTTCGTCAAGGTGGTTATCACTTCATAGGCCATTTACGCCTGAAGAAGACGAGATGTTGCAAAATCTCTTCAAGAAACACGGAGAGAAATGGTCACTAATTAGTAAGTCTATACCAGGTAGATCGGCTATGTCATGTAGGGTAAGGTGGTTATTATTTCAAATGTCATTTACGCCTGAAGAGGACGAGATGTTGCTAAAGCTCGTCGAGAAACACGGCCTCAATTGGTCACTAATTAGTAAGTCTATACCGTATAAATTGGCTAAGCCATGTGAGTTAAGGTGGTTTACACTTCAAAGGCCATTTAAACCTGAAGAGGACGAGATGTTGCAAAATCTCGTCAGGAAACACGGCCGCAATTGGTCACTAATTAGTAAGTCTATACCGGGTAAATCGGCTTGGTCATGTGAGTCAAGGTGGTTTGCACTTCAAAGGTCATTTACGCTTGAAGAGGACGAGATGTTGAAAAATCTCGTCAGGAAACATGGCCACAATTGGTCACTAATTAGTAAGTCCATACCGTATAGATCGGAAAAGTCATGTAGGTTAAGGTGGGAGATTATTTGTAACCCACTTTGGACTTTGACTTTGAAGGGGAATAGCAGTTCGATGACTAATGAAGATATAACCATTGTAAGTCTTATGAATGTAACTAATACAATTTTCATTAAAACTAGTAATTAACAAATTAAAAAAGCATGTATTTTTTTTGACATATTAGTTAACTAATTAAACAAAACATGTATTTATGTGACACAAATTTTTCGGATCAGGTCCGGCCTGAGGCCACTTTTTTCTTTTGTTGTTAATAATCGTTTTTTTTTTTTTTTTTTTTTTTTTTTTTTTTTTTTTTTCGCCAATATACAGAATGATCACAATATCTTCATACAACCTCCGTCTGTAAGTGATATTGGTGGTGGACAAAGGAACTCTTATATTCCCGATTTGATTTTAAGGCTTGCGCCAGGAGGCGTTAGTTATCAAGCACCATCTAATGGTGATATGGCTATGGAGACTGGATCACAAAATTCCATTCACCAATGGAACTCAAGCCATGAGGTAGGAGGCATGGTTAGTGGTCATCAACCACCATCTATCAGTGATATGGCGAGGGGTAATATGTCTTCAGGAGGTACGCATTCTTATAGTAGTGATCATTCAGCACCGAGTTGCAATGCTTTATACATACGAGACTCGTCACCAATGATGATTGACAGTGACAATGTGCAACAATTCGTGGGGGGGCGAGTTTGGATCACAAAATTCCATTCACGAAGGGAACTCACGCCATGAGGTAGGAGGCGTGGTTAGAGGTCAACCACCATCTATTAGTGATATGGCGAGGGGTAATATGTCTTCGGGAGGTACGCATTCTTATAGTCGAGATCATTCAGCACCGAGTTGCAATGCTTTATACATACGAGACTCGTCACCAATGTTGATTGACAGTGTCAGTGTGCAACAATCAGTGGGGAGCAAGTTTGGTCGGAACGATTTTTCTGAAGTCTCGTCAAAAGCCTAGTACAAGGAAAGGGAAGGTGACAAATGGCAATTGATTTCTTGGTTTGTTGTACGGTACTTGCAGTTCATGGAATAATATATAAGCCATGTGTTCATCTTTAAACCTAACTTCGTATGAATCTAAACTTTTTTTTATGTATCTTCATGTTGATGAATGCACCTTTTGATAAGATGTAGATTAAACACTTCTTAATTTGTATGCTAAACAACCTAAACATAAGACAAAGTAGTACGCTAAGTTAGACATAACACATGTCTTAGTAAGATTGGTTCGAGGAAAGCACATTAGCACATTTCTATTAGCTAATAAAAAGCTTTCGTGAACACCCTTGGTTGTACATCATCCAATCAAAGTTGCTGTAGTGGATCACGCAAATATGATGTTGTGTTTCACACAGGGAGAATATTGAGGGTGTGTGATATCTGATTCACGCCCACGCAATCTTCACTTGTGTCTGCTAGTGCCGACTAAGCTCTGTGAATTTGATCTTCACATGTGTATTGGCGAAATTCCCTTTCGATAGATCATACCCCAAGTTGTAGGATATGTCTTTATGCCATGTTAAGTAATACTCAAAAGCAAAGGATAGGCTGCACCAATACTCAAGTTACACCATCAGTTATTACATACGAGTACATAATAATGGTTAATCACATGTCACAATACAGTTGTAGGAAGAGAGGCTTTGTGAATTGAAGTTTCTCAAAAGTGCTAGGCAATATAATGAAGGGAAAAGTGAATCTACGGCTGTTGGGCACATAAGGTTACATGTAGAACCAACAATCCTACGTTGTTTTGACTTTTGATTATAAAACTCTTTAAAAATTATCTCATTCTTCCTGGGACCATCTCATCTCTTCTAATTTTGACCATCTCACATCTGTTGATTGCCCTTCAAAATATCATCGACCATCTCTTCTATTTTCGGTTATGATTCTTAATTTACGAAACGAGGGTCAGATTGTCTTTTTCCTAGATCCTAAAGTCTGATTCCTAGTTCATTCCTATCCCATCCAATCTGAAAATAACAACTATAATAAATCCCAAATTGTAATTTGACTCATCCTTGTCTTGCTAGGTGATTTTGTATCCTATGTTAATCGAATATGGTGGGGAATTAATTGTTTATGTGGCATTATTGGTTCTAAAAATGATTTTTATAACAGTTTGATAAAGTGTGTCGGTAAGTGTTCATTTTAATATTTTGTATTGCTGTTTTATATATGAAGGTCAGATATCAAATTTGAGCTCTGTCTCACATTATTGGAATCTTAATGGATCTGGATGACACCAATTGAAGTTAAAGGCTAAATGGTTTTTGTAGCAAACTCTGTTATTATGGCTATTCACTTATTCGGCTACTTCCACTTCTGCACTTTTCGGGTCATAGTTTTCTGTTTTTTGGATGGTGTTGGGTTTCTATGCCTTAGAGATTTAGGACTAAAGGCTAATAAGTTTATAATGGCATGTTGAAGATACTAGTCTGCAACTTTATTGCTACGGTTTTGTAGCTAGGGGTAGAAGGTATTGCTTGGGTGCTTGCTAGTAGGTTTAATTGGGCGGTTGTCGAAAGTATTTCAATGAAGACCACATTTTCAATAAGATAAACCAAGACAGCAATTCGATGAAGATGGAACAGAAGAATACATAACGGTCTGGTGGAAACAGGGTTAACTACCACTATACTGGACATTATGGTTTAATGTACTTTTTCTCTAACAAGTTGGTTAATTTTCTTGTAATCTTCTGAAGCTTCACATACGCTTATACATTCTTGTGTAACCTTATATGGATTTGTAACTAAAGTAAAAGGTGTCATACAAATTTGATCACTCTTGTACTTACACTTTTGTGGTATAACATGATTGATTAGCTCAATGTTCATAAATTATCGTACATTTAACGTCTCATTACACCTCACTTTTGGGGTATTTCTCGTATTGCTAGTAGCTACTGAGGTTCAAATAATCAGTTAGGGGTGATGTCTAGAACCATGTATAACTAAATATCTGCAAGAACATGTGACATCCACCTTATTAGTAAATTAAACTTGACAATCCTCCAATATTTTTTTCTCAATGTTCAATTGGCCAACACTATAAGTGACGTGTACTAGACTCTTGTTTAATGTAATGTGAGTTATATTGTTGGCCAACACTATAAGTGACCGGATCGTCCAAGTTCCAACATAAGAGATTTGCGGCCATAGAATGATGAAACTTCCCATGAGAACGATGTTTCATTACTTTCGTAGGTGTTGTGCTCAAATCATGATTGTGTCTATCATCAAAATAATCCACACACCATCTCCCATCTTTTGTTATTGTAATTCGAAGTCGTGCTTGACAACCGGTCCTCACATCTCTGCGACATTTCTTAGTATCCACACTTGTACCATCATCCTTCACACTTTTGAAACCTTCTTTGTTGCATACGTACCACTTTCTATAAATCTCATTAGTCATCTTGTTTTTATAATCTCAGTGCTTACGTATACCAAATCCATTTGTAAAGGCATATTGATTATAAAATGTATATGCATCATCAGGCGTATCAAACACCTTCCCAACAATATTGCCATCAATTTGTCCCTCTTCATCCCATCTATGACTTACATCAACATTAATGGTCTATCACTTCCATTATCTTGTTCCACATTGCTGATCAAATAACCATTTTCATCGACATCATCAATTGACAGAGCGTTAGTGGGTTCGTTTTCTGATGGATTATCATGTACCATTTTGCTACTAAAAAAGTCTCTATCAGCATGAAAGTTCATGATGGAAGTATATTAGAGAAAACAACATATAACTAAAGATGTTTTATAATACACAAGAAGTTGCTGATAAAAATTCGATGAAGTTCTAATAGCAATCTTAAAGATGAGATACATACCTGAATCATGTGATGAAACAATGAAAGTGTTGAGAGCGAATTAAGGTTGTAATCCTTAGAGGGCAGATTAGGGGTTTTCTTTGATGTTGGAGATGAGTGGTGGAAGATGATGTGGTACGGTAGAAACAATTATTTTATTAAATTCTATACCCAATCTTATATGTAAATAGCCGCATATTCCCTTTCCCCTATAATGAATATTATTTATTTTGAAACGAGAAAACAAAAAGATCTTTAAATAACCAAAAATGAAAGAAAAAAATAATAAAAAAAATAAAAAAAAATTAGACTACCTTTTTATTTTTGAAAAAAATATCTTTAAATAACCAAAAATAAAAAGGTAGTCTACTTTTTCTTTTTTTTTTTCTTCTTTTAAAAGAAAAAAAACCAAATTCTTAAAATATGTTAGTGCGATTGACTGATAGTGCGACTCCATCAATATTTTAACTAGTGTACTTTTTTTTATTTCGAGTATTACTAGTGGTTTGTGGGATGTTTTTTTGGCAACTACAACTATTATATTTTTGTGCGACCAAATTTTATCTTTTTTCAAAAAATAAAGAACTAAAAAAAAGTTATTATTATTTTTCATTTTTTATTTTATTTTTTTGAAAATGACAATATCTGGTCACAAGAAAATACAATAATTGTCAGTAAAAACAAAAACACAAAAAAAAAAATAATAAAATAATAAAATCTCACTAAGGGAGTAAAAATATAAATTAATTAAGTTAGAATATGTCATGAGTGTCGAGAGAATAATACAATTTCAAAAACCCATCTATCACATGTGGAATGAGTCTATGGGGTTCTTGGCACTATTTTAATTTAATTGTCAACGAGTTTTATAAACCAAATGGCTGCTTTTATGAATGATTTCATTCTCTCATTTCACAACCTTTAAACAAACATCCCTTTAATTGATCCTACTTTTGTAATGACTTCTTTTTATGTTAACAAGATATCGGGCTTGGACAATACCAATGGGCTGGACTAAAAAGACGCAAAATCAAAATGATCGTTTTGACGATACATTTATATATATACTAACTGTCATTTTAAACGACGGCGTGTATGTTTCATGGGCTCCCCGCTTTTTTTTGGCCCAGTAGCTGTGGCCCAATCCACTAAAATCCCTCCCGCTAACCCGCTTTGCTTTTATTCGTTTAATCTTACAGATTCTAGATGCTTCTTGATTTTTGAGGGTTTTTTTTGCCCTTCGAGATTGGCTAAAAGTTAATCAGTTAGGGTTTCGCCGGAAAGGCAAGTCCATCGCGGGCACTACCCGAATGGTTTTATGGTGTTATGGTTGTTTCTTGAGGTGTGGGTTGTTGCTACCTCGATTATACCATTTTTTTTCGTTTAATTGTTGTATTTAATTTTGGCGGATTTCAGATTTAGGGTTTTTTGTTTTGGGTGATATCTGTCTTTGGTAGACCATTTGTTGTTAAAGAATGTGCAAAAAAAATTTATAGGTGTTTGTTTCAGTTAATGCTTTGAGCATGTTATATTGCCGCCTTATGGCTTATTTGGTGTTAGGTTTATGTTTTTTTCCCTATACGTACCATAATTATTTGTGGAAAAATTAATTTTGTGGTGTCAATTTTTGTTCAGATTTTGGTTTGATAACGGGTGAGCTTCTGTTTTGAGGTGTGTACCAGTGTCACAGACCATCTACCAGGTTCTAGCATCATGTATCTTCCCCTTTTCGATTATTTCCTAGCATGTCAGTATCTTCTCCTTTTCGATTTGTTTGTTGTTAATGTTTTGCCCTAATTTATAAATGGTTTGGTTCTTTTTATTGAAGAGTTGTTTTGAATCACATAATGAAGAGTGGTGTGTTTGATGATTGTGCGTTTTTTAGGAATTGTGGAAGCATGTAGAAGAGACAAGGAAGAAAGTTTCGCCAACGAAGTGTACTGATACAGTCCTCTAGTGTAGCAGGGATTCCAGCGAAAGCCGAAAGAGAAAAGGTTCTCAGTTAATGCTTTGAGCATGTTATATTGCCGCCTTATGGCTTATTTGGTGTTAGGTTTATGTTTTTTTCCCTATACGTACCATAATTATTTGTGGAAAAATTAATTTTGTGGTGTCAATTTTTGTTCAGATTTTGGTTTGATAACGGGTGAGCTTCTGTTTTGAGGTGTGTACCGGAGTCACAGACCATCTACCAGGTTCTAGCATCATGTATCTTCCCCTTTTCGATTATTTCCTAGCATGTCGGTATCTTCTCCTTTTCGATTTGTTTGTTGTTAATGTTTTGCCCTAATTTATAAATGGTTTGGTTCTTTTTATTGAAGAGTTGTTTTGAATCACATAATGAAGAGTGGTGTGTTTGATGATTTTGCGTTTTTTAGGAATTGTGGAAGCATGTAGAAGAGACAAGGAAGAAAGTTTCGCCAACGAAGTGTACTGATACAGTCCTCTAGTGTAGCAGGGATTCCAGCGAAAGCCGAAAGAGAAAAGGTTCTCAGTTAATGCTTTGAGCATGTTATATTGCCGCCTTATGGCTTATTTGGTGTTAGGTTTATGTTTTTTTCCCCTATACGTACCATAATTATTTGTGGAAAAATTAATTTTGTGGTGTCAATTTTTGTTCAGATTTTGGTTTGATAACGGGTGAGCTTCTGTTTTGAGGTGTGTACCGGAGTCACAGACCATCTACCAGGTTCTAGCATCATGTATCTTCCCCTTTTCGATTATTTCCTAGCATGTCGGTATCTTCTCCTTTTCGATTTGTTTGTTGTTAATGTTTTGCCCTAATTTATAAATGGTTTGGTTCTTTTTATTGAAGAGTTGTTTTGAATCACATAATGAAGAGTGGTGTGTTTGATGATTTTGCGTTTTTTAGGAATTGTGGAAGCATGTAGAAGAGACAAGGAAGAAAGTTTCGCCAACGAAGTGTACTGATACAGTCCTCTAGTGTAGCAGGGATTCCAGCGAAAGCCGAGAGAGAAAAGGTTCTCAGTTAATGCTTTGAGCATGTTATATTGCCGCCTTATGGCTTATTTGGTGTTAGGTTTATGTTTTTTTCCCCTATACGTACCATAATTATTTGTGGAGAAATTAATTTTGTGGTGTCAATTTTTGTTCAGATTTTGGTTTGATAACGGGTGAGCTTCTGTTTTGAGGTGTGTACCGGAGTCACAGACCATCTACCAGGTTCTAGCATCATGTATCTTCCCCTTTTCGATTATTTCCTAGCATGTCGGTATCTTCTCCTTTTCGATTTGTTTGTTGTTAATGTTTTGCCCTAATTTATAAATGGTTTGGTTCTTTTTATTGAAGAGTTGTTTTGAATCACATAATGAAGAGTGGTGTGTTTGATGATTGTGCATTTTTTAGGAATTGTGGAAGCATGTAGAAGAGACAAGGAAGAAAGTTTCGCCAACGAAGTGTACTGATACAGTCCTCTAGTGTAGCAGGGATTCCAGCGAAAGCTGAAAGAGAAAAGGTTCTCAGTTAATGCTTTGAGCATGTTATATTGCCGCCTTATGGCTTATTTGGTGTTAGGTTTATGTTTTTTCCCTATACGTACCATAATTATTTGTGGAAAAATTAATTTTGTGGTGTCAATTTTTGTTCAGATTTTGGTTTGATAACGGGTGAGCTTCTGTTTTGAGGTGTGTACCGGAGTCACAGACCATCTACCAGGTTCTAGCATCATGTATCTTCCCCTTTTCGATTATTTCCTAGCATGTCGGTATCTTCTCCTTTTCGATTTGTTTGTTTTTAATGTTTTGCCCTAATTTATAAATGGTTTGGTTCTTTTTATTGAAGAGTTGTTTTGAATCACATAATGAAGAGTGGTGTGTTTGATGATTGTGCATTTTTTAGGAATTGCGGAAGCATGTAGAAGAGACAAGGAAGAAAGTTTCGCCAACGAAGTGTACTGATACAGTCCTCTAGTGTAGCAGGGATTCCAGCGAAAGCCGAAAGAGAAAAGGTTCTCAGTTAATGCTTTGAGCATGTTATATTGCCGCCTTATGGCTTATTTGGTGTTAGGTTTATGTTTTTTTCCCTATACGTACCATAATTATTTGTGGAAAAATTAATTTTGTGGTGTCAATTTTTGTTCAGATTTTGGTTTGATAACGGGTGAGCTTCTGTTTTGAGGTGTGTACCGGAGTCACGGACCATCTACCAGGTTCTAGCATCATGTATCTTCCCCTTTTCGATTATTTCCTAGCATGTCGGTATCTTCTCCTTTTCGATTTGTTTGTTGTTAATGTTTTGCCCTAATTTATAAATGGTTTGGTTCTTTTTATTGAAGAGTTGTTTTGTATCACATAATGAAGAGTGGTGTGTTTGATGATTGTGCGTTTTTTAGGAATTGTGGAAGCATGTAGAAGAGACAAGGAAGAAAGTTTCGCCAACGAAGTGTACTGATACAGTCCTCTAGTGTAGCAGGGATTCCAGCGAAAGCCGAAAGAGAAAAGGTTCGTGTTACCTTCTTTGTTGTTAGCATATTACCATTAGCTGAATTAGGCAACAATATTTAGAAAAACCTTATTGTGGTCATGATTTTCCCATTATCTAGGGTCTAAGATAATAGAAATCCTTGTTGAAGAAAGAGTTTGTGGTCGAGATAACGGTCCTCATGAGTTGTTAATAGGAATATCGAACTTTGGCGCTTCAAAAAAACCAATGTCAGGTTTGCCAACCATACACAAGAATCATGTATTACTTATTTATTCTAACTGCGATATTCTAAGTAGTTGTCTAAACTTATTTAGGGATTTTCAGAAAAATGGCCCTGAGGAGATTATGGTGAAGAGCTTAGCCGCTAAGCGAGATGATTTATGGCCACTACACTGCCTTTACGCAAGTAAGGTTTGCTTTTATTACTATATATACTAAATCAATTGTGAAAGCAACTTTTCAATGGCCATCAAATGTGACGCCATGTTTTTTGTCAAAGTTATTAGCTAGAAGTATAACCGACGCCGAAGCTGATCAATGGGTTAAACATAGAAAGATTATTAATCCCGGACGTCGAAGTTGATCAATGGATTAAAAATAGAAAGATCATTAATCTCGGGTTCCATCTAGAGAAGCTCAAGGTTTCTGTCTCTTGCTATTTCTAATTTCATATTAATATGTCACGTTATGCTTAGAAAGCTATAATAATGACGTTGTTATACACATTTTGCAGTATATGGTACCTTAATTTTATGTGGGTTGTAGTAAGACATTGGACAAATGGGGAGAAACTTTAACCAAAGAAAGCTCGTGTGAAGTGGATGTGTGAAATGGCTACAAATATGTTAATTTAGACCAACTTTCTCCAGCAGGTGAAAGATTTTTCGTGCGTTTAATCTCCGATGAACACCCCTACATTACATTGTTTTATCTAGTGTCTATTTAACACTTATTGTTGGGCCTACTACATATATTCTGTAGACATTATGTAATTTGATGTACAGAATTCGAATTCTCTATATATACTAATTGTGTTGAGGCATATTAAAAAATTATTTTTTTTGGGCCTGATATTGAATTCCCCTTGAGCCCATTTTTGGCCTCTTTAGTCTTGCGTTGACCAAATGTTTGACCCCATCACAAGTCTAACTTTGTTTCTGTTTTAGTTTAAGGGCAAACCCAATAAACACTAATTTGCTTTTTCATAATGGCATTGTTTCCTACATACTCATGAGAGTTAGTGACAAACATACCCTTTAAAAAGCATACTTCTGATCTGTTAAGCCTTTAAAGTTAAAGAATCAAATAGAAAATGATTAGTAAACGTGGGATATCAGAACTGTCGGGCCATGAGTCAACCTCGACTATCAGATATCACAAGCACATAATCTTAATCTTTTGCATCATTGAAGACATGGTAAAACAAGCTAGAGTTAATTACGAATTTCATCCGATCCCTAATTAAAAGTAAATTTTTTTGTCTAACAAAGTAACAAGTGATGATTAAGGAAAAAAAAATCCTAAGAACATGTTTGGCTAAAACATAAGTTTCGGTCACAGCCAAATCAGCCCGACTTGAACAACCATCCTCACTTCAGGTATTTATGGAATCGTTGGATGGGGTATCAGATCTTCGGTGGTGGTGGCAGTCGAGAGAGGTGGCGCGTGGCAGCGATTGGTGGTGGCGAGTGAATGGTACGGCTGAAGTCGGGACGGCTCGATCTATCGTTTGGTTAAATAAAAATATTTTTAGACGGAAAAGTTTTCCGGTTGCCGGAATCTGCTGGAGTCGCCGGAAGTTGGTCGGCGGTGGGTGTGACCGGAGGGCGGTGGGTGTAGAGAGAGAAAGAAGAGAGAAGTGTGTGTGTTGTATGTGTTAAAAATGAATAATTAAATAAATAAGAGGGTTTTTATACTTTGAGGGAGGGACTAGAATGAAAATTAAAAAGTGAAGGGTTGAAATGAAATATAGGGATGGAGGGGTGCTTCTGCCAAACTGGCTAAACTTTATGTCAAAACAGTTCGGGGCTCATTCTACATAGCAAACGAACTCGAAAAATTATGAAACTTGCGCCGTTGTTCACGAAATAACGTTTCCAACGAAATCAAGTATAAATTGACATAACTTTTCGGAAATAAATTTATTTCGATATATTTGGCAAATGCGATGGGATTCAAGTTTTCTAGGTTGAGCCGGCTCGATAAGGGAATAATGCTCACGTTAAACAAGATATCCACAGTTTGTCAAACCCAAACAAGTTTAAAGAAGTACAAAAGGTAACGAAAATCAGAAGCAAATGTTTTGGCTCGTAAAATAGGTTTATGAAATTTACTAGATGTTACAACACATACCGCTAAAAAGAATCGCGTCTCCGCGATTTAGTTCAGGTTATAAGTCGGAATAACGTCGGTGAAAAGCTGATGATACTAGCAGCAGATTTGGGTATCACTAGGCTGCTATAAGGGTTTTTTCTTTTTGCTTGCGGAAGGGTATCTAGGCGGTCTGCCATAAGTTGTCCCCATTCTGGTGATTTGGAGTCGGTTAGGTTGTTACCAAATATATAACAAATATCTAACGGTTTATACCGCTAGAAACACCTCCGCATTACAAACAAAACAAATCTAATATTAATATAGTTTTGACGTACGTGCGCTTTTGTAAAAAGGTGAAATTTAGTATATATTTCTTTTTGATAAAAACAAAGATATATACCAATTTTTTAATAATAAACATATAACCCAAACATGTCGCAATATTACGAACAAAACGAGCCCGAAACTTTAATCTATAAAATAATCATAACGCTTCGGCCAAATGTTGTAAAAAAATCGTATAAAACATTGACAAACTAATAAAAAATAATAATTAATACAACACGTGAACGAGAAGCCCCGCCGCAACGCGGCGGGTGCCGGTTTCCTTGTTATGATGTATTTGTCTAGAAGTTTGAAGGTGACAATTTTTTTTGTTGTCTAATGTCTATATTTACTTTAACATTTTATTGTTGAGCGTACTTTAATTCTGTAGCCCATTACGAGTTACGTTTATACGTGGGTTTGTAATTGGGCCCAGTACCTCGTGTATACCACTACTGACTATTTTAGTTGTTACGATGTCATCTTCAGAATTCAAGATATAATATTAGTTAGAGCAAACCATATTTTCTAACGTGTGCATACCATTTAAAAATAAGATGATGAAGGGGTGCATGGGGATTTATATATAGAATATGTGAATGGAAAACTTGGTTAAGAAGCAAACAGGGGCAGCTCAATCTTTACCGAGGTCTAAGACAAAGTTTAAAAACAGGGCCTTTCGGTTATTTACTATTATGTTACTAAAATTGTCTATATAACGTCTATCTAGAAAAATAAAGAACGCCTAGTAGATTAAGAATTGGTTGATGATTGAAAAAAAAAACAAATGACAAATAGAGAAACCAAACATTGTTATTTCGGTGATATAGAAGTAGGGCCCAAGATGACATAATTGAAACAACATGAATGCGCTTGTATGTGTTTTTTCATGAACATTTAATCAAGTAAACCCTACATGAATACTTAAAACAATTAAGCGAAAAAAATATTCTGCTCGTGCTCGTTGTATAAGAAAAAGGTTTTTTTCTTATTCATTTATTAACATACTAAACAAAAAGTACAAAAAATACATGATTAAAAGAGCATAAGAATAGTTCACAAGCAGATCGTCGAGCTTTTAGTTCATTTACAACCCTATCTATTATTGATGGGACAGGGATAAGTTGATGAAGTCACTCATGGCTCGCTATCGTTGGCTTTATATATTTGCATGGGACACAAGTATGAAATATCGGAAGCAACGGTTAGCTTAAGTTATAAGTATAATCTTATTTTATCAGTTGGTAACTTTCATTAGTAAGGTTTAAGGGGGTGGCAGTGGGCTCGGCATGGCTTCGGCATGCCCCATGCCGCTAATTAACACCGTCGCCACCCACGCGGCATGGGCTCGGCATGGAGGGGCTCGACATACATTGCCGTTGAATCATGAAAAAGAGTGGAAGAAAAAGAGCCGTTCAACGGCTATAAAATTTGGACCATTTGGCTTTAAAAAAAATAATAAATAAATAAATAACCCCTTTATAAATAAACACTTTAACCATTTCCAATTCACATTTTATTCACAATATTTTCATTCAAACAAATCATCTACAATGTACTACCGGAGTTACTCGACGAAAATATCTATCACCGTCTTCGATATGATCTTTCGAAACACGTAGCGGCTCAAGACTTACCATACCTCGATGACTAGTGATTACCTCTTTTTTTCCCTTCTAAGTATTATGTAATTTTCTTTTAATTATTAATGAAATATTATGTTTTTATTAAATTGTTTAATATAATTATGAATATAAAAAATAAAAAATAAAATTAGGTGAGGTATGGAATCATGGTTACCACTAAAAAGTATGGTGAGACATTAAAGAGGCCTGAAATGAGGTGACAGGATATTATTGGTGGGTGGTGAGTATGGAATCATGACTGGCACCCCTAAGAAGTTACTAAATAAGCTTTAAATAACAGTGATGAACCACTAACCAAATATTAAAACATCAATTATTCGTTAGAAGTTAACTAGCATAGATCATGCCAAACAAACGGTTGATTTTCTTATTCTGAAGGTGTAAATACTGTTCAGGATCTGGATTATGAATATCTTATATACTAAAAGCTTAAGTAGCCTTATAAATGTAAAGTGGTCATGATTAATGTCTCACGCATTGAAAGTAATGTGTAGGCAAGATGAAGAGTTCCTGAATTGATGTCGCCATTTAATTATAACACTGAAGAAGTTACTAAATAAGCTTTAAATAACAGTGATGAATCACTAACCAAAAATTAAAACATCAATTATTAGTTAGAAGTTAACTAGCATAGATCATGCCAAACAAACAGTTGATTTTCTTATTAGGAAGGTATAAATGCTGTTCAGGATACGGATTATGAATATCTTATATACTAAAAGCTTAAGTAGCCTTATAAATGTAAAGTTGTCATGATTAATGTCTCATGCATTGAAAGTAATGTGCAGGCAAGATGAAGAGTTCCTGAATTGATGTCGCCATTTAATTATAACACTGAAGATGAAGAGGAAGAGTTCATGGCGTTACAACATTGATGTCGCCATCTAATTATAACACATGCCCATTAAGTAATTTCAAAAGTCTAATGTTTATAGGTTACACAATATATTCAACTATAAATAAGCATTTGATTGCCTGCAAATACATCAAGACTTTATATGCCTGGCACCGGCATGAAGACAACCCCGTCAAACCACCCCTTTTTTAAAACCAAGATTTATGGTTGATCGAAAAAATTAGAGACCAAAGTATAAGTGAAAGGTAAGAAATGCGTACCATGATATCAACATTAAACTCATCAAGAAAAGAAAAGTAAGCTACTTTCGGGAAAAAAATGTTTACAAGTGGTGTATTCTGCGGACGGCGGCCTAAAGTTTTTAAACAAAGCAACATGGATCGACCTCATAATCACGTAAATTTCGCCGGAAACAAAGCAACATGGTGGCGGCCGGCGGTTTTTCAACAAAGCAACATAGATACATATGTTGTTCGAAAGAAACCAAAGACGAATTTGTTTTGTGTTGTCTTTAGTGTGTGATTTGAGAAGAGCATATTTGTTGTTAACTAGGTTTAGGTGTCGCTGTTGTGTTAGTGTCTTGTCTCTTGGTTGCACACAAATGAGCATATGGTTCGCATACCGTAATTTTTTGTAGAAGATCGTAGTTATTTTTATTAGGACTGGGCTTGGGACACAATGAGAAACTTGGACCAAGTCAAGTGAATGTTACTATTGTATATGTAAACTATTGAGAAAATATTACTATAAAGCATCTATACCGTTTTAAATGATATTTATATTTTATATTTTAGATCATGCATTTGTCCACTGATTTTAGTTTGCTGAGGGTTCTAAGTTTTGACTTAATTTGTTCAATTAGCAGATTGCCTACTGCAATTTATGGTTTGACTATTTTTCAAAAGAAAAAAATGGGATAGAGCCCTTTTCCTTTGAACGGCAAAAATATAATACGTGTAAAGAGAGGTTGTGGATTCTCTTTTTGGTGTAGGCAAAAATATAATGTGGATATTATACGAGTATGCATCTGTTTAAAGACCACATAACATTGATAGTGAAACCAACTTTCAAGAGACGTGTACATATTTTTGCATAAAAATTAATAGTATTAGTTATATTATTGATATTATTATTGAATTTGTAATGGCAATTGTTGATATAAATAATTGACTAAAAACGTTATTCATATCTTTCGATATCTCTATGTTTTGATAATCACAAAATGAAAACCCATCAAACCAAAGATCATGACGTAAACAAGTATTTAGTAGTAAATACTCACTTTCACCATCTAATCACTTAAGGTATGAATAAACAAAGTGTCTAATGCATTATAAGATCAAAGGAACATTTTTGTTAATCACTAGATTTTTATAAAATGTCACAAAACATTTTATATCTTTTATAAAACATTTTTGGAATTAAAAGAATATGTTTAATTCATTACAAATTTATAAATTCAAATTTTTAACCAAAAATGGCAAATCTAATCCAGAAAAAATTTGCTCACAAAAGGACAAGAAAATCCAATGTTCAGGAGGGCGGCCCCTTTAGTTATACTAGGCGGCCCCCTTAATCATTAAGGGGACCGCCCCTTTATTAAGGGGACCGGCACGCTCCAGAACAGTGTTTTCTGGCCCTTTAAATACTGGATCATTCACATATTTTTCTCACCTTTTTGCACTCAAAACTTTCTGATTCAAACCTCCATTTCTATCTTCTATAATTCTACAGTCCTTTGATCTTATATATACATATATTGATCCATGTTTCAAAGTGATTCAAGCCTCAACATTCAAGTGCAAAGAGAAGAATACTTCTATCTATTAAGATTAGAAGTATTGCAACTTAGTATCATCTTTCTATCTAAGTTGTTTGTTCATTTCATCTTGTTAATCTTTTATATTTTGGTGATTAAGGTGTATTCATTAGTTTGCTAGACTTAGACATAAGATCTAGAATTGTTGTAAGTGTGAAGTGGTACTAGAAGTGAAGAAGTAGTATAGCATAGAATTGGTGATAGGAGGTATAAGTAATAGTGATTAGTAGTGAAGAAGTTGAAGCCTCAAAGTTGAGAAGACATTGAAGACTAGAAGGTGTGAAGATATAGAAGCTCTTTAGTAGAAGTATCTTTGTAGTGGTTTATTGATAAAGCCCCTCAAGTAGAGAGATTAATGCATTGAAGTTGTGAAGACTTAGGAGTCTAGAAGTTGTGAAGTTGCAAACCCTTGAAGTAGTGAAGAAGTTGTGAAGGCGTGAAGAAACTAGTGTTGTGAAGAAATCTAGAAGGCGTGAAAGGGTGTGAAGAAGGTGTGGTGTGATTGTTGTTGTGAGATTAGTTCTAGCTACGATTAGAACTCGACATTTTACTTAGTGTCGTAAATTGGTGTAAGCCTTGGTGTGTACGGTTTTCTCCGCCATAAGGGAGGTTATTGACTTAGTGAAGAAAACTCTCGAGTTCGGTGCTCGGGGAGTGGAGTAGGTCAAAGAAGGTGTCCTTGTAGCCGAACCACTATAAATCCTTTGTCTCTCGGTTTGATCTTTCCATCTCTCACTCTTTGCTTACTTACTTATTAAGCTTTTCGTATATAGTTATAATTGTGTGTGGTGTGCATATATTGATTTCACATAAAGATCAAACTAGGTTCCATTCACAACAATAATTTTATATAAGTAAACTATAAGGATATACACACATTAAAACATATATACATATACAAATATTAACATATATTTAAGTGAGATATATGTAAAGATAATTTCTACTCAACATTCTATATAAGTAGTGTTTATATAATAAGTGTAAATAAATTAGTATCTACACTTTAGGTTCAAAGGTTTTTGTAATTTACATCTATTCTCTAAAAAGCAAACTTTTATAAAACGAAAAAGACGTAAAACTATTCAACCCCCCTTCTAGTTTTTCACAATTGGTATCAAGAGCCACGTCTAGCAAGATTTTTAAAATATATTGTATTTTAAAACTTGTAACGATCTATGGAATTTGAAAAATATCTAGAAGGGGAATTTACGCAAAAACCACCATTATTTGAAAATGATCATTTTCTTGAATGGAAAAATAAATTTGAAAATTATGTAAAATCAATAGATCTTGATCTTTGGCATATCATTTCAATTGGTGATCTTCAACCAACTATAATGGATTTTGAAAATCAATATAATAATCTTCAAATAAAAATCGATAAAAATACTAAAGCTAAATTACTGATTTACAAAACTCTACCAAGAGTTGAATATGAAAGAGTACTCTTTTGTAAAACGGCAAATGATATTTGGAAATGTCTTTTAAATTTTCACCAAGAGAAATGTAAAACCAAAGATGATAAACTTGATGTTGCACAAGAATTAGTCACTCTAGAAAATTTCATAGACAAATATTTTGTTAAAATAAACACAAGTACTACTAGTTCAAATGTGATCATTGAAGGTATCAATAACAAAGAATACATGAGTCAAATCCGAAGAGAGAGTGTAAATAAATTATGTGGCGACAAGGACGAAGAAGATGATGAAAATATGGCGTGCGAAGATATTCAAACAAATGTATATACAAGTATTGATGGCAAGGATTACATGTTTCAATATCTAAGCGAAACTACAAATAAAACATGGAGAGACATGGACGATGGAATTGATCAACGTATAGCATGTGAAGATTGTACAACTACAAATAAGGTACAATCCGAAACCAAATATTTTTGCTATGATCAATTTATATTAGAATTTTCAAAATTGGAAAACAACTTCAAACATCTTTGCAACATTGACTCAAAAATTATTTTAAAAAATGGATCTTGAATTTCCGTTGAAAATAACTTTGAAAAAGAAATAATTTTTGAAGATAAAATTTCTAGACTTGAAAGTAATATTGAAATTGATCTTGAATGTAAAAAATGTCAAGACTACAAACATGAAATTAAAATGAAAAATGAAAAAGCAAAAATATTAGCTAAATTCGAAAATAGTTCTAAATCTTTAAAATATCTACTTAACATTCAAAAGTCATTTTATGATAAAACCGGTTTAGGATTTACTGCAAATGATCCTTTAACAAATATATCAAAATAAATAAAATTTGTTAAACCTAATGGAGAAATTTAGAACTAATATTATTTACATCCATTATTTATTACTCTAGTCAAGAAAGTCATTGTTTGTTAGTTATAACAAACTATTGATGAATTCTTGTACTTCTCGGCGACATCCTCATCATGTGCATTTAAATGCAATGGATGTCCTCAACTAACCATCTCGGACCCATGAGAATCTGGGTACTGATGACGTATAGTCTATATTTGGGCCACGAGCCCAAATGATAAACATTACTAAGGCCCAAATCCACCATAAGTGGGCTATTATAACAATGATTTGGGCCGCATTACCAAAGGGATTGGGCTCACGTAGACCCAAGCCTAACCAAACTATTTATGGTCTAGATAAGGATCTTCTATCTATGGATAAAGATCCTTGGACCGAATAAGCACCATGCGTGCGAAACATAAGGAGCACGAAACCTACAAGGATTCTGCGCCTATATAAGGAATGACATAATTCTCATTAAAGGTATGATTCACAAACCCTAAAACTCTTTACGAGAACCCTAAAACCGATAACTTACTCTCACGCCGGAGGATAATCGTGGGAGACAATCCCATGATAAGCCTAACGGTGTTTGTTTATTTTCTTAGTGTGCAGGTTTCAAGCATTAAGAGCTAATTGGTATGATAGCAAGAGCCCAAACTAGGAACGCCCAACTTTTGTATCAACAAGTGGCGCCATCCGTGGGACCAACACTAGGAACTAAGAACTAGAATGACGAAGAATAAAAACTCAAGCCAGCGGACTCCGCAGTTGGAGAAAACACGTGACCCCCAGAGGAAGAACCAACAAGATTCGACCTCTAGGCAGGCTTCTGGGACAACCAGTGCACCTGGTCACCAAGAAACGGGACCAACCCTACCTTTCCCAGTGGTAGAATTGCCTATAAGGACTACCTAAGCCACCACAGTAGTCCCAAGCGTTGAAGAACTTCAGCGCACCCTCTTCAATACTCCCCACCAAACGGCACCTATAGTGGACAACACTGTGCCACCTGGCGCACCTAACCGAGATAGGGTGCCCAATACTGAGGCAGATATTCTTGCAGCGGATGAGGACGCACCTGACCTAACATTGAGTAATTTTGTATCCCAAAATTACGAAACTCTAACCGCCCTCATGCAAAAAGAAGCGAGGAGAAGGTCAAGTACGAGCCTGCAAGCCCGGCTCAACTTTGGTCCTGAACGCGAAGTGTCACCACCGCGCCACCAACGAGGAAGACGTGAAAATAACGAAAGACGTACCACTATCCATGATAGGCTGGGTACGATATCTGACTCACAATATTCAGAGGAATATGAAGATGGCGAGAGGCGCACCAATGTTCATTCCAGACTTGGTAGTCGAAGGATACAAGACAGATTAGGACCTCAACATTCACCAAGCGAAGGTTCCTCCAGGTCTGGGAGCAAAAGAATTCACGACAGATTAGGGAGGAGAATATCCCCAAGTGAAAGCCCCTCAAGCTCTTCTTCTGAAGGAAGCCGGCGCAAGCGCCGTAAAAGAGATTACTCTTCCTTCAGTGACTCCTCGAACAACGAGGATAAGGAAACAGGACACTGGAAGTCTAGAGGAAGACGTCGCAAGGAAGAAGACGAAGACATATCTCTTCCGTGGCGTCGCCAGAAAGTTGATGCCTTTACAAGGCGCATCAGCGACTACTCTGATCATAAGAAAAGGCGCATGCCCACTAATGTTAAAACATATGACGGGACGGGTGATCCTGATGATCACCTAAAAATTTTTCGAATCAGCCGCCACTATCGAAAATTGGCCACAACCTGTGTGGTGCCATATGTTTAACTCCACGTTAGTGGGGAATGCGCGCACGTGGTTTAGCAAGCTTCCACGAAGGAGCATTGGTGGGTTTGAAGAATTGCAAAAAGCATTCCGTTTAAACTTCACCCAAAGAAAGAAGTGCGCTAAAAACCCTGTGGAACTAGCTAGAGTAAAACAGCGCAAAGGGGAATCAACCAGCGCTTATATGTGATACGTGGGAATCGCACCAGGCTTTACCTCTCAAGGGATCTTGAGAAGCTTACAACCCCCATCAGGCAGTGTACCTGATCGTTGTAGTATAGTATAGCGACAAGTACCGGGGGATTGATCGTTCAGCTAGGAATATAGTCGCTAGGATTAGAAAACCTAAATACTAGTTCTAAAGGTGAGGGATGATTATTTTTGTATTTTTATATTTTTTAGAAAGCAAGTAAAAATCTCGGATTTTTATATTTTTTAGAAAACCTAAATATTAGTTGCTAGTCAACTAACCCAATACTAAAGATGCAATCAAAATAAAATACTAGAAATGAAAATAAACTCAATTAACTAAGGTTGTGAGCAATAAGTGGAGAAAATGTGTTTACTTAGATTTCACTACTCCCTAGACATCTTTTACACGTTACTTACTTGTTATAGTTGCATGGATGACGGATTGTATTCCTTAATACCATTCATGGGGTGGCGCACTTAACTCCCCAATCCTATGAGCTCTTATCTCCTCCTATACCATGCCCAGCACAACCATAGGGATTATAAACAGTGACTCATGCATTAAATACAACCAATAAAACCTAGTGCACATTAGTTCATGTTTCCTAAGACGTTCAAGCATGTCACCAATTGGAAGTATGCCAGTTTTCTTAAGCCTAACATTGAATTCACCCATCCAATACAATTATAAACAAGTACTCAACACATAATTAACATCTAGGTTTCATTAGATCCAAGCAAACACAAGATAGATCTAGCCTAGCATGATGGAATTAAGACAAGAACAAGATATAGACAACCAACACATAGACATATTGATTGAATTAAAAGAATACTTATCTCAATTACACATGAAAGGTATCAAGGGCTTAGAACCCTTGAAAAACCTGTAAAATTCGCAACAAGTTCATACTTAGGGTTTCTCCAAAACTTCTCTCTTTCTAATGTGAAAATTAGAAAACTATATATAGGAAATAGGGTCTGACGGCGTCAAGACAAAGCTTGTGACGCCATCACCTCGCCGCCAAAATATTTCTCGGACTGCCTTGATCTACTTTTGACGCCGTCATGTATTAGCATTTCCAGGCCGTCATGATTTTTACTCTTGACGCCCTACTTCGTGACGCCGTCCATTATGTACTGGGTCGTCATGGAATTTACTCTTGACGTCGTCAGGTTGTTGCTCTTGACGCCGTCACCTACTGTTCCCAGCAAGGAAAATTAAGACTTTGGCGTTTTCTTCACTTTTATGCTCCAAAAACATCCGAATTGCTTCCTTTTCCATATTTCACTCCCAAAGTACCTAAAATCACAAAAGGAACGATTTAGGGCAATATTTGATCAAATAAATTCAATTTCGGGCTTAAATGACCCCCTAAAAGTGGTTCATTTTTCGCCTCATCAATATGGAATGCTTTAAAGACGAGTGTATACACGTAAAGGCGTGTCCCGAAGTCCTAAAAATCTCAGGGTTCATGAATGGGATCAATAACCGAGAACTCATTAGAAAGTTAAACGACAAGGTTCCCCAAACCTTCGATGAACTAATGAAGCGCACAAGATCCTTCATCCAAGGAGAAGCAGCTGCTGCGGACAGTAAAAGAGGCTACTCAAATTATAGGCAACAAGAACAGTCTAGGAGACAACCCAATGATCAGAGCAGCAACCGCAACAAGAATTATCGCAGTGGACGAGATAATGACAAGTATACCCCTCTCACAAAGACTCCGAGGGAAATATTTGTAACAGAAGGCGCAAACTTCCCAAAACCTCCACCAATGCGCACCGCAGAGGACAAGCGTATATGGGATGGATACTGCAAATACCACGGCCAAAAGGGCCATACAACCAACGAGTGTGTCCAACTACGACAACTAATTGAAAAATTAGTAAAGGATGGTAGAATGAATCACCTCGTAAAAAACATTAAAGAAGGGAAGGACAAGCAAAGGAATGGAGGCAAGAAAGAGCCTCCCAAGGACAAAGCGGACATCATCTACATGATACAGTCATGGCAACGCAAGACAAAGCAAAAAGTCAGTCAAAAATTCTCTCCAGAAAAGGAGATATCCTTCCCCACTCTAGCTGCAGATAACGCAGTAATAGAGCCACTGACCATTGAGATACATACTGGGGGACATGACATCCGCCGCATGTATATCGATGGAGGAGCATCAGCAGATATTCTGTACGAACATTGCTTTTAAAAGGCTACGACCTGAGATACAAAATCAGTTGATACCAGCCACGACATCGCTGACTGGGTTCACAGGAGAAAAGATATGGCCTATGGGGCAATTACGCTTACTTGTAGTTGTGGGCGATGAGCAACACTCTACAATAACGTGGATAAATTTCATGATAATCAAGTCTCCTTCACCGTACAATGGCATCATTGGGAGACCTGGAATATCATCCATGCGCGCTGTACCATCCACAGCACATGGGATGCTCAAATTTCCAGTAGCAGGAGGGATTGTTACCCTCTACAACACCACAGTACCACCTAAAGAATGCAACGCAGTAACCAGTGAGGTGGAGAATATTCCAGAACAGCGCGCAGAAAAAATACCAAACTTAAAGGTCGCTATTCATCCTGATTACCCAGATCTACAAATATCGATTGGAGGATCTTTATCTGACAAGGTAAAGCAGCTGTTTGCGCACTCTTGCAAAAGAACCTGAGTATCTTTGTGTGGGAACCAAAGCACATGACCGGAGTGCCACGCTCTATTACGGAGCACAAGCTACAAATCCGACAAGGATATTCCCCAATACGACAGAAGAAGCGCGGCCAGGCCCCAGATCGCGCAAAAGCTATCCTGGAAGAAGTACATAAACTTGTAGACGCAGGAATTATGCGCGAAGTATACTATCACGACTGGCTCTCTAACCCAGTGATGGTAAAGAAGAGTGATGGCAGTTGGAGGATGTGCGTGGACTTCACAGACCTCAACAAAGCATGCCCACAGGACTGCTATCAACTGCCAGAAATAGACTGGAAAGTAGAATCCCTGTGCGGATATCCTTTTAAGTGCTTCCTAGACGCATACAAAGGGTACCATCAAATCCAGATAGCAGTGGAGGATGAAGAAAAAACAGCCTTCCACACAAATCAAGGGGTCTATTGCTACACAAAAATGCCTTTTGGCCTAAAAAACGCAGGTGCAACATACCAGCGATTGGTGGACATGGCTTTTGAAAAACAAGTAGGACGAAACTTGGAAGTCTATGTTGATGACCTTGTCATCAAGAGCCACACAAAGGAAGAATTGGTGTGCGACATCGAGGAGACGTTCAAAACATTGGGAAAAATAAACATGAAGTTAAATCCCAAGAAGTGCACATTTGGCGCGACAGAAGGCATGTTCCTTAGATACTTAATAGAACCTGATGGAATCGCGCCTTGTCCAGAAAAAACAAAAGCTGTTATCGATCTCCCCTCACCGCGTACACTGAAAGAAGTCCAGTTATTAAACGGAAAGCTAGCTGGGCTAAACCGTTTCTTATCTAAGTCAGCAGACAAATCACTCCCTCTCTTTAAAACACTCACGAAGTGCACCAAAAAGGGAGACTTTCACTGGACCGAGGAACCAGAGGAAGCCTTCCAACAGCTAAAACAGCATCTGGCATCACTCCCTAAACTTGTCGCACCACGACCAGGGGAAGAGTTAATCATGTACTTATCTGCAACCCACGGAGCAGTCAGTGCAGTACTATTGACAGATAGGAACTCCGTCCAGACACCCATATACTTTGTAAGCAAAGCATTGAAGAAGACAGAGACTAACTACAGCGCCATGGAAAAGCTGGTCTTAGCTTTAGTATTCACAGCTAAAAGACTGCGCAGATACTTTCAAGCGCACCCAATAGCTGTGATCACGGACCAGCCAATCAAACAAGTTATCTCTAAACCTGATGCATCAGGACGGCTACAAAAGTGGAGTGTGTTGTTGAGCGAGTATAACATCTCGTATAGACCACACACTGCAATCAAGGGGCAGATATTAGCTGACTTTATTGTTGAAAAGCCAGATATCGATACTCCAACGTACTTCAACAAGCAAAATAGATCTACAAGAACCTTGGATTCTATTCACAGACGGATCCTCATGCATGGATGGATCAGGCGCAGGCCTTATCCTTACTAATCTAGAAGGAATGGAGTTCACCTATGCGCTGCGTTTCGAATTCACAGCCACAAACAATGAGGCAGAATACGAAGCCCTACTCGTTGGACTGCGTATTGCAATTCAAATGGGTGTACGCAACCTAGAGGCAAACGTGGATTCCAGGCTAGTAGCTAACCATGTGTTAGGAGAATATGAAGCCAAGGATGAACATATGATCCAGTACCTTGAAAAAACAAAGTCTTTAATTCAGAGCTTTGATAGGTTCACAATCAAACAAGTACCTAGAGGAGACAACAGGAAAGCTGATGCGCTTAGCAAGATCGCATCTACAAGCTTTGCGCACCTATCAAAACAAGTATTGGTAGAAACTCTAAAGAATAAATCAATCTTGGAGATGGAAGTATCCACAGTGATAGAAGAACAGGATCCCACGTGGATGACACCTATCATTGAATTTATTAGCAAAGGAATCTTACCACAAGATCAAAAGGACGCTCGAAGAGTGCGGCACACGGCGCAGAGATTTGAACTACGAAATGGAATCCTATATCGACGTTCATTCCTACAACCTTGGCTCCGATGTGTTGGACCTTTTCAAGCAGATTATGTACTCCGAGAAATTCACGCTGGATCATGTAGCATGCACTCGGGGCCACGGTCCGTTGTGGTGCGCGCTCTGCGGTCAGGATATTATTGGCCTACTATGCACCGAGACGCGCAAGATATGATAAAAAAAATGCAGTAATTGCCAAGTACACAGGCCAATTCCGCGCCAACCACAGCAAGAGTTAACTCCCATCACCTCACCATGGCCATTCTATAAATGGGGCATCGACATCGCAGGCCCCTTCCCAGTTGCAGCGGGAGGGCTGAAATTCCTCATAGTAGCCATAGACTACTTTACGAAATGGATTGAGGCAAAAGCAGTGGTAAGCATCACTGACAACCAGGTAAAACGTTTCGTGTGGGACAATATTGTGTGTCACTTTGGGCTACCTGGGGAAATCATATCAGATAATGGGAAACAATTCTGTGACAACCCATTCAAAGATTGGTGCGCGCAACTGAACATCACACAACACTTTGCTTCAGTGAAACACCCACAAACAATGGCTTAGTTGAACGCGCGAATCGCAGTTTAGGCGAAGGGATAAAAGCGCGCCTTGACAGACACAAAGGAAAATGGGTGGACGAGTTGTCACATGTTTTATGGGCCCACCGCACCACAATCAAAACCAGTACCGGAGACACAGCATTTTCTCTTGTCTATGGAACAGAAGCCGTCATACCAGCTGAAATTGGAATGCCAACTATTATGAACGTAACTAAAACCAGAAGTTTGAATGCAACATTTCACTGTTATTACTTGACTTATTCGATAGGCTGCAAATGAGTCGAGCAACTTGAGCTTTTAATTTTATTGAAAATTTATACATAAATAACTCAGGAGCTAATATTAGTGTTAGTCTAATCATATGCATTTAGTTCATAATAATTATATACGTATTGTGATGTTTTGTATTCTTCATGGTTTCTTTGATGCTATAAACAGATTTCACACCGCATATATATATATATATATATATATATATATATATATATATATATATATATATATATATATATATATATATATATATATATATATATATTGAGTTTATTGATGAGTTTTTCTATCGGATTTCGATGTTTATATATAAATTCAAGTTTTTCAAGTCGAGCTTGAACCTTATTTGAATCTTACTCGAGCCGAGCTCAAGCTAAGCCCGGATGATTTAAGCTCGTCAAGCTCGAGCCTACCCAATAACTTTCGATCCAAGCTCGAGCCCTACCTAGCTCAAGCTCGGCTTGACTCGATTACACCATTTTCCATCAACTTCAGCCAAACTTTGTGTATTTAAGTCGGCCTGCATGTTCTTAACATCCATCTAGACAGATTTTAATTTCAATATATATAGAACATGGTAGCAATATAGTAGGATTGGCATGATTGGCGTAAGGAGTTACATAAATCTGTCCAAATTTGTGTGGACCGAAACAACATATGTATATATCCAGTTATCAACATATTGTTAGATGATACGTTAAGGATATAAGATCATTTGAGGACCAAACTTTTTTTACATACCAAGGGACAAATCTTCACTATTCATCTTCCCTCTATCTTTATTTGATCTAATGGATGAGATTAATCCCAACAATTTAAAAAACCCACTTTCATCCTTTTTTTCAAATATTAATATCTTTCAAACCGTTAATCGTTAAGCGAAAAAAAATATACCGTTACGACGAGCATTTAATTATCTTTCTATAGATAGGCTAATTGATATATTTTCGACAAATTTTTTTTTTCATTTCTTTCACGTTTTTTTTCGTGACCGAAAAAATCATATATGATATTACATATCATATCATATATGATATTACATATATGATATCATATATGTAATATCATATATGATATTATTGTAATATCATATATAATATGATATGTAATATCATATATGATTTTTTTTCGGCCACAAAAAAAAAAACTTGAAAAGAAATGATTTTTTTTTCGAAAGTATATCAAAGTACCCGTCTGTAGAAAGATAATTAAATGCCCGTCGCGATGGTGTAATTATTTTCACTTAACGATTAACGGTTTAAGAGATATTTAAATTATAAAAAATGGGTGAAATAATAAAATGCTTTTAATCTCAACCATTGATTTCCTTTTTAGATGGATGATGGGAATGAGTCCCTTGATATGTGAGGAATGTTTGGTTTGTAGAATAACTCGACTCTAGGTTAAGGCCCAAGCCTTTGGGTTTTAACCTATCATCTAACAAGTATGTCTCTTTCTTCTCTTTATCTTGTAGAACTTCACAAATCGCTCTAACAACGATAATTATAGGAAGATTTCTTTAAGTATTTCAAATCTGTTCAGGTATCAAGCCTTCAGTGTTCATTCAAGCCATTTCTCTAAGCATTTTTTCACAAATATTTTCAGAAGTCAATTCTTCAAATGTTTTTTTCTTTAGTTAAACCTATAAAGAAAATATCTATTAAAATTTCATCTTTGTCGTAGATTAGGTTCTTTGTTTTGTTTTCTCTATTGTTGTTCTTCTTTTTCAAATTTCATTTCGCGTAGATCTGTGTCTTCTCGGATAATGTTATTTACTTCATCCAGTAGAGAATTATATTAGGATATCAAGTGCTAATTTTAACTCTTTTGCCCTTCGGTCACCACTAGATCTTCAACGCCCTAGCTAGAAAGAGTCAGGTTCATTTATACCCTCTCGTTCTACACTATAGACGTTCTCTTAAGTATACTGGGTATAGTAGACCTTGACAATCAGGATATAGCCTTCGTTGATGCGTCAATTTGCTCTTTCTTGCTGAAACTGAGAAGAGTTAGAGTTTGACTTACGAATTCTGGTAGCATACCGGATATACCATTCGACTTATATTCGTTCAAGTATTAGTATAGTACTATAGCTTAAAATGAAACTGAGAATTCGTAATACTGCTAGACCACTTATTATTATTATCATTTTATTTGTTCGTTAATATTTGATTTTTTTTCTTCCTGCTTTTTGCCAAAATACAGGGTGCTCACAATATCTACTTACCACATCCGTCTTGGATGAGTGATATTGGTTGTGGACAGTGGCGAAGCTTGGATTTTGTAAGTGGGGGGTCGGGATCTAAATTTTTTTTTCCTAAGGCTATATTTCAGGTATACCGAAATTTTTGGGGGGTCGAAACCGAATATACCGAAATTTTTCTACACGAAAACTATATACCCCCTACATCGCAAAAAAAATTTCGGGGGGTCGGGCGCCCCCCCCCCCCCCCCCCCCCCCCCCCGGCCCCTATGAAGCTTCGCCCCTGGTTGTGGACATTTGAGCTCTTATTTTCTCGATAGGAACTTAAGATATGAGGTAGGAGGCGTTAGTGGTGAAGCTCTATCTATTAGTTGTATGGTGAGGGGTAATATGTCTACAGGAGGTACGCATTCTTATATTCATGATCGATCAGCACCATCTATTAGTTGTATGGTGAGGGGTAATATGTCTACAGGAGGTACGCATTCTTATATTCATGATCAAGCACCATCTATTAGTCGTATGGCGAGGGTTAATATGTCTCCAGGAGGTACACATTCTAATATTCGTGATCAATCAGCACCGAGAGTATTCACACTTTATACAAACGAGAATTGACACTTGATTGAAAGTGACAATGTGCAAGAATTCCCGTGGGATGAGGTTGATTGGACAATTCTCTTTGGTAAGGATGGTGACAACTGACAATCGATGTTTAAAATTTGTTACAGTATATATGTTTGGTTTGTTGTAAACTTGCATTCTACGGATTAAAATAAGCCGCATAACATTGTATATTTGTATGCATCTTTTGACCCAACTTTGCATGAATTTAATCTTTTGTATTATTAATTTGGTTATAAGCAAAAAAATAGTAAGGTATGTATATTTATGCCCATTTGAGTATCTCAACAAGAAAGTGTTTCACTTATTAGTATCTCAACAAGAAAGTGTTTCACTTATTGTTACAAGCTTCCAAATTCTAATCATTACTTTTCTACCTATAAACAGTTAGTAAACAATTTACTGTCCACTACTTTGTAAATCTTTTTCTTGGAAAAGCTTTTATTATTAGCACACCTTACCCAAAAGGAATGGCAACAATATCGTTTCTCCATTTCCACAAGCACCATAATTAAGGAAGTAAAACTCAGGCCTTGAAAAAGCTTTTGGCCCTTTGTAGCACTTGAACCCAAATAATATACATTAACCAAGTCATGAAGATTAAGCGATGGATTGAAATTGTACAACCACCAACTGGAAACTTTTCTTCATACTTGAAGGACATGAGAGCAGCCTATTAACGCATGTTCAAGACTCAAGAGGTTCCGATCCGGAGCTGAGTCACATCTCTGACATATGACTAAAATACCCCGGTACATTTTCAAGATTAGTATAATTAGGCAGTCTATCCAAGCAAGCACACCAAACAAATACTTTGACATTCTTTGGGAACCCAATTATTTCAATCAAACCTTTTCCCAAAATAGTGAGGAAGGAGCAGATTTTAAATATATGAGTAACATCTTGAAATCATAATATCCAAGTATTAGTATCTATAAATGATCCACTTAATATAAAACAAGAAAGTTAGGCAGAAGATGGTGTGTTTAGCCAATCCAAACATGCACTTGAATGGCAAAGTTGAATAGGCATATGACTGCGAAATAGAACATTGTATATATGAACCAAAATAGCAACTCCACTTGTCTGAAAACAGCAAAACTCAACACAACGACGACGTCCTGGCATCTGAAACAACAACCCTGGCGATAACAATGCAAATAACAACACTGCCACCAAAACCGGCCCCCAATCCGCCATCTTGTGAATAAGTGAGTGTGTTTAGAAGACGAAGGGGTGCATGGGGATTTATATACAGAATAAGTGAAAGGAAGACTTGGTTAAGAAGGAAATAAAGAGGTTTTTGTGGTGGATTGATGGGATGGGGATAACTTGATGAAGTCACTCATGGTTCGCTATCGTTTGCTTTATATATTTGCATGGGACACAAATATGAAATATTGAAAAGCCTCAGTTAGCTTAAGTTATAAGTATAATCCTGTTTTATCATTTCGTAACTTTTATTAGTAAGTAAGGTTTAAGAATTTACTAAGTAAGCTTTAAATAGCAGTGATGGACCACTAATCGAAAATAAAACATTTATTCATTAGAAGTTAAGCATAGAGTGATAGAACACGCCAAACCAACGGTCACAGAGATAATTTGATATTTCTGGAGCTTGTATATCTCTTATTTCAATTCTTATTATGAAGATGCAAATGATGTTCAGGATCCGGATTATGAGTATTTCTTTTAAAGTTTGAAGACGACACTTTCTCAAGCAATTTACAAATTACAAATGACAATGTTTTGAATTTTTTTTACTTTTGTCTGTTTGTAATTTACATTTTTGCTGGCCCATTTGAATTATTTAGTCCATTACGAGTCTGGTACATGGCTTTGTTATTGAGCCCATTTACTCAACCGGACGCATTTTATCTATCTATCTACCTGTTATATAAAAAGTAGCCTTTTATTACTGTAGACCCTCCAAAAGACGACACATCAGCAACCATAACACTAGATAAAAAGACACCTCAGCAACTAAGAGTAGTGTGCTGCTGTTCAATCTTTGAAATTTTGATCTTTATTGCTTGCCATCTTTAAAACCAACTAACCACTCTTTCATTTCACACACTCCACTCCATCTCTCTCAGCCTCAGTCCTCTGCCCATTTGTCATTTTCCTGTGACGTCCGACGATGGTAACATCAGTTTTCTTTTCTTTTTACTATTTATTTTATTCTTGTCATATACGTAATGTTGCATTTACACCATTTTTTTTGTAGGTTTTGCTTCATTAGCTTGATGTATTTTTTTAGATGAAAAATGAATCGATAGTGACAAAAAACCTTTGTCAACGAGCGGTGTGTGCAATATTTTTACGTGAACTGGTTTATGATTTTTTTTAATTATTGAACCTATGTGTAAATTGTTTAATTAGGTAGAAAAGAAATAAATAGGTCAAAGTTATTCAAAAGGATCAAAATGATTTAGATATTCAACTGGTAATAATAGTAATCCCTCCGTCTCAAAATTATTGTCATGAGAGGGAAATTGCAAAGTTTAAGAAAAGTGGGGCACTTTCATTTTCAACCACTAAAATAACATATTCCTCCATTAGATTCTCTAGTTTTTACTAAATAAGGAAAGTGAACAATTATTTTGATACATTTAAAAAAGAAAATATGAACAATAATTTCGAGACGGAAGGAGTAATATTTAAAAAGGAGAAAAAGAAAAAGTTAAGAATAAAAAAATAACAGGTTTCATTATCTAACTTATTAATAAATTAACTATGAGAAATTCATTTTTATTAGATACACTTAACTCTAGTTTTAAGCATGTAGTATTATAAAAAAAAAAAAAAAAAAAAAAAAATACTAATAAAAAAAGAAAGAAAGAAGAAAAACGTACCGTGTATTGACTTTGAGTAAACAAGGCCTGGTGCTTCTGAGAAACTTTCACGAATTTTCTCGCTTTTATTTCTCTCTATTAACATCTTCATTTTGTTATTATCTTATCAATATATACCTTCTTAGTTTCTTCTTTCTATGTATTTCTGTTTTTAGTGAATAATATTCAAAAGAAAAGACATGGGTCAGATAGAAGGACTATGGAATCCTGAAGAGGACGAGATGTTGCTAAATCTCTTCGAGAGACACGGCCACAATTGGTTACTAATTAGTAAGTCTACACCGGGTAGATCAGTTTTGTCATGTGAGTTAAGGTGGTTATCACTTCAAAGGTCATTTACGCCTGAGGAGGACGAGATGTTGCAAAATCTCTTCAAGAAACAGGGCCACAATTGAGGTTTTGTTATTATCAAAATTACAATAATCTTTTTTTGAAATACGAAAAATAATAATAATTAAATTATTACTCCTAAATAAGGGAAGGTTGAGTTTTTTTTTGGGTAAAAGGGATAACACACCCTGGTAAAATATATTACGCCAAAAAACGTTGAAGTACAAAGGATGAGGGCGTACACTCCTCATCGCAGCCCGTTATATAGGCAAAACACGTACCAAAAAGTACTAACTAGAAAACAGCCATAAACACTAAACAAAATAAGACTATGGCAAAAATGAAAACTACTACCTACGACCTTGGAGCTTCAAGCCATATAACGACTTAAGAGCATTCATTTCACCTGGAAGATCATAAATTTGTCTTGAGTAATCATCATAGTCATCATATTCACCTTCAAACTCATTACCACCCCCAAATAAATTAACCGGTTCGTCAACCTCATCATCACTTTCAGAAACCACGACATCGCCCACTTTAGAGAATGGGTTAACCCTCTTATTAGAAGATGTAGATGGAGCAGAAGAGATATTAGTCATAGGAGGCTCAGCCTGCTCCGTAAAAGCCCTCTTAGTGACAGAGGCAGACGGAACAGGATGATCATCATCATCCACAAGCGTACCTTTCCCATCGATAAGAAGCTTTTCAAACTTACTAATTTTGTCAACTAAAGGAGTAGAACCAACTTCCTTAGTTCCCAATGAATCACTCACAAGCGGTTCTTGTGATGTAGCACCAGTTTTAACCGACTCATCCACATTAACTTCCATTGTACGGCCAGTATCCACATCCATGCTGGTGTCATAAGTAGGAATACCAAACGTATCCGTATCGTCCACATTAAGCGCATCAAATTGGTTAGATGTAGAGATCGTTGTTCCACTAGAACTAGCCACATCAGAAGTCTTCTTCTTAGTGCCACCAACATTCTTAGGTTCAACAGGAGTCTGTTTGGGTTGATACTGAAACTTCTTACCCACAACAGGTTTAGTAAACCCTCCTTTACCCGGAATAGTAGGACCACCTTGTTTTCCTTTCTTCCTGTTATTAACAGTCTTGAAACCATCATTAACCGGCTTACTAGGTTGAACTGGAGGAACAACAACTTTCGGACAATCAATAATAGTATGACCAAAAACCTTACACTTATCACAACGCGGAGGTTTCCACTCATATTCCACCCGAATCTTTTCAATAGTCGAACCCGTACCATCAAGTAAAGGTATCTCAACAGTAATGTTATCCCTAAGCATCTCATCCGACTTTACTTCAATCATGCATCTCGCAAAGCTACTACGGCCCCACGATTCCTTGCACATTTGGCTGGTAAAAGCATCTAACCTTTTGGGCGTCCCAATCAAAGTAGCAAGAAGACTAAGCCCGTCATCCGAAAATATAGCTAGAGGAACATCATGGAATTTAACCCACACTGGAATGTTAGTTAAATCCTCTTTAAGCAAGTTTGTGTTCAATGTCCATGGTTTAAGAATAATAGGAACATTTCGAATCAACCAAGGACCGTTATCAAGAACATCCTCGACACCTTTCTTCAAGTTAAACTTGAAGAAAAAGAACCCCTTAGCATTCATCATAACCTTTTGTAAACCATACTTAGACCACGCATTGCGAACATAATAATCAACAACAGGGAAAGCAAGACGTTGACCAAGGAAGTATCCGTAGAGAGTATTCTCAAACCTCATGTTCACCTCTTCCACTACTTTCAACGGGACAGAAAGGTCAACATTATCCTTCTTTTTGCTGCATTCTAATCTCCGAAAATTAGACACGTGTTTCTGGGATTCATTAGAAGCAACACCCACGTAAGAAACCGACTTAACTCCATTACCACTAGTAGTATCAATCTTGGGTGCATTAGGATCAGAAGTAACACTCTGATTCATATGAAGCCCAAGACCACTCGAATTGTACAACTCAGAAGATGAAGCCATATTAGCAATATCACTGTTAATTTTATTTATTGCTTCATCAAACTTGTTATGCGCATTAGCAATTAATTGCTCCACATTAGGCTGTTTTGAATCATGAGAATCATCCAAAACAACCTTATCATTACCCTCGTTCACGTTATCAGCCAAACCATCAACATCAATAGTAGCATTCAATTCATCAATATTCACATTAGAGTGTGATGTATCTTTTTTCAAACTAACTTGATCGGCCAAGTTTGTTGAATCACCAACAGCCCTCGCTACGTGAGGATCACTACGTTTATTAAAGAACCCTTTTTCCATCTCTCTCAAACCCTATTACAACAGCAAAGTAATGAAAACGACCAAGAGGGTAAAACCCTAACTTGAATAGTTAGGGTTTCAAACGAAACACACCTCAGATCAACCACCAGCCATAATGATCATGCACTTGATATATTAAATCAATTAGAAACTAATAGAACTTGGAATCAGATATAGTGCAACAACCCACGTTAAGAATAAATAATAATATATTCGGTTGCATGCAAATATAATCAGCGTAGCAAATCCTTACCCCAAGAATTATAGTATATTCAAACACCACTGACCCACTATAAATGGAACAGTAGGTAGAAGAATAGACTAAGAGATCAGCCAATAAGATTTAGATTTGAAGAATAATAGTCGCTTTAATGAAAAAACGATTTAGGGATAGAGGGTATCGGAATTCGCCAGAGAGAGTTTTTCTTAGGGTTTTAACGCATTTATCTAAAGGTTGAGTTTTTAGAAGTACAAAAGTCCCCACTTGAGGTTTTGTTTTATTATATAAAAGATTCGAGTTATTCAAGCTGAGTTCGAGTCTTATTTGAATCTTACTCGAGTCGAGCTCAAGCCCGGATGATTAAAGCTATCATGCTTCGAGCCTTGCCGAATTCATGCTCAGCTTGACTCGATTACACTCCGTCCCATCAACATCAGCCGAACTTTGTGTATTTACGTCGACCTGCATGTTCTTAACCTCCATATAGATTGATGTTTATTTCGATATAGACCGAACATGGTAGCGATATAGTATGATTCACGTAAGGAGTTACATGAACCTGTCCAAACTTTGTGTGAACCGAAACAACGTGTGTGTGTGTGTATATATATATATATATATATATATATATATATATATATATATATATATATATATATATATATATATCAATTTATCTCTTTATCTTGTAGAACTTCACCAAATCGCTACAATAATTAACAACAATTACAGGCAGATTTCTTGAAGTATTTCAAATCTGTTCATGTATCCAGCCTTCAATTTGCTCTATCATGCTGAAATTGAGAAGATAAACTTAGAGTTTTACTTACGAAATCTGGTAGCATACGTCCATATACCATTCGACTTATAATCATTCAAGTATTAGTATAGTATTATAATTTAATATGAAACTGAGAACTAGGCCACCTATTTTTTTTTTTTTTTTTTCCTGTTTTTTGCCAAAATACAGGTTACTCATGAAGAATTACTTGATCGTGACATAAAACAAAGAATTACTTGATGGCTTTGGAGGCGGCGCGTGGTCAAGCACCATCTATTGATGATATGGCGATGGATAATGTTTCTCAACCTTCACGAGGTACGCATTCTTATCGTCGTGATCAATTTGCGCCGAGTTGGAATGCTTTAAACAAACAAGACTCGTCACGAATGATGATTGACAGTGACAATGTGCAACAATTCGTGGGGGGCGAGTCTCGATCACAAAATTCCATTCAAGAAGGGAACTCAAGCCAAGAGGTAGGAGGCGTGGTTAGAGGTCAACCACCATCTATTAGTGATATGGCGAGGGGTAATATGTCTTCGGGAGGTACGCATTCTTATAGTCGAGATCATTCAGCACCGAGTTGGAATGCTTTATACATACGAGACTCGTCACCAATGATGATTGACAGCTAGTGTCAGTGTGCAACAATCAGTGGGGAGCGAGTTTGGTCGGAACGATTTTTATGAAGTCTCGTCAACAAGCTTATTACAAGGAAAGGGATGCGACATTCTATACCATACAGCAAATTTATAAGGATGTATTATGAGAAGTGGTTACACTTGTCGCTGTTTTTAGCGACATGTTTCAGAAGTTGCAAAAGTCAGCGATTTATCATCTAACGCCACTAAGCATGTCTCTAACGTAAAATGTGTCGCTAGTTGCGTCAAAAAGACATTTTTCTTGGTCAAGCAATTTACAACTGACAATGTTTTATGCTTTTGTCTTACTCTTACCCACTTGAATTATGTAGTACATTACGAGTCTTGTACACCGTACACGGCTTTCTCATTGAGCTCATTTACTCAACCGGCTGCATATTGCCATATTTTATGCAAATAAAAAGCGAGAAGTTGCTATTGCACCCGAGGAGCGACAACTCACAAGTGAGATTTTTTATTCTATTTAGTTGGCCAATTATAAAAAGGTTAAGAAAATTCATGAAAGTTTCTCAGAAGCACATGGCTTTACGCATGGTGAGACATTGTGGTTAACACTTGGCCCATAATTAGGAGTTGCATCTTTCAAACTAGATCAAGATAAGCTGGAACTTTGTTGTTGAGCACGAGTTCCATAATTGCTCGGCTCATTCGTTTAACATCTTGTGTACAACCATATCATCTCGGCTCATTCGTTAAACGAAACAGGCGAGTTAATAAACTGCTTTACGCATGGTGAAACATTGTGGTTAACACTTGGCCCATAGTTAGGAGTTGCATCTTTCAAACTAGAACAAGTTAACCTGGAACTTTGTTGTTGAGCACGAGTTCCAGTATTGCTCGGCTCATTCGTTTAACATCTTGTGTACAACCATATCATCTCGGCTCATTCGTTAAACGAAACAGGCGAATTAATAAACTGCTTTACGCATGGTGAGACATTGTGGTTAACACTTGGCCCATAGTTAGGAGTTGCATCTTTCAAATTAGAACAAGTTAAGTTGGAACTTTGTTGTTGAGCACGAGTTCCAGTATTGCTCGGCTCATTCGTTTAACATCTCGTGTACAACCATATCATCTCGGCTCATTCGTTAAACGAAACAGGGGAGTTAATAAATTGCTTTACACATGGTGAGACGTTGTGGTTAACACTTGGCCCATAGTTAGGAATTGCATATTTCAAACTAGAACAAGATAAGCTGGAACTTTGTTGTTGAGCGCGAGTTCCAGTATTGCTCGGCTCATTCGTTTAACATCTCGTGTACAACCATATCATCTCGGCTCATTTGTTAAACGAAACAGGCGAGTTAATAAACTGCTTTACGCATGGTGAGACATTGTGGTTAACACTTGGCCCATAGTTAGGAGTTGCATCTTTCAACCATATCAACGTTTGGAACGACATTGTCGTTCCATTGGGCATTTTCCAAAATATTTTTAGTATTTAAATAAATGATTTTCAAAAAATAAATAAAGATTTGGAACGACAATGTCGTTCCAAACGTAATATTCATGTTTGACTTTGTAGTGGGTCCCCTTTCTTTGTCGTGCCATTCGTTTTAAATATGTCGACCCAAACGTTTTTGAGACGAGGAAAATGGTACAACCAAAAAGGGTCGAGATTGTCGACCCAAATCGTTTGGTACGACCCCACTTCATTGTTTGGGTCGACATTGTCGACCCAAATCGATCCCATTTTTGTAGTGAGTGTCAGTGTGCAACAATCAGTGGGGAGCGAGTTTGGTCGGAACGATTTTTATGAAGTCTCGTCAACAAGCTTATTACAAGGAAAGGGATGCGACATTCTATACCATACAGCAAATTTATAAGGATGTATTATGAGAAGTGGTTACACTTGTCGCTGTTTTTAGCGACATGTTTCAGAAGTTGCAAAAGTCAGCGATTTATCATCTAACGCCACTAAGCATGTCTCTAACGTAAAATGTGTCGCTAGTTGCGTCAAAAAGACATTTTTCTTGGTCAAGCAATTTACAACTGACAATGTTTTATGCTTTTGTCTTACTCTTACCCACTTGAATTATGTAGTACATTACGAGTCTTGTACACCGTACACGGCTTTCTCATTGAGCTCATTTACTCAACCGGCTGCATATTGCCATATTTTATGCAAATAAAAAGCGAGAAGTTGCTATTGCACCCGAGGAGCGACAACTCACACGTGAGATTTTTTATTCTATTTAGTTGGCCAATTATAAAAAGGTTAAGAAAATTCATGAAAGTTTCTCAGAAGCACATGGCTAAAAGTCAACTCATACAACGTATAGTAGGTTTTTGCCTATTTAACATTTATTTAGTACTACGTGATTAGAACTACCCGCCTTCTTCTTTCGTTAATTAAGTGTTGCAGAGCTTGATTTACACATAGTATTTCATCGCCAGGTTCGATTCTTTTTTTTTCCTCTTCAATTATACTGCGAGTATATATATATATATATATATATATATATATATATATATATATATATATATATATATATATATATATATATATATATAGCTGTTCATTATTATACCTACGTACCGCTTTATTTTATTATATCATCAATATATACCATCTTCTTCTTTGTGTTTAGTTCTGTTTATAATGATTAATAGTACGTCAAAAGAAATAAAGACATGGATCAGACAGAAGGACCATGGAGTCATGAAGAGAGCGAGATGCTTTTTGACAGGCTATTTTATATGCCTGAGAAACATGAGACTATATTACGTGATCACGCGTTTTCTGGGAATATTGGGCCCTCACTAAGTCATCTCATGCATGAAGATATTGAGAACCATCAGAATTCGACTTTGAAGTGGAAAAGCAGTTTGATGACTAATGATCTAAGTAATCTAACCATAGTAAGTCTTATGAACATAACTAATACTGCAAGTTGGATGAATGATAAATGGTACAATTTTCATTAAAACTAGTAAATAAATTTACAAAACATATATTTCTTTTGACATATTAGTAAACTGGCCATGTTAAAATCAAATGAGATATATAATTAAAATAAGAAGAGAATAAATCACAACTACAAATTTTAAATGCATCTATAAAAATAGTTGCATTTCCCTTTTGGTTCTCATTCTTTATTTGAGATATGTGATTACAATTATTTCTCATTATTCTTATTTTAATAATTTTTCTCACTTGATCCTTTGTAAATTAACTAAACAAGACATGTATTAATTTATTTATTTTTTGAACGGCAACAAGACATGTATTTATATGACACAAATTTACGAGACAAGGTTCATTTCGAAAATATCATAATTTTTAATGAAAATTTACACTAGGCGATGAACATCCATCGGCTTCCCGTGAACCCATGAAGACCCACACTAGGCCGGCCCTTGAAGCCACCTATTTATTTATTTATTTATTTATTTTTGCCAAAATACAGAGGGATCCCAATATCTTCATACAACCTCCGTTTGTCATTGATATTAATGGTGGACAAAGGAACTCTTATATTCATGATTTAACTTTAAGACTTGCGTTAGGAGGCATTAGTGATCAAGCACCATCTATTGGTGATATGGCTATGGATACGGGATCACAAAATTCCATTCATCAAGGGAACTCAAGCCATGAGGTAGGAGGCGTGGTTAGTGGTCAAGCACCATCTATTAGTGATATGGCTATGGAGACTGGATCACAAAATTCCATTCACCAAGGGAACTCAAGCCATGAGGTAGGAGGCGTGGTTAGTGGCCAAGCACCATCTATTAGTGATATGGCGAGGGGTAATATGTCTTCGGGAGGCACGCATTCTTTTAGTCGTGATCATTCAGCACCGAGTAGGAATGCTTTATTCAAACGAGACGCGTCGCCAATGATGATTGACAGTGACAGTGTGCAACAATTTGTGGGAAGCGAGTTTGGTCGGAACGATTTTTTGGAAATCTCGTCAACAAGCATGGTACAAGGAAAGGGATGGTGACAAATGACAATTGATTTGTAATGTTGAGTTTTGTTACATGTTTGGTTTGCCGTAAACTTGCAATTTATGGATTAAATAAGCCATGTATGCATCTTTTATCCTTTAAGTTCGTATAAATCTGAATTTTTTATGTTATTATTTTCGTGTTGATGAATGTACCTTTTGATAAGATGCAGATTAAACACTTCTTTGTATGCTAAACAACCTAATCATAAGACAAAGTAACACGCTAAGTTAGACATAACACGTGTCTTAGTTAGATTGGTTCGAGGAAAACACTATTCTTATTAGATAACAAAAAGCTTTCGTGAACACCCTTGGTTGTACATCATCCAATCGAAGTTGTTGTAGTGGATCACGCAAATACGATGTTGTGTTTCACACAGGGAGAATATTGAGGGTGTGCGATATCTGATTGACACCCACGCAATCTTCACTTGTGTCTGCTAGTGCCGACTAAGCTCTGTGAATTTGATCTTCACATGTGTATTAGCGAAATTCCCTTTCGATAGATCATACCCCAAGTTGTAGGATATGTCTTTATGCCAGGTTATGTAATACTCAAAACAAAGGATAGGCTGCACCAATACTCAAGTTACATCATCAGTTATAACATATGAGTACATACTAATTATTAATCACGACACAATACTACAAGTTCTAGGAAGAGACTTTGTGAAGTTTTTGAAAAGCTCAAGGCAATATGATAATAATTATTTATTTAAAAGGAAAATTCATTAAATAGCTCAACAATGAAAGGGTAGTTCACACATTTATTTATTTATTTAAAAAAAAACACGCTCTTAAATTACACCAGTGCGATTGACTTATTGTATCACTCACTTGCTCTATCAATATTTTGACACGTGCCCCTTTTTACATTGAAAATTACTGCTTAGTGAGATTTTATTTTTTTATTTATTTTTTGCGACTGGCAGCTATTGTATTTTTGTGTCACAAAATTTTGTCGTTTTCCAAAATGAAATAATTAAAAAAGTATATTTTTTTTTCTTTTTTTTTAAATAGGCAATATTTGGTCACATGAAAATACAATAGTTGTCAATCGCACAAAAAAAACATCTCACAAATTACTGATACTTTTCAAATTAAAAAAGAAATACATGTCAAAATATTAATGAAGTCACACGATCGGTCAGTCGAACTGATATATGGAGTAACTGATATGGTTGTTGAAAAAGTACCTTGTGTGGTCCTAACTCCTAGATTTTGATCTTTGTTGTCTTTAAGCCTCTATAATTTCGTTAGGATCAGTGGGTCTTGTTGATATGGTTTGTCATGTTTATAGTAGTTAAAGGTCATTTTTTTGGTTTGTTTGAGAAGGATTTACTTAATCCCTACTTTTGTTATGACTTTTCTATGTTAATAGGCCTAGACGACAAAACATGATTACAAGTTTTCAATGGACAATATTTTGGACCCAATCTAATTGAGATTGAGCTTTTTAGTTAGGCTTGAACAGTCATTGGGCTGATACAAGCCCTCACAAAACTCTTAGCCCATTAAACAGGTCTATATAACTTAAATCTTCATCTACACCCACGTAAACCATTATGTACCCTAAATTTTACTAGTACTTTAAACTTTATATATTAAAAAAAAAGACAATTTAAACATTTTTAAACCATACACAGATGTCTCAACTAGGATTTAATCACCCATTGAACGAGACACGCACCTTATGTCACACTTTAACAACACTAAATGAAATGTTCATTTGGTCATAACGTTTTATGTTTCTCAAGTTAACTCGACTTACTTAAATAGAAGCGATTGATAGACGACCGCAAACCGAAGATGACATGTAAACCAGGGGCGGACAGAGAGGGGTCTCCGGGAAGCACGGGAATTACATGGACTTTTCTTGCATAGTGTAAAATTATATCAAATATGTCGATTTTTTTAAAATGAACATGGTGCTTAATTGTTGGGTTACAATTTTTGGTACTTCTCATAAAAGAAGCTGACAACTTTTGATCTTCGGTCCGTCACTCATGTAAACGTTAACTATCGCAATATAAAATAGATAAAAGTTAAAACGAAAGTTTATATATTGTTTGTCGACATTACAGTACCGAACATAAAGCTAAGCCAAACTATAAATATTATTCATTTTAGGAATTGATGTAGAAAAGAGCTCATGATAATTTTGCATACTTTCATTAGCCAATTATTGATGTCTTTTTGCTTTAAATCATATACGATAACTTTTATTGTTCCTGAAAGGTCGAGAGTAAAGTTAGAATGATAATTTTGCACTTTATATTACTGCTATTATTTGTTGAGTTGTCGAAATTGATATAGACTTCCGAGGTTAATTTATCAAGAGTGATAGAGATAGGACTATGTGTAAGTAGAAGCTCCTTAGGATTTTACTTTTAAGTTAACCAAAAGAAGATTGACAAAGCTTTGTCAGATGAGACATACGCTCTGACGCTTTAAAAGAGGCTTTAAAAGGGTGTGTAGAATTTGGGTTTCACCCACAAAAATCAAAAACCGAAACTGAACTGAACCCAAAAAACAAATCAAATTTGTAACCGAACCGAATTTGCTAACATCGAACCGAATTGAATTAAATATTCTGGGCAAAATGAAAACTGAACTGAAAACCGAATTCACGTAATATATATATTTTTTTTATATATTTATATATTAAAAAAAGTCTATCTTATATTATAAATATACCATTTTTAAGCTTTGAAATTTTTTTTGGGTGCAAGATATCTATGTAATTAAATAAATAAATAATTAAAAATTATGTAATTCGGGTTATTTGGGTATTCGGTTTGCTTTAATCCAATCTGAATTGGCTTGGTTCAGTTTTCGATTTTACCCACATTTCTTTTACCGAATAACCCGATAACCAAACCGATGAACACCCCTAAATTACATTGATTTGTCTAGTGTCTATTTAACTGTCATTGTTGGGCCTACAAATATTCTGTAGCCCATTATGTCATTGATGTGCAGAATTCGGATTATGATGTATTTGTCTTGAAGTTTGAAGGTGACACTTTTTTTTGTTGTCTAATGTCTCTATTTTTTACTGTAACATTTTATTCTTGAGCCTACTTTAATTCTGTAGCCCATTACGAGTTACGTTTATACATGGGTTTGTAATTGGGTCCAGTACCGCGTGTATACCACTATTGACTATTTTAGCTGTTACGATGTCTTGATCTTCAGAAGTCAAGATATAACCTTAGTTAAAGCTAGTGGTTATATTTAAAGCATATTATCTAACGTGTGCTAATATGCATCCCATATTAGATTTCGTGATCTGTAAACTAGCAGATTACCGGCGCGATCAAGCGGCGGATACCCTGTAACAAAATTTGTGGCGATTAATATCTTTTAATTATATATTTTTCGTTACAATAACTTTATAAATTGTGAGAATTTTATATTTGAGTAACTTTAATTATGTTGTTCATTTAATTTGTACATGCTCGTCATTTAAGTTGCGTAGGTTATGTTTTTATGTAGGTGTTGTAAGTGTTTGGGTTATTGATTTTTAACAATAGATGATTAATAGCTTGATTAGATTGTACTATGTGATAAAATGGTTGCATTTTTAGTAAAAGGGTGATTTAAAAAGAGTATTAATTGCAAGTGTTTAATATACAGTACATGGTTGTGCATAAATTAATTGTATATAAAGCTTTAATATGTGTATTTGCTTAAAATCTATATTTGAAAATGTTAAAATTTTAATAAGAAAGAGGGTCTAATATGAATTAAACATTAGACATCTTTAATCTTGCCGTGTATTAATGCTTCAATTACGTACAAAATAGGGTATGTTTATCGTGTTCCTTGGCCTTGCTCAAAAAAGAAAAAAAGAAAAAAAAAAAAAAAAAAAAAAACGTGTTCCTTGGCCGTAGCTGAAGCCAAAGTCTAAAAAGTTCACTTTTTATATTCCAGAAGTTTATATCATCTGACTTATGAATATATTCTATAATTTAAAGATGAAAAAAATAAATTTATAAATTAAAAATAAACACAAAAAAACAAGCTTATAAAATATAAGTCTAAATCATATAACTTTATACATCCATACATAAGCTTAAACAAATTCCCTTTAGAAAAACTTATTGGAAATGATATGTCTTTTTAGTTTTATTCTCAAATATCCTCCTAATGGTATATATGTTAGTATAATTTAATTGAATTATGGTACAATTAGTTTTTTTTTAATCATTTTCGAAAATTGCTCTTCATTTGATTAAAAAAAATCGTTTAAAAAAAAACATAATTATTATTGTTTTCTTTTTTTTACCCTTTTAAAAAATAACACTTTTAACCTTACGATTAGTTAATGTTTTGACTAACATTTGTATTATTTCGTAATAATTTTAATAAAGGATAATATGGTAAACTCAATTTAACTTCTTTATCTATATTTAGTAGCGGCAATTAAATTAGAACATTAAGGTGGACTATTATTTTGATAAAAGGGGTATACAAAAGCAGGGTTCTAAAAGGCGCGTCATGATGCCACTAAAGATGCGAGTCGTAACCTCCACGTTACGAAATAAATCAAAGCGTCGGCTCTAAGCGTAACATGAGATGAGGAGTGGAAAAGCACGAGGCGTGGCGCCTTTTTTTAATTCAACTCCATCAAAAAAAGGTTTTTTTTTTTTTTTTTTTTTTTTTTTTTTTAATGAAGATTACGTGTAAGCAGTGTTCTAAAAGGCGCGCCAAGGCGCGAGGCGTGGCCTCGGCGCCACGAAATGGACTAAGGCGTGAGGTCTAGGCGTCGTGTGAAAAGGCGTGGAATAAGGCGCGAAAAGGCGTGCAAAGGCGCGCCTTTTTGGTAAGGCGTGGCGCCATTTTTAGAAGCATTTAGTGGATTTATGGATTTGGGCTTGAATTTCAAGTATTTGGGTTATTTTTTTCTTGGGCCTCGTAATTTAAAAACTTAATTCCTACTTGGGGTATTTGGGCCTGGCTATTTAGGATTTGGCTTTAGTATTTGAAATTGCTCTTATAAAATGATATAAAATTATAAATACATAAATTTATAAATATTTTGTTGCCGCCTTAAGCACGCCTTAAGAAACGCCAAGGCTTCGCAAAGGCGCGTAAGGCTTGAGGCGTGGCTGTGCCGCCACGCCACGCCTCACGCCTTTTAGAACATTGCGTGTAAGGATAGTTTTTTCATTTTATTTTTTTATGTATAACACTTTTTGTAAACTCAGTATATATAAAATATGATATAAATATATAAATCTTTATGTCGCTTTAAATCACGTCTTAAAAAATGTTGTGGTTTTCTCATGACTCTCAAAACGTGAAGCTTAACCATGCCGTCACATCACGTCTCGTATTATTTGTAACTTGTATGAAAGTAATTGAGAAGGACAGAAGGAATAAATGACAGTCACTGGGTGCACAAAGTCATGTAATTGTATTCTTTCAGCGCGTTTCCATTAGGTGACTCTGGTTCTGAGTTCCCACATGTCATGATTAGTTTTCATGTTTATTTATATTTTATTTTAACTCATCAACCAAACCAAACACCTGCTTCATTTCACCTGGTTAACTCAAAGTCAATGTATGGTTTTTCCTTATAATTATTATTAGTATTATTATTATTATTATGACAGCCCTTAAAGTTGTCGTTAAAAGAATCAATTTTATTACAAAGTCATCTATAAATTACTATGAATGGATGTCAATCTCGAAAAACATGAATACAATTCCTAAAAATCTGAAAGCACAACAAACATTTGATTCTGATCGGATGATTTCATTTCTTACATAAAATTGTAATAAAAAGATTACTCTTAACTACAGCCCTAAGGGCTGCCATTAGCATTTTCCTATTATTATTATTATTATTATTATTATTATTATTATTATTAATTATAAACTTCACTTTCATTAGAAACAAAATCATAGGATTACAAGAAATTAGTGAGGAGCCTCGAAACTATCTGGGCCCCCACACCTTTAGCAATAGCAAAACTAATCCTATCGAAGATATGAGTAGCAACATGCGCCCCAATATCTTGAGTTATGGAGAACTTCTGGAGGCGACGCGATGCGTGAATATTAGGTTGTCTCACATCTAAGCTTACATGCGAAACCATAAAAAATTACGTCGTTTCAACAAAAAAAACATCAAATCTACCTCATTTGTATCATGTCCTTCACAATATTAGTGTTTTCTCTTTATTTCATCACAACATCACTTAAGTTGGGTTCACGTTGATACATGCATTTTCTACATCACATTGTTAGGTGAATTCATTAAGTAAAAAATTAGCTATAGATTCAATAATGATTTGATTTAAATCACTATTAAAATGTGTTTCACTATGCATATATTAGTCCCATTACTCAAATTTTGAAAAAATAGTAGTAACCAAAATGATGTAATTTTTAATGATTTTTAATGGTTTCACATATAAGCTTAGATGTGAGACAACCTCATATTCACTTTTCTCATATTATTATTGTTGGCGTATGTACCCTCCGGATATACGACATACCTTCCGGATCCAAATAAAGCTTAACATGGCCGAACGTATCGGGAAAGAATAGCTTAATATCTGAAAGGTATAACGATAGCCGAATGACCCTAGACATCCGGAATACCTCACCGTTCGGATGATTCAGTAAGTACATTAATCAAATTACAAGCAAGTACACTAAGTATATGATAATGGAGCACAAACTAACGAACATTAAGGGCTAAGTACAAACCAGTCTGGCGCTTCATATAGGAAGTCTATAAATAGAGAGGAAATCTTCATTTAAGGTTAACTAATTTTCTCCTACTCTCTAGTTTTATTCATACTTTCTCTCACTAAGAACATATACTTACTCTCACGCCGGAGGTTGGTCCTGGGATACATTCCCGGGGCGAGTCTAACGGACGTATTTGTTTTGCAGATATCCGAAACAATATACCGTAAGCAAGAGTCACATTGAATCCGAAGGACTCACTCTAGTCCGAAAGATTCATCTCGCTTGTCTGAAGTAGAAACAAACTTTTACTTCAACAAATTGGCGCCATCCGTGGGACCCGTCATTCACTATACCTAAGCTAAGAGATGACAGGTCCTACCCCAACAACACCTGAAGGAAGTGGAAGTCGTCCGGATAACAATACCCAACCCTGTAGCATGGAACAAATCCAAAACCACATCGCCACCCTAAAAGCTCTCATCCAACAATACAATACTTCGGGCGAAACGCCAATCGAACCTATCCATCTCGACTTCGAGGCCACCCAATCTCATGATGTCGAAGCACAGAAAGCCGAAGAAGAAATGATGGACGATCTTTCTAAACCCTTCAAGGCAGCGTCCAAGAGTCCTTTCACCCGAAGGATCATTGATTTCTCCGGACCAAAAGGTTCAAAGTATCTGATGCCCTCACATCTAAAATTATACAACGGATCCACCGACCCAGATGACCACATTACCAGATTTGAGGGAGCGGCCAATCAAGGTGCTTGGCCCATGCCGATTTGGTGCATGATGTTTCAACAAACCCTGGATGACGCAGCCAGGGGATGGTTCGATCGCCTCCCGCGAGGTAGCATCAATAGTTGGGAGGAGCTGAGTGAACAATTCATACAGAGGTTCGCTCTTCGGAGGAAATGCATCAGAGATCCAATGGAAATCACTAAGATTACCCGGAAAGCTAATGAAGCCCTCCCGGAATTTAAGGAACGGTGGACAGATGAGGCTAGCCGTATTTCAGGAGTGCCAGAATTAATGCAGATATCCTCCTTCATTGATGGTTGCAAAAGTCCGGAGTTAGCAAAAAGGTTCTCCGAAAAAGTTCCTCAAACCGTAACTGAAATGATGATGAGAGTCGATGACTTTATCCGCTCCGAAAGAGCATTTCGATTAACAGAAGTACCGAAAGGAGAAAGGGTGGACAACTACCGAAAAGATTATCACTCCAATTCATACTGCCGGAATGACCACAACTCACAACGCTCCTCCTTCAGGGGAAAACAAGATTTCAGACCCCGACGAAATGATCAATTTGCGCCATACGTGCCTACCCGAAAGGAAAATACCTACCGGACAGATTACCGAATGGATCACCGTCGTAACGATGGAAACAAAAGAGATACCAGGCCTTTAAACTTGAACATGCTCACTAAGGCCCCCAAAGAGATCCTGTCAACTGAGCATCAACTCCGGCTACCTGCACCCCCACCACTAAGAGGACGACCATCAAGAGAAAACATGGATAAGTTCTGCGACTATCACGGAGAGAAAGGTCATCTCACCACCGATTGTCACAACCTCAAGGAGCAACTTGATGCGTGGGAATCGCAACAGGCTTTACCTCTCGAGGGATCTCGAGAAGCTTACAACCCCCACCAGTCAGTGTACCTGATCGTTGTAGTATAGTATAGTGACAAGTACCGGGGGATTGATCGTTCAGCTTAGGAATAGTGTCGCTAGGATTAGAAAGCCTAAATACTAGTTCTAAAGGTGAGGGATGATTATTTTTTGTGTTTTTATATTTTATAGAAAGCAAGTAAAAATCTCGGGTTTTGGAAGAGTGGGCGGAATTAGTTGCTATTCAACTAACCCAATACTAAGATGCAATCAAAATAAAATACTAGAAAAGAAAATAAACTAATTTATACTAAAGTTGCGAGCAGTAATTGGAGAAAATGTGTTTACTTAGATTTCACTACTCCCTAGATATCTTTTACACGTTAATAACTTGTTACAATTGCATGGATGACGGATTGTATTCCTTAATACCATTCATGGGGTGGCACACATAACTCCCCAATTCTATGAGCTCTTATCTCCTCCTACACCATGCCCAGCACAACTATAAGGATTGTAAACAGTGGCTCATGCATTAAATACAACCAATAAAGACCTAGTGCGCGTTGGTTCATGTTTCTTAAGACGTTCAAGCATGTTACCAATTGGAGATCTGCCAGTTTTCTTAAGCCTAACATATAAATCATTCATCCAAGACAAGAATAAACAAGTAATCAACACATAATCAATATCTAGGTTTCATTAGATCTAAGCAAACACAAAAGAGATCTAGCCTAGCATGATAGAATTAAGACAAGAACATGATATAGACAACCAACACATAGACATATTGATTGAATTAGAAGAACGCTTATCTTGATTAATCATGCAAGGTATCAAGGGGTTGGAACCCTTGAAAAACCTGTAAAGTTACACCAAAATCGTACTTAGGGTTTCTCCCAGAACTTCTCTTTCAAATGTGAAAAATTAGAAAACTGTATATAGGAAAAGGGGTCTGACGGCGTCAAGACCAAATAGGTGACGCCGTCACCTCGCCGCCAAAACAATCCTCGGACTGCCTAGATCTACATTTGACTCCGTTAAGAACATTGCATTTCCAGGCCGTCACAACTTTAACTCTTGACGCCCTACCTTCATGACGCCGTCAAAACTCTTCTGGGTCGTCATGGACTTTTACTCTTGACGCCGTCAGGAAACTCCTCTTGACGCCGTCATGCACTGTTCCCAGCATGAAAAATTAACACTTTGGCGTTTTCTTCACTTTTATGCTCCAAAAACGTCCGAATTGCTTCCTTTTCCAGATTTCACTCCCAAAGTACCTAAAATCACAAAAGGAACGATTTAGGGCAATATTTGATCAAATAAATTCGGATTCGGGCTTAAATGACCCCCTAAAAACGGATCATTTTTCGCCTCATCATATACCCTTACACTTGAGATTTGCTTGTCCTCAAGCAAATGCGCTTTTATTCTACTCAAAAGACAAGTTAGGGGTCATTTAACACTAATATAAAAGTAATTACAACAAATAATCGTTCCACTAAAGACCAATAGACAAGCACGGAGGTCATACACAAGCACCTCACAAATAGTGTTTAGATACTCACATCTCTCGGGTGTAATAAAGTGTAAATTACAATATGGAAACGGAAGATATCTCTCACTACCTGTCATAGCAAAATAGATTACCATAGGCTTGGGAAAGGATCAAACCTCCACCACATGGCGTAAGCACCGAGGATAAACTATCAAAGAGGTCTTTTAAAGGGTTGTAACGTTAGGTGTAGGGATATGAAATACACGGTTTTGTTGGATAAAAGAAAGTTTTACTGGTGGCGAGTTAACAATCTTGGTTAATTACATGTACAATATGGTGTTGCTAAGCCAAGACTAGACTCGACTTAAGCTAATAAATGAAAAATAACAAAAGCATAAAATAAACATAGAATGAAACGGGATGGTAGTCCGTATGTTTTTTTTTTTTTTTTTTTTCTATTATTATTATTTTTTTTTTTGCATACACTCTTACCCTACCATCCAAAATAATACATCATAGGGGATTGAGCATTCCCCTTACACTTGAATCTTTACATACTTTACAATAAACTAAACTAATGACTCGAATTAAGAAAATCAAAACACTTGGAGCACTTTTAAGATTAACGTACATATGGGGGTAATATATGATGTTCTTCCCCATTACTCCATAAATAAGTACTTACCCATGAGTCCCAATCGTCCCAAAACAATATGTACAAGGATATGACTCGACTTAGCAACCATGTAATCAATTAGAAAGTTAACTTTGGGTTTAACAAATAACAATAATGCACTAAAAATGAGCGCATACACGGAAGGCTAAGGCGATTTGGTTGTACATTTAAGTGGGGTGTAACAAATTCTTCCTTTAAGTAAGATGCTTAAAGTTAGAAACGAAAAGATAGGCTCGGAGGGGTGTACTAGGGGTTTCGTGTACTAAAAATGAGTACAACGCTAAGGGTGTGGGAAAAATTAGTTGACTTAACTAGCCAAGTAATATGACTTAAATGGTCAAGTAATTGTAATACGGGTTTGACACAAGGGTAATCCTAATGCCTCTTATCATGTAGTAAATCCTACCACACGAATGTGGTCTCACTAGCGGTCTCGGGATGCATCACTAACGCAAGTTCTAGAATCTAAATGCTACCGGTACACTCATATGCACTAAAAGTAAATGCTTTTCCTATCAAATCTAAAGGCGAACCTCACATTTTTTGGTGGAAAATTTTTCTGAATATACGGTTATGTGCTAGTCATACAATCTCCTATCCATGAGACGCTTGCTATGGCTAAAGTTTCACTCCTAAATGTTGTAAAAAAATTTAAATTTGGCGCTAAAATTGCACTAACAAGTATTTCTCATAGTTTTATTACACATCTACCATCAAACAAACAAACTCAAGCGAAAGTGTACATGTAAGGTATCATCTTTTTACCCTCCCCTTACACTTAAGATGAACATTGTCCCTAATGTTCAAGTAAAGAATGTAAAAGTTAAAAAGTAAAAAAGAATGAAATCAAATACTCCCCTGATTCGCTCGGTATGGATAATAGGATGGCCAGGTTAAATCTTCCTCCAAGAAAATGAACAATCAAAGCTTCCCTTCCAGAATATAAATCATCTTCTTGTCATACATAACCTGTAAAACCTGACAAAATAGACAAAACAACCTCGCGTAAAATCGGCGGCATCCTATATAAGTTTCTAAATCCTAGAAAACAAGATAAGATATAATGCTTGTGGAATGAAGTTTGCAGATCTCCTGGAGATTATAAAACTTAATAATTCACAAAAACCATAAGACTCCGTTAGAAAAACAAAACCGGTAAAATTTCCAGATTTTAACTCCTGACGCCTTCAAGAGTAAACCCCTGACGCCGTCAGAATTGACCTGCAGAAATCCTTATGTTAAGTTTCCGGAAAATTTCTGGAAAAACTTGGTCCTACTTCCTGGAAAATCCTGCAGAACTTCATTATGACTCAATACAAGCATTTGACTCTAACAAATACGAATATACATGTTCATTTAATATTGTGGAGAATCATGATCGGTTTGTTTCTTAAAAAACATATTTGGGGTTTCCCCTTACACTTATCTTTTGCAAAAATACTTCTAGGTGGAGTTAAGACTAGGCCAAAACAACAAAGTAAAGTATTTCCACTATTTAGTTTAGAAACATGATCTACCAACAATAAAAATAAAGCATGTGTAGAACCCTGTAAAAATTTCTTGTAATCAAATCGTTAATAAATAAATAATCTTTCATTACCGTTTCTAATTCCCATTTTCTCGGAAAAATTTAAAATTTTTCTTATTATATTATTTTGGCGATTTTCACAAAATAATATAATTCACGAAATGACGGAATTTATCCTCGACACGTTACACGAAACTTAAAATCTTTATTTAATCCTAAACCTAAATCCTAATATTAATTATATTTATTAATTATAATTAAAATTCCTAATTACCTAATTAACTCAAACCGGACCCTTAATTATTTTCGGCCCACACCTATTCTACTATTCCTAAGCCCACACCATTAGGCCCAAAATCCAATATTAGTTAGTTTTTAATCCGATCGACTAGTTCAAGAGTCCCCCAAAACGCCTCGTTTATTTCTAATTTTTACACACGACGTACGAATTTTATTTTCCCATCTCGTTACCCTACTAGCCAACTATTAGTGTGTCAAGTCTCGTGTTCCTACGATGAGTTTTGATATGTTTTTAAGTGGCAAAGTAGTCGAACCTTAAACACCCAAACCGATTTGAACTATATTCAAAACTTAACCGTTTTGAATCTAGTTTGTTTCTACACGTTCCTAATATTATTCCTAGGATGATTCTAAGCTCAAATGTTAAGGATGATCAAGTTTGTACGAGTAGTAAACGATTTATGAATCGTATGTATGAATATAAATGTGGTCGACATAGGGCAATGAATCACCCAACACTTTCCATATTTTATGCACTCACACACTATCTTAAAACAATATAAAATCCTACCTAGGAACTAGTTACTGACATGATATAGTGTACCTAGAAGTTACATTGAAATTTACTACCAAATCGATATATATTAGTATATATATAGTACGTCCATGCATGCATACTCTTCATATTGTTTTCACACACTCTTTCACTTAGTAAATGTGTCCTTCGAACTGTGTTTGAAAGACGTAGAAGTCGTGGTAAATTATTGGAAGCAAAGGAAAGATTTCGGGTTCAAAGAAATTAATATAACGATCGGGTTATATTGTTTGAAGTGAATTCTTGTGTTTCTTTCTTCCTAGCTCGACTCTAGTTCACCTTAGAAGTGATTGTAAGTCTTTTACGTTTGTTTTTAATTCATTTTATACGACTTCATGTTTTCATGCAATTCGTATACTTTGTTTTACAAGTCTACACTTTGCACACTAAACACACGTATATAATTATTGTTAGTACACAAAACGTGGTTTGCCTCTATCTTGGATGGCTTAGGAATCACGAAGCACACACCATTCACATTAGTTGTAACGTTTTAATCATGTCATGCATTCATTTTAAAGCTACATCCATCGATATAACAATTAAATAACACTTAGTAAAATTTTATTAGTTTCAAGTTATTATATCAACTTAACCATGCTACTAAACCCACGTATAACTTAAAATTTAGCTTAACAATGGTACCATATCTTTTCACGACGTCATAGACCACCTAGCAAACTAAAGTTTTCATGTTGACAACTCGTAAAAATAATCATGTTTAGACACTCTAATCGACCCATTTTAAAAGAGACTCAACCGAATTTTTTTAACTTAATTTTTCTTATAAAAACTATAAGTGGTCGAGTGGGCTTAACTAAAGCCCACTAAGCGTTTAAAATCCGTAAGCCCACTGGGCCTATAAGATATGTTTTTAGAATCCTAAAAATGGTCCAAAGCCAAGCCCAAAACTTTTTCCATGCCCTCGCCTCCAAAAATCTTAACGGGCCTTTAATTGAAACGTTAATCGGCCCATAAGCTAAAAATTAAGCTTTTAAATGAATAAGCAGTTAAAATAAGCTTGTTACTTAATAAATAAGCTTCGGAAAATTTTTGAAAAGTTTCATAATCATTTTTGCAAAATTGGACTAAAAATGTAACGCGACGACACCTAGAAGGACTAAATGTGTAAATATTGAAAATCAAGGACTAAACCTGTAAATACAGAAATCTAAGGATAAAATGTGATAAAAATAAATATTAGAAGGTTTGTATGGACTTTTGGACAAAGTAGAGGACTATAGTTGAAATATATATATAAAGGACTAACGGTGTAACGCAAGTATCGTTAAGTGTAAAAATGGTAAAAATTGGAAAATGAGACAAAGACTAAATTTATTTATCATTCTTATTTATTTTATATTTTTTTTATTTCATATCATGTTTAAATATTGTTTATATATATATATATATATATATATATATATATATATATATATATATATATATATATATATATATATATATATATATATATATATATATATATATATATATATTATTAACTTAACGTTAATAATATATAACGATGTTTTAAAAGGTAAAGATTTTAGTTATATTTAAAACTTCGATGGATAATTTTTAAAAATCATATTTTGTCATATCATGCATATCACAATATTTTCACTGCACATCACTTAATCGTCATAACGAATATCTAATATTCGTTATTTTCTTTATACTCACCGAATAGTTTTTTTTGGTCAATTTCTTAGATAAATTTATTTATCAGGTTGTGTTTCGAAGCCGTTTTCATAAAATTCATCCGACTTTATTTTCTTCATTTTCAGTATCAATCCAGGTGAGTCATAGCCTCACATTTAATTATTTTCAAAACTCCGTGAGGGGGATACATGCTATAAATAGATTCACAAGTATTTTCTGTATGCTTTCCTGACTGATATATGCCTAAGTTAGCTATTGCCAAAAGACCCTTATTCATGAACCATTAATCACTGCGGTGAACGCGAATATAATGAATAGATCTATTTAAGGTTTGACAGCCTGTCCCACTAATGCTTGACGGAATGGCATATGCATGTGGTTAGCCGCATTAGTCGTGATAATTATATTTGAGTAAAAATAGGAACTGGCAAATCACCTATTACACGAGGGCAAAAATGTATCATTGATTTGATATACACCCGCCGTTAAGGTATTTGTTAACGTTTGCGTGTCATGAGACTTAGTGCAATATATGAACTGCAATATCAATGTTTTCAAACTGATTGTATTTTCTAATACAATCTTGCTTGTGTATCAAAATGATTATTAAATTCAAACTCTATGATTTCACTCAACAATTTTGTTGACTTTTAAGCATGTGTCTCAGGTATTTGACAGGGGAAGCAAGCATGGAACGGGCGGCAAAAATCTTCAAATTATGTTTAATTATAATCAAATATGATGTAAAATAAATGATGTTTGATTTAGTTCAAAACATCAAGTTTTTATAATACTCTGATAAGGACCTATTGTATTTCAAATATTTATAAATGAAATTATGTTTTAAAAACGTCTCTTCGAGTCGTTTTCTATCATTATGACTTCGATCCTCACCGTAACACCCTAATTTCTATTCCGCTGCCGCATTTCAAATTAGGGGGTGTTACAGATTGGCATCAGAGACATCGTTATAGAGAACCAAATGTTTTCAAACATTGAACTATAACCATACTTTCAAATAAATTAAAGTTTTATCATATAAATTTTTGCCCGCCGTACCTGCTTGCTACAGCACTCCGTAAGTTAATCATTAAGCTATGATATTTTAATTGCGATATGTTAAAATTGTATGATAATAAATTCTTATTCTGCGCTATTTATGAATTGTTACAGTATTGTGTCAATATGAGTATGTTCGAATCCGACTCTGATATTTCCGTCGCATCCGTTACTTCGCCTGTTTATCGTTCTACTTCTGTACCTGACGCTGTTTCCCAAGAAACAGAACCCTACGAACAAGACGAAATTGCTACAACGCCTGAAAATCCCAATACTTTTGTTTTATCGACACCATTACCCTGTCATTATTCATATACACCCGACCACCTATTCAACCTTTTTAGCCAAACTTATCCGTATAATTTTCACCAAAGAGAACCTATCCCTGAAGTAGATATACCTACCTCCAGCCGCCTTCGTATTTCTGATTCTATGTCTCCCCTTTCACCATCATTACCCTATCCACCTGGTTTTACTCCCCCAGCTCATATCGATGAAACTGGCGAGAGTGCTAGGATGGAAATTCCTTCTACCTTTACACCTTCTGTAGTAGTGACGCGATTGGAGCATCACGAAAATCAGATAGACTCACTTCTCCAAATGATTGATTATTCATCTTTCGACCATTCAGATACTACCCACAACACCCTACATAACCTCATAGCCGATAGGATAGAATTGCAACAAGGGTTAACTCAGATACGTTCGGATATCTCGGAGACACGTTCCTTCGCGATATCATTGCGGAGAGAGGGACAGGACCGTACTTGGGAAGCCCAGCTTGCACGCCGAAGAGCAGATACATTGGAAAACATTGTAGGGGATATGAAGATGCAACATCATACCGAGATGCAAGAGCTCCGATTTCAGATCTTTGAGATGGGAGAACATGTGAACATACCTAATCATTAGAGACAGTTGGTATTTGTACTAGTAATAAGGCATTCAAGCCTGCCGCATGTGGCATTAATAAGCTTGTATCGTTTTGTTATAACAACTCAACTGATTTAAAGTTATTAATGTTACGCTGTTGGTTTTGATATTACTATCTACAAATGTTAACTTATGCTTATGGTTGTTCATGTGTATTATAAATTGCATCTAACATATCGGAATGATTATGATTGTTGTATCAAAATAAAACTACATATGTTGTCCAATTATTATTAAGACTCAAAATTTATTTTTCCCTACTTCACAAGAATCTTTAAAACAAATGGTTGTTTAAAATTCTAAATGCTATATTTTTGTATTATTAATAGAAAAATGGAGCATGCAAGTAGCGAAAACTCTAACCCAGAAGTAATCTTGACCCCCACTGAGGTTCAAAGAATGATTGCTGAGGGAATATCCGCAGCTCGTGAAGCGGATCGTTTGAATAATACCAATAGTGCAAATCATGAAACTAATACAATTACTCCACGTAATTGTACTTATAAGGATTTCATGACTTGCAAGCTAACAAACTTCAAAGGAATTGAAGGAGTGACCGAAATGGCACATTGGTTTGAGCATACTGAGACAGTCTTCAAGAGGAGTGGTTGTCCTGAGAATAGCAAAGTTACCTTTGCTACAGGAACTCTTCAAGGAGAGGCATTATCGTGGTGGAACACTACTGCGAATGCTATGGGTCCAGATGAAGCTTTCAGACTTTCGTGGAATGAGCTGAAAAATAAGATGTTGAAGAAGTATTGTCCAAGAACAGAGATTCGAAAACTAGAAGATGAATTTCATCAGCTAGTTGTAAAGTACAATGACTTGAAGACATACGACAGAAAGTTTCTGGAGTTGTCGGTGCTGTGTCCAACTATAGTACCCGATGTTGAACAAGCATTGGAGAAATACGTAGAGGGACTGCCACCATCCATTGAAGGAGATGTTACTTCATCGAATCCAAAGTCAGTAGAAGAAGCTATGGAGCTTGCTCAGAGATTGTTAACCCGGGTAATCAAAAGAGGTTCTACCTCTGTGATTAATGAGCATAAGAGAAGTGCTGACAACCGAGGGGGTAACAATAGCAACAACCACAGCTATAACAACAGTTACAGTGGTAACCGTAGCTACAGCAACAACAACAATCAAGGCAGGAATCGCAACACAGATCAGCAGCAGAATCGTAGTAATCATCATCAACAACAAAATCGCCGACAAGAAGCTACCCGAGCTTATGCAGCAGTGCCTGCAGAAAGTAGAGGTTATTCTGGAACGCTATCCCCATGTAACAAGTGCAACATGCATCATATTGGAGCATGTAGAGCTGTTTGCGGCAACTGTAAAAGAATTGGTCATATGACAAGGGACTGTCGAGCGACTGGAGCCAACACTCAACCGATAGCAGTAAAGTGCCATGGTTGTGGAGAAGTTGGACACTACAGACCTCAATGTCCGAAATTTACCAATAATGTTGCCAGAGGAAGAGCTTATGTACTTGGTGATGGGAACACGACGCAGAATTCAGATGTTGTTACTGGTACGTTCCTATTAAATCAACAAGATGCTAAGATATTATTTGATTCAGGAGCGGATAAAAGTTTTGTGTCTACTTCGTTTGCCGCAAATCTAAATATTACTCCTGTAGAATTAGATACTATCTATGCAATAGAATTAGCCGATGGAAATATTTTAAGTACCAATACCCTAATCGAAAACTGCACCTTAACTTTTCTAAATAAATCTTTCCCTATCAACCTTATGCCCATTCAATTGGGAAGTTTTGATGTCATCATTGGTATGGATTGGTTATCTAAACACCGTGCCAGAATAATTTGTGATGAGAAAGTCATCCAGATTCCATTCGACGGTGAAACCTTAATCATCCAAGGTGATAAACCTAAAACTTCTTTCAATTTCATTTCATACGCCAAAACAATGAAATACATAAGCAAAGGATGCCATGTATTTCAAATCCAAGTAACGGGAGGAGAAACAAAAGAAAAGAAGAAACAACTTGATGAAGTGCCAGTTGTAAGAGAATTTTCTGATGTATTTCCCGAAGACTTACCTGGAATCCCACCAACCCGTCAAGTAGAATTCCGAATCGATTTAGTGCCTGGAGCAGCACCCGTTGCAAAAGCACCATATCGATTAGCACCCTCCGAAATGAAAGAATTATCTGAACAGTTGAAAGAACTATCAGATAAAGGTTTCATCCAACCGAGTTCATCCCCTTGGGGAGCACCAATCCTATTTGTCAAAAAGAAAGATGGAACGTTCCGGATGTGTATCGATTACAGAGAGTTGAACAAACTCATGGTGAAGAATCGATATCCATTGCCAAGGATCGACGATCTATTTGACCAATTACAAGGATCAAGTGTGTACTCAAAAATCGATCTTAGATCAGGATATCATCAATTAAGAGTTAGGGAAGAGGACATTCCCAAGACAGCTTTTCGAACACGATACGGACATTATGAATTTCAGGTGATGCCATTTGGTCTTACCAATGCACCAGCTGTATTCATGGATTTAATGAACCGAGTATGTAAACCATACTTGGATAAATTCGTTATTGTGTTCATTGATAATATTTTAATCTATTCGCGCAATGAAGAAGAGCATGCTGAACACTTAAGGACAGTTTTGGAGTTACTCAAGAAGGAAAAGTTGTACGCCAAGTTTTCCAAATGTGAATTTTGGATTACTACCGTTCAATTTTTAGGCCATATCATCAACAGCAAAGGTATCCACGTAGATCCCGCGAAGATAGAAGCAGTTAAAGGTTGGACGTCACCTACCTCCCCAACCGAGATTCGTCAATTCTTAGGTCTCGCTGGTTATTACCGGAGATTTATAGAAGGTTTTTCAAAGATTGCAAAACCATTGACGGAACTAACCCAGAAGAACAAGAAGTATAACTGGGAAGAGAAGCAGGAGTCAGCATTTCAACTGCTGAAACAAAAGCTTTGTGAAGCACCAATATTGGCATTACCAGAAGGCAATGAGGACTTTGTAGTGTATTGTGACGCATCTCATCATGGTTTGGGTGCGGTACTAATGCAAAGAGACAAAGTTATAGCCTATGCCTCATGACAGCTGAAGAAGAATGAAGAAAACTACACCACTCATGATCTAGAATTAGGAGCAGTAGTTTTTGCTCTTAAGATATGGAGACATTACCTATATGGTACAAAGTGTACGGTTTTCACCGATCACAAGAGTCTACAACATATCTTAGATCAGAAGGAGCTAAACATGAGGCAAAGAAGATGGTTAGAATTACTCAATGACTACGACTGTGAAATTCGTTACCATCCTGGTAAAGCGAATGTAGTAGCCGATGCATTGAGTAGAAAAGATAGAATTAAACCTCTTAGAGTTCGATCTCTAGGAATGACAATTCATTCGCCACTTCCTGCCCAAATCATCAAAGCTCAAATGGAAGCTCTACAAGAAGAAAACCGGCAATATGAGAATATTGACAGGAAGTCAAACCTGGAAGATCAGGTTGACAGAATGCCAAATAATGAAAAAGAATTTGTGAGAAGAGATGATGGAATGCTATGTTTTAAGGAAAGATATTGGATTCCTCTGTTTGGAGGTATTCGAGACCTTATCATGCATGAATCTCATAAATCCAAATATTCTATTCATCCCGGTTCCAATAAAATGTACCAAGATATTAAGAAGAATTATTGGTGGCCAAATATGAAAGCTGATATCGCCGAGTACGTTGGTAAATGTTTGACCTGCTCTAGAGTAAAAGCAGAGACTCAGAAACCATCAGGATTACTCGTGCAACCAGAAATTCCAGTCTAGAAATGGGAAAGAATCACAATGGATTTTATTACCAAATTACCAAAGACTTCGACTGGATTAGACACAATCTGGGTTATCATCGATCGATTAACCAAGTCTGCACATTTCCTACCAATCAAAGAAACTGACGAGATGGAAACACTCGCTCAGTTGTATTTTAAGGAAATTGTGATTAGACATGGGGTACCAATATCTATTATTTCTGATAGAGATAGTCGATTCACATCGAGATTTTGGGAATCGCTACAGAAATCTCTTGGCACTAGATTAGATATGAGCACCGCTTATCATCCGCAAACCGATGGACAAAGTGAGAGAACAATCCAAACCTTGGAAGACATGCTCCGAGCATGTGTGATTGATTTCGGAAAAGGTTGGGATAGACACTTGCCATTAGTTGAATTTTCATATAATAATAGCTACCATGCCAGCATAAAGGCTGCACCTTTTGAGGCACTGTACGGAAGAAAGTGCAGATCACCAATCTGTTGGACAGAAGTTGGTGATATGCAACTTACCGGACCAGAGCTAATACATGATACTACTGAGAAGATATTCCAAATCAAGCAACGCTTGCAAGCTGCTCGTGACAGACAGAAAAGTTATGCTGATGTCAGGAGAAAGCCTATGGAATTTCAAGTAGGAGACAAAGTCATGTTGAAGGTTTCTCCATGGAAAGGAATGATTCGTTTTGGAAAACGTGGGAAGTTAAATCCGAGGTATATTGGACCTTTCAAAATTCTGGAGAGAATCGGTTCAGTTGCTTATAAGTTAGAACTTCCGGATGAACTTAGTAGGGTACACCCTACGTTTCACGTATCCCAACTCAAGAAATGTTTGTCAGACGAAACTCTCGTCATTCCACTAAAAGATATTAGATTGGACGACAAACTAGTGTTCACAGAAGAGACTGTGGAAATAATGGATAGAGAAGTTAAACAACTCAAACAGAATCGTATCCCCATTGTAAAAGTAAGATGGGACTCAAAGCGAGGACCGACTTATACATGGGAAAGAGAAGATAGATTCCGTGAGAAATATCCACACTTATTTTCATAGAACACACTTGTTAGATTTCTTAAAATCGAATTTCGGGACGAAATTCAGAATGACAAGTGGGTACTGTAGAACCCTGTAAAAATTTCTTGTAATCAAATCGTTAATAAATAAATAATCTTTCATTACCGTTTCTAATTCCCATTTTCTCGGAAAAATTTAAAATTTTTCTTATTATATTATTTTGGCGATTTTCACAAAATAATATAATTCACGAAATGACGGAATTTATCCTCGACACGTTACACGAAACTTAAAATCTTTATTTAATCCTAAACCTAAATCCTAATATTAATTATATTTATTAATTATAATTAAAATTCCTAATTACCTAATTAACTCAAACCGGACCCTTAATTATTTTCGGCCCACACCTATTCTACTATTCCTAAGCCCACACCATTAGGCCCAAAATCCAATATTAGTTAGTTTTTAATCCGATCGACTAGTTCAAGAGTCCCCCAAAACGCCTCGTTTATTTCTAATTTTTACACACGACGTATGAATTTTATTTTCCCATCTCGTTACCCTACTAGCCAACTATTAGTGTGTCAAGTCTCGTGTTCCTACGATGAGTTTTGATATGTTTTTAAGTGGCAAAGTAGTCGAACCTTAAACACCCAAACCGATTTGAACTATATTCAAAACTTAACCGTTTTGAATCTAGTTTGTTTCTACACGTTCCTAATATTATTCCTAGGATGATTCTAAGCTCAAATGTTAAGGATGATCAAGTTTGTACGAGTAGTAAACGATTTATGAATCGTATGTATGAATATAAATGTGGTCGACATAGGGCAATGAATCACCCAACACTTTCCATATTTTATGCACTCACACACTATCTTAAAACAATATAAAATACTACCTAGGAACTAGTTACTGACGTGATATAGTGTACCTAGAAGTTACATTGAAATTTACTACCAAATCGATATATATTAGTATATATATAGTACGTCCATGCATGCATACTCTTCATATTGTTTTCACACACTCTTTCACTTAGTAAATGTGTCCTTCGAACTGTGTTTGAAAGACGTAGAAGTCGTGGTAAATTATTGGAAGCAAAGGAAAGATTTCGGGTTCAAAGAAATTAATATAACGATCGGGTTATATTGTTTGAAGTGAATTCTTGTGTTTCTTTCTTCCTAGCTCGACTCTAGTTCACCTTAGAAGTGATTGTAAGTCTTTTACGTTTGTTTTTAATTCATTTTATACGACTTCATGTTTTCATGCAATTCGTATACTTTGTTTTACAAGTCTACACTTTGCACACTAAACACACGTATATAATTATTGTTAGTACACAAAACGTGGTTTGCCTCTATCTTGGATGGCTTAGGAATCACGAAGCACACACCATTCACATTAGTTGTAACGTTTTAATCATGTCATGCATTCATTTTAAAGCTACATCCATCGATATAACAATTAAATAACACTTAGTAAAATTTTATTAGTTTCAAGTTATTATATCAACTTAACCATGCTACTAAACCCACGTATAACTTAAAATTTAGCTTAACAATGGTACCATATCTTTTCACGATGTCATAGACCACCTAGCAAACTAAAGTTTTCATGTTGACAACTCGTAAAAATAATCATGTTTAGACACTCTAATCGACCCATTTTAAAAGAGACTCAACCGAATTTTTTTAACTTAATTTTTCTTATAAAAACTATAAGTGGTCGAGTGGGCTTAACTAAAGCCCACTAAGCGTTTAAAATCCGTAAGCCCACTGGGCCTATAAGATATGTTTTTAGAATCCTAAAAATGGTCCAAAGCCAAGCCCAAAACTTTTTCCATGCCCTCGCCTCCAAAAATCTTAACGGGCCTTTAATTGAAACGTTAATCGGCCCGTAAGCTAAAAATTAAGCTTTTAAATGAATAAGCAGTTAAAATAAGCTTGTTACTTAATAAATAAGCTTCGGAAAATTTTTGAAAAGTTTCATAATCATTTTTGCAAAATTGGACTAAAAATGTAACGCGACGACACCTAGAAGGACTAAATGTGTAAATATTGAAAATCAAGGACTAAACCTGTAAATACAGAAATCTAAGGATAAAATGTGATAAAAATAAATATTAGAAGGTTTGTATGGACTTTTGGACAAAGTAGAGGACTATAGTTGAAATATATATATAAAGGACTAACGGTGTAACGCAAGTATCGTTAAGTGTAAAAATGGTAAAAATTGGAAAAGGAGACAAAGACTAAATTTATTTATCATTCTTATTTATTTTATATTTTTTTTATTTCATATCATGTTTAAATATTGTTTATATTTATATATATATATATATATATATATATATATATATATATATATATATTATTAACTTAACGTTAATAATATATAACGATGTTTTAAAAGGTAAAGATTTTAGTTATATTTAAAACTTCGATGGATAATTTTTAAAAATCATATTTTGTCATATCATGCATATCACAATATTTTTACTGCACATCACTTAATCGTCATAACGAATATCTAATATTCGTTATTTTCTTTATAATCACCGAATAGTTTTTTTTGGTCAATTTCTTAGATAAATTTATTTATCAGGTTGTGTTTCGAAGCCGTTTTCATAAAATTCATCCGACTTTATTTTCTTCATTTTCAGTATCAATCCAGGTGAGTCATAGCCTCACATTTAATTATTTTCAAAACTCCGTGAGGGGGATACATGCTATAAATAGATTCACAAGTATTTTCTGTATGCTTTCCTGACTGATATATGCCTAAGTTAGCTATTGCCAAAAGACCCTTATTCATGAACCATTAATCACTGCGGTGAACGCGAATATAATGAATAGATCTATTTAAGGTTTGACAGCCTGTCCCACTAATGCTTGACGGAATGGCATATGCATGTGGTTAGCCGCATTAGTCGTGATAATTATATTTGAGTAAAAATAGGAACTGGCAAATCACCTATTACACGAGGGCAAAAATGTATCATTGATTTGATATACACCCGCCGTTAAGGTATTTGTTAACGTTTGCGTGTCATGAGACTTAGTGCAATATATGAACTGCAATATCAATGTTTTCAAACTGATTGTATTTTCTAATACAATCTTGCTTGTGTATCAAAATGATTATTAAATTCAAACTCTATGATTTCACTCAACAATTTTGTTGACTTTTAAGCATGTGTCTCAGGTATTTGACAGGGGAAGCAAGCATGGAACGGGCGGCAAAAATCTTCAAATTATGTTTAATTATAATCAAATATGATGTAAAATAAATGATGTTTGATTTAGTTCAAAACATCAAGTTTTTATAATACTCTGATAAGGACCTATTGTATTTCAAATATTTATAAATGAAATTATGTTTTAAAAACGTCTCTTCTAGTCGTTTTCTATCATTATGACTTCGATCCTCACCGTAACACCCTAATTTCTATTCCGCTGCCGCATTTCAAATTAGGGGGTGTTACAGCATGCATACGGAAGCAAATAACAATCAAACAAATAAAATCACGCAAAACATGGGTTGCCTCCCAAAAAGCGCTTTTCTTTATTTACGAGTCTTGTAGCTAGACTCAAGGTCATGGGTTACTACGTGATACGGGTGAGTTCCTCATTGAGGACATCTTTGGGATCAAACTTAGGTTTCAACTTCCTATCGGTTTCCTTAGTATGGTATGACCTTACAAACTTTTCTCCATCCGGATCATACAAAGTCATTCTAATATGCCATGACCCGTCACCTTCTTTAGGTGGCTTGTCCCACCTCCATTTACACTTGTCTCCCTCTCTTTTCCATTTATTCCTCTCTATGTTGATGGGCATTACGCTTAATAACTCAATCATCTTCCTAAAGACTAAGGGGTCCTCAAAGGGGTCTAGCTCTTTATCTCTAGCTATGAGTTGTTCTACCGAATGTGTCTTTTCAACAAAATATTTTTCTAGATAGAATGGGCATTGAGGTCCTATAAAGTTCCTTTCTATCCAAGGTCCATATCTAGACGGCCTCCTATTCATCTCTACCCAATGCGGTGTCGGTTCATCATCACAATCATAACTATGCTTCTTTACATCGTACACCGACCAAGTATCGCCTTCACCTACCGTTATCTTGGATTCCTTGCAATCTATCATGGCACTAGCGGTTGCTAAAAATCCTCTTCCTACCAATAATGGGCATGTAGTGTCACTAACCATGTCTAGGACGTGAAAATCCGCTAATATAGTTAACTTTCCTACGTGAACAACTACATCCTTAATCATTCCAACCGGGTGGGCAATACTCCCATCCGCTAGCCCTATCAATACCTCCGTTTCCTCTAACTTTCCTAGCTTAAGAGCGGTGAATAAGGATAAGGGAATCAAGTTGAGGCTTGACCCTAAATCGGCTAGTGTGTCGAAAGCTTTGGATCTTCCTATCTTACAAGGCAAAACAAATATACCCGGATCATCAAGCTTCTTAGGCAACTTGTTTTGAACGAAGGCGGTCCCATTTTTACCTAGCTTACACTTCTCATATTTTTCTAGGAGGGCACTATAGTAAGGAGCATGCGCTAAGACATCAATTACGAGGCGTTCAAGGTGAAGTTCTTTGAATTCATCGTCAAGGTCTTGCGTAAGAGGTGTTTCAAGTATGCTTTTGACTGGCTCAATAGTGGGTGTTTTATTTGATTGGTCCTTTTGGGGAATTTGGTTTTGTTTGAAACACGTGCTCGTTGATTTAACCGAGTAGTATTGCGGACACAAAGTGGGTGACGAAACTGAGGATATGGAATTAACGGTTAGTTTCGGATTCTTGACCGTGTCGCTCGGGAGTGCTCCCATTTCTCGGTCATTGAGAACTTTCAACAATGCATCAATCCTAGTGGTCATCTCGCTTTGCTTTTGTTTGAAATCGGCTTCAAACTTAGATATGCGAGCTTCTTGAGATGCCATGAACTTTGACATCAATCCTTCAAGATTGTTGGTACTACCATAGTTGTTAGAAGGATTGTTGTTGAAAGTACGGTTGGATGGTGGACCGTTTGGTTGGTAACGATTAGGCGGATTGGAAGAATTGGGTTGATTTTGTTTCCACCTAAGGTTTGGGTGATTTTTCCAAGAGGGGTTGTACGAATCACCGTAAGGGTTTGGCTCGGGTTTGAAAGTGTACCACTTATCTCCCGCTTCATCGGTACGCGAGGATGCGTAGTCCTCAAAAGCTGTTCCGGGGAGTTCCACACAATCACGAGTGTCATGGGGACCACTACATAATTCGCATGAAGAAGTGATTTTGTTCACTTGGCTTGAAGACTTCGGAGCTTCGTAAGATTTCATGAGAAACTTGACTTGGTCCTCAAGTTCCATGATCCTACGGTCGGGAGTGCTAGAATTGTTCGAAGGCAAAGATATTGCCTTGACCGTTTTGTTCAAATCACGGGGATCATTCCAACTTTCGTTGTCATAGAGAGCAAGATCTTCTATGAGTTCCCATGATTGTTCCGCACTAAGATCACGTAGCTTACCACTAGCCGATTGGTCAATGGCTCGCCTCGTGGAGATGTCGACATGGTCATAAAAAATTTGGACTTGGAGCCAAAGATCTATGCCATGATGAGGGACTTTTTGGACTAAGTCCTTGAAACGAGTCCATGCTTCATAAAGAGATTCATTTTGACGTTGTTGGAACATCAAGATGTCATTTCTAAGCTTAGTAGTTCTCCCCGGTGGGAAAAATTGAGCAAGGAAACGAGTGGTGAGATCATCCCATGTGGTGATGGATCCCGCGGGTAAACGCTCAAGCCATTGACTAGCTTGATCCCGTAGAGAGAATTGGAATAGGCGTAAACGGGTAGTCTCTCTAGTTTCAACACCTAGGTCTATGGAATCTACAAGATGTTGGTTTGGATCTTCGGAACGAAGTCCATGGAATGCACATCCGCTTTGCACCAACCGGATGGTGTCGGATCGCAAGGGGGTCACATTGGCTCCGGTGAGCTCAATGGTGTTTCGGTAGCCTTGGTGGCTAGGTCGGGAATACTCTCCTAAGGTTCGGGGCCTAAGGGGTTCTAGTGGTGGGTTTTGTTGTGGTGGGATGATGGGTTCAAAGATGTTACCACCTTCCATGATGTCGGATGGTAAAGAGTTACGAACAAAGGCACGAAGAAATAAGATAGACTAAAGAGAACCTAAAAATAAAAAAATAAAATCTTACTAGAAGGGAATCTAGCAAGTAGACCTAATAAAAAGAAATTCTAACCTAGACAATAACTATTCCCCGGGCTGCGGCGCCAAAAACTTGATGCGTGGGAATCGCAACAGGCTTTACCTCTCGAGGGATCTCGAGAAGCTTACAACCCCCACCAGTCAGTGTACCTGATCGTTGTAGTATAGTATAGTGACAAGTACCGGGGGATTGATCGTTCAGCTTAGGAATAGTGTCGCTAGGATTAGAAAGCCTAAATACTAGTTCTAAAGGTGAGGGATGATTATTTTTTGTGTTTTTATATTTTATGGAAAGCAAGTAAAAATCTCGGGTTTTGGAAGAGTGGGCGGAATTAGTTGCTATTCAACTAACCCAATACTAAGATGCAATCAAAATAAAATACTAGAAAAGAAAATAAACTAATTTATACTAAAGTTGTGAGCAGTAATTGAAGAAAATGTGTTTACTTAGATTTCACTACTCCCTAGATATCTTTTACACGTTAATAACTTGTTACAATTGCATGGATGACGGATTGTATTCTTTAATACCATTCATGGGGTGGCACACATAACTCCCCAATTCTATGAGCTCTTATCTCCTCCTACACCATGCCCAGCACAACTATAGGGATTGTAAACAGTGGCTCATGCATTAAATACAAACAATAAAGACCTAGTGCGCGTTGGTTCATGTTTCTTAAGACGTTCAAGCATGTTACCAATTGGAGATCTGCCAGTTTTCTTAAGCCTAACATATAAATCATTCATCCAAGACAAGAATAAACAAGTAATCAACACATAATCAATATCTAGGTTTCATTAGATCTAAGCAAACATAAAAGAGATCTAGCCTAGCATGATAGAATTAAGACAAAAACATGATATAGACAACCAACACATAGACATATTGATTGAATTAGAAGAACGCTTATCTTGATTAATCATGCAAGGTATCAAGGGGTTGGAACCCTTGAAAAACCTGTAAAGTTACACCAAAATCGTACTTAGGGTTTCTCCCAGAACTTCTCTTTCAAATGTGAAAAATTAGAAAACTATATATAGGAAAAGGGGTCTGACGGCGTCAAGACCAAATAGGTGACGCCGTCACCTCGCCGCCAAAACAATCCTCGGACTGCCTAGATCTACATTTGACGCCGTCAAGAACATTGCATTTCCAGGCCGTCACAACTTTAACTCTTGACGCCCTACCTTCATGACGCCGTCAAAACTCTTCTGGGTCGTCATGGACTTTTACTCTTGACGCCGTCAGGAAACTCCTCTTGACGCCGTCATGCACTGTTCCCAGCATGGAAAATTAATACTTTGGCGTTTTCTTCACTTTTATGCTCCAAAAACGTCCGAATTGCTTCCTTTTCCAGATTTCACTCCCAAAGTACCTAAAATCACAAAAGGAACGATTTAGGGCAATATTTGATCAAATAAATCCGGATTCGGGCTTAAATGACCCCCTAAAAACGGATCATTTTTCACCTCATCACAACTTAAGAAAGCAATGGAGACGGGCAAACTGGACCACCTGATTAGAGATGTCCGACAAAGAGACAGAGCACCTCTCCGAAATGACCCTCAAAACAACCAAAGACGAATCATCAATATGGTTCGATATCAGGAAAGGAATCCGAAACGCAAAATTATAGATCAGGAAGAAGAATGGATGAACGCCCCCATAAGCTTTCCGCCGATCCTACCGGGGGATGCCTCTGACGAACCTCTTATAGTGGAAGCAGAAATTGAGGGATATACCGTACGAAGGGTGTATGTCGACCAAGGTGCTTCGGTAGAAGTAATGTACGAACATTGTTTCCTAAACCTTGACTCTTCCATCCGGTCTCGTCTGACAAAAACAAACACACCACTGATAGGATTCGCAGGAGAAGCCATAAATCCGTTGGGGAAGATCGAGCTAGAAGTATGCTTCGAGAGCGAAGGGCTTTACCGCCGAACTATCATGAAGTTCGCGGTGGTTAGATCTCCCTCCCCGTACAATGTAATACTTGGTCGGTCCGGGATAAAAAAAACTAAAGGCCATCCCGTCAACTATACACTCCATGATGAAATTCTCAACGCCGAGAGGCATTGCCACTCTGGTAACCCGATCGGTTATCATCTCAGAGTGTAGAAAGCTTGAAGAAAAGTTTATGATGGAAAGGGAAACCCAAACAGAGACCTCCTCGGAAACCACCATTGAAGAAACTACTGGAACCGAAGAAGTGTTAGTTCACCCGGCGTACCCGGAACAGCTAGTAACAATAGGAAGGCGTTTTTCAAAAGAAGGACGAAGACAATTAATAACGTTGCTCAAAAACAGCTGAGACGTTTTCGCATGGGAGCCTTCGGATATGACTGGCGTTCCCCGATGGGCAGCTAAACATAGGCTCAATGTAAATGTCCAAGACAAACCGGTGGCACAGAAAAAGAGATTTTTCTCGGAAGAAAAGAACCAAGCCATAAATTGAGATGTGGAAGAATGGCTAAAGGCCGGAATAATCAGACCCGTCCGGTATCCGACATGGATTTCTAACCCGGTACTGGTGAAAAAACCGGATGACAGCTGGAGGATGTGTATTGATTTTAAGAATCTGAACTCATCATGCCGCAAAGATTACTACCCGTTACCCGAAATAGACTGGAAGATTGAATCGGTGATAGGATTCCGCTACAAGTGTTTCCTGGATGCTTACAAAGGATATCACCAAGTACAGATGGCAAAAGAAGACGAAGAAAAAACAGCCTTCTATACGGATCGAGGAACATACTGCTATGTTAAAATGCCGTTCGGATTGAAAAATGCCGGAGCAACCTATCAGAAGTTGGTAGATTCCGCATTCCGGAAACAAATTGGTCAGAACTTGGAAGTATATGTAGACGATATGGTGATTAAAAGCCAAACGGAGAAGGAGCTGTTGGCGGATATAGCAGAAACATTCGACAACCTCCGAAGAATAAACGTGAAGTTAAACCCTAAAAAGTGCTCCTTTAGAGTAGAGGAAGGAAAATTCCTCGGATACATGGTGACGTCCGAAGGGATTAGAGCAAACCCCAAGAAAACTAGAGCAATCGCCGATATGCAATCACCAAAATCATTAAAGGAAATGCAAAGCTTAAGTGGTAAACTTGCAGCACTCAACCGTTTCTTGTCAAAATCTGCCGAAAGATCTTTACCTTTCTTTGAAACGTTAAAGAACATCACGAAAGATAATAAAGAAAAATACCAATGGACGGATGCGGCTGAAAAGGCCTTCCAAGAAATGAAGAAAATGATTCTGGAACTACCATGCCTAACAACACCGAAACCTAAAGAAGATATGTACCTATACCTATCAGCCGCAACGGAAGCAATAAGTGGGGTACTGATGGTCGAAAGGGAAGGACGGCAGATACCAGTTAATTATGTGAGCCGGACCATACACGAAGCCGAAAAGAGATATGCTCCGGTTGAAAAGTTGGCTTTAACCCTCCTACATTTATCAAGAAGATTAAGACGGTACTTCGAAGCTCACCCCATCAAGGTCATAACGGACCATCCCATCAAACAAGTATTAAACCGAGCAGAGTCGTCCGGACGATTAGCCAAATATACGGTAGAACTGGGGGCCTACAACATTACCTATATACCAAGAAATGCTGTCAAAGGACAAGTGCTCGCTGACGTCATTAATGAAGTACCCATCGAAACAGCCTTCCCGGATCCGGGGAGGAGGTGCAAGGAGATATGTAACAACTCTCAGCCAGAAGAATGGATCTTATACACTGACGGAGCCTCTAGCAGAAAAGGCTCCGGAGCAGGACTAGTGTTAATTAGTCCGGAAAAAGAAGAATATACCTATGCACTCCGATTAAACTTCGTAACTACCAACAACGGAACAGAATACGAAGCACTCCTAGCCGGACTGAGAATCGCAAAAGAAATGCATATAGAAGCATTAGAGGTACGAGTGGACTCTAACCTGGTGGCAAGCCAAATAAACGGAGAGTTTACTGCATACAAGGAGGGCATGGCAAAGTACCTTGCCAAGGCCAAGGAATACATCACTTGCTTCAAACGTTTCAGGATAAGGAATATCCCAAGAGCCCAGAACCAAAAAGCATACGTGCTCAGCAAGCTAGCATCCGTAGCGTTTGACCACTTAACAAGGGAAGTCCTGGTAGAAGTATTGGAAAGACCATCCACAGAAGAAGAGACGATTAACGTAATAGTAGAGGAAGAGGAGGAAAATTGGATGTCTCCCATATTCCGTTGCTTAAACGAAGGGATATGGCCGGAGGATCAAAACGAAGCACGAAACCTGCGCATGAAAATAAGCCATTATACGTTGATTGATAATGTGCTATTCAAAAAATCCTACCTAGGACCTATGCTGCGATGCGTCGGACCCCTCCAAGCTAATTACATAATCCGAGAAGTGCACGAAGGAGCATGTGGCATGCATTCCGGACTCCGGACTGTGGTAGCAAAACTCATGAGACAAGGTTATTATTGGCCAACCATGCACCGGGACGCTAGGGAAGTCATTCGAAAATGCGATGCCTGTCAGATACATGCTCCGGTTCCTAAGCTGCCAAAAACGGTATTAACCTCCGTCATGGCACCATGGCCTTTCTTCCAATGGGCAATTGACATTTTGGGACCTTTGCCCAAAGCTCCAGGGAAAGTTAAGTACGTTATTGTGCCAATAGACTATTTTACAAAATGGATGGAAGCGAAACCGTTGGCTAAAACAACCGGCAAGGAAGTCAAAAAATTTGTGTGGGACAACATTGTCTGTAGGTTCGGATTGCCCAAAATAATCGTCACGGACAACGGAAGTAACTTCGTGGGAGATCCGTTCAAAAGTTGGTGCGAGAGGTTGAATATTACATAAATCAACACGGCTGTGGCTCATCCTCAAGCCAACGGATTGGTCGAAAGAGCCAACCAAAGTCTAATGAAGGGATTTAAGTCCCGGCTTGGAAGAGAAAGAGCCGGATGGGTAGATGAGTTACCAAACGTGCTATGGGCTTTCCGGACCACCTTGAAAACTAGCAACGGAGAAACTCCCTTTAGTCTGACCTACGGAAGTGAGGCAGTCATTCCGGCGGAAATCGGTATGCCTACCTTCCGGACCATGATGGCAAATCTCGAAAACAATGACGACGAAATCAATCTGAACCTAAATTTGTTAGAAGAACGGCGAGAAAGGGCAGCCATAAGGGAGCCGAAGTACAAAAAGAAAATGGAGCAGTATTACAATCGAAGGGTTAAACCCGAAGCTTTCAAAGTGGGAGATTTCGTATACCGGAAGAATGAAGCCAGCAGGGTGGAAGATCAAGGAAAATTGGGACCTAATTGGGAAGGCCCCTACCGGATAACGGAGGCTTATCAGCACGGCACGTACAAGCTCCAAACCATGGAAGACGTGGAAGTACCTCGAACCTGGCATGCAATTAACCTAAAAAAATGTTTTATGTAACCCATTATGTACTTTGTTATTTCAGGATTTATTGTAAGGCATGAGCCATTTTCACATCAATGAAACATCCGATGCATTTGAACCATATGAAAAAGTTGCTTCCATCAGGGAACAAGTTGTCCAAAAGAATAAAACCCCAAATGGGTATAACTTAGGCCAAGTGCCGAAGGGTACAGGTTACCCCGTCAAATAAAACCCCAAGTGGGTATAACTTTAGGCCAAGCGCCGAAGGGTACAGGTTACCCCGTCAAATGAAACCCCAAGTGGGTATAGCTTTAGGCCAAGTGCCGAAGGGTACAGGTTACCCCGTCAAATAAAACCCCAAGTGGGTATAACTTAGGCTAAGTGCCGAAGGGTACAGGTTACCCCGTCAAATGAAACCCCAAGTGGGTATAACTTTAGGCCAAGCGCCGAAGGGTACAGGTTACCCCGTCAAATGAAACCCCAAGTGGGTATAACTTTAGGCCAAGCGCCGAAGGGTACAGGTTACCCCGTCAAATGAAACCCCAAGTGGGTATAGCTTTAGGCTAAGTGCCGAAGGGTACAGGTTACCCCGTCAAATAAAACCCCAAGTGGGTATAACTTAAGGCCAAGCGCCGAATGGTACAGGTTACCTCGTCCAATAAAACCCCAAGTGGGTATAACTTTAGGCCAAGCGCTGAAGGGTACAGGTTACCCCGTCAAATAAAACCCCAAGTGGGTATAGCTTAAGGCCAAGCGCCGAAGAATACAGGTTACCCCGTCAAATAAAACCCCGGGTGGGTATGACTTAAGGCTAAACGCCGAAGGGTACAAGTTGCCCCGTAAAATACATTCCCCAATGACATAATATAAAGCCAAGACCCGATAGGTTCAAACTGTCCGGATAATAAGTGACAACAAGTCATTTGGCGGATAGTATATATGTCTAAGTATGAAACAATTTTGATGTAACAAATGGACATGCAAAGGGTACGGCCGAAGCACTCTGACCTACATCATCCGATATATACACACACGCATAACATGAATATCAGGAAAATTAAAAATACGAAGACAAAGTAAAATGATATATATATTCAAAGATCAAAACGGTTACATCAAATGTCTCGAAACATCTATCCTACAAAAGGACGGAACATTAATACCCTATTCTATTACATCAACCATATAAAACCAACATAAGAAATTCCGGATAAGAGCTTCACAAAGAATCCGCAACATCTGTACCCATAGTCAAAATGGAGATGTGCTAATCCTTAATACACTTCAGGAAAAAGCTGAGGCATTCTGGTCCGAAGACTGGTTCTCGGAGGGATTCTCAACGTGAGATTCAACCTCCGGTCCCTTAGCCACCGGTTCTTCAATAGGAGCAGGATCAGGAACTAAGGCATTCAACTCATCGAACTTCCGGTAAATGGTTTGCCTGATCTTCTGGATGTAAGGATAGTCCTGAGAAAGAGCCTGATCATATAATGGACCATATTTGATCCCGGCTTCCATATCCATCCCCTCAACTTCTCCCAACAACTTAGCCGCTTTCTCCGGCTCCTCGAATAAGCCAGCTCCATCAATCAGCCCAGAAAGGTAAAACAAGTTGAACGGTTCTGCCAAGGCCGTCCGGAATTCATGACTTCCGAGGAAACGGTGGATAGCTTCCGGGACGAACTCATTAACAATACGGTTCCTATCCATCTCAGCATTACCTGCGGCTATAGCAATATCTAACTTTTCCTGATAGAGCTCCTTGTAAGCCTTCTCTCCGTCGCTCAACTTCTGCTGAGCATCAGACAACTGCCCCTCCAACAACTTTATCTTCTCAGCCTGCCCACCAGAAACCTTTCTCCACTCCTCCTTCTCCACCACAAGTTGGGAGACCCTATCCTCCAGACCAGCATTCTCGGCACGCAATTTCTGAACCCCCTCCGGATTCATCTCAGCACATGCCGCATGCTTACCCTTCAACTCATCCAACTCCCTAGCCATTTCATCCAACCTCTTACACTTATCCTCCAGAACCTGGTCACACCCTTGATGAGTCTCAGACAACTTCTGGTACTCACGCTTAAGAGACTCAAAGCGGAAAATGACGTCCGCTTGAGCCGTAACGTGCTTACCCATCAGTAACCAAGATCTTCGGATAGCCTCAGTATCATCCTGACCATCTAAGTGCCTCTCTTCAGCCGGGGTGGCCAAGTTAATCAACATATCTCGGTAGACATTCGCATTGTTCATGCGAGTCCCCCTCTTCACCACCCAGGCTGGAACAAACGTGTCATCATCATCATCATCTCCGTCTATGTCCACCTGGACATCCTCCTCATCAACATGCCCCATGCCCGGACGGCGGGAACCATCCTTCGAACTCCCTGAAAATAAAGAATATTTGTCAAATAAATAAAAAACAAATCAAGGAAAAATTATGAACATAATGTTTACTAACATACCGGAGGGTATATCCTTCGGATGAAACGAGCGGATTGGCTCCGGCTCCTCAACTTCCTCCGTAGTATCCAGGTCAATAACGTGGTCAGGAGACTGCTTGAACCTCTTATGAACCTTGGAGGAGATACTCCCTCCGGCTCTTTTGGACGGAGGTTTCTTGGAGCCCAACTTCGCTGCCTGCTCCTTCTTCTTATCTTTGGCAGCCAGCACCTTGTCATCCGGCACCTCCACCCTCTTCAACTCCTCATCCTTTTTAGGAACTTCAGCATTGGAGGCAAAGGGGCGAGTAATGTGCATCTCACGACCTTGCCCCTGCGGCAGCGGATCCCCCTTGACCACATTCACCACCTTTCGGAGAGGAGGTTTCTTCAAATAGCTTGACATAGTTACACCTGCGAACAAACAAGACATCATTAAAGATAAAAATAAAAAAGAAAGGCACAATTTGAAAATTCATATTTATAATAAGGGCTATACCCCTCCCCTGCTCATCCCTTAAAGCCGGACGGAAGCCGGTAAATTCCCAATGGTCCGAAAGACCCAACGCATATAAGAAAGACTGGGGAACTTGGCACGGCTCGATGATCGTCTCAGCCAACCTGTCGGCATGAGCAACATCGTATTCACTCCTCTTGGGAAATGGATCGGACACATCCGAGTCCGAATGCCTCCAAGGCATGGCAAAAGGAATGACTCTCCTATCGATCAAGAAAAAGTGAATTTCCAGCCCTTCAGGCAGGAAGGAAACTCTCCGAAGCAAATCTTTCTATCCTTGTGCACACATTTCTCAAAGGAAAACTAGCAACCTTGTTTGCTAAGTTTGTAAAAGACACGGAATAGAGGGGTGGTAGGAGGAATGTGCATGCTCCGGCAATACACCTCAAAAAGAGTAGCACGGTGCATTCCCAACGGAACCAACTGAGATATGTGAATTTTAAAATACCTAATAACATCTAAGAGAAAGGTAGAAAAAGGGACAGTAAGACCTCCGTCAAAGAAATATTCTGCGTATAAGCCAATGGCATCCGCAGGCAATAGATCTATCGTCATACCCGACGGAGGTGCCCTCGGATGCAAATCCTTCGGAATCCTAAAAGTTTCCACTACCACAAGTACCTCACCATCATCCATCGTAGACGGCCTCAGGTGTATATCCTTCTTGACATGTGAACCCTCCGGCATGGATACATCCTCATATTCAAAAGACGCTGTAGATTCTGACATAATGGGTCTGACAGGAAGAGAAGAGATATAGCCAAAACAACAAAAAAAAACTAAACGGACTCGGACGTACCTCAAAGACGGCGAGAATAATCGTCCGGAATACGGAACGGATAAAATGTGTCAGAAGTATGTATGTGAAAGAAAAATAGCAGTGGTGTAAATGAAGAAAAATGGGCTATTTATAGACGGTAAAAAATGAGCGGGAAAAGACACGTCACCCGTAGGGCTAACGTGTCAAACATCCACACCGTGTGTCTCACAAAACGCATACGTGTTCCAATCCAAACGACGCGGTAAAAAACGACGGCACACCTTAAACGACACATTAATTACTTTTGGCATTTTGCACACGACTCTAATGAAGGACGAAGCTACAACCCCTCCGGAAAACTGCAAAACCTAAACTTAGTATCACACCATTGGCATAACCAATACTATGATACTGGGGGGGACATGTTGGCGTATGTACCCTCCGGATATACGACATACATTCCGGATCCAAATAAAGCTTAACATGGCCGAACGTGTCGGGAAAGAATAGATTAATATCAGAAAGGTATAACGATAGCCGAATGACCCCAGACATCCGGAATACCTCACCGTTCGGATGATTCAGTAAGTACATTAATCAAAGTACAAGCAAGTACACTAAGTATATGATAATGGAGCACAAACTAACGAACATTAAGGGCTAAGTACAAACCAGCCTGGCGCTCCATATATGAAGTCTATAAATAGAGAGGAAATCTTCATTTAAGGTTAATTAATTTTCTCCTACTCTCTAGTTTTATTCATACTTTCTCTCACTAAGAACATATACTTACTCTCACGCAGGAGGTTGGTCCTGGGATACATTCCCGGGGCGAGTCTAACGGACGTATTTGTTTTGCAGATATCCGAAACAATATACCGTAAGCAAGAGTCACATTGAATCCGAAGGACTCACTCTAGTCCGAAAGATTCATCTCGCTTGTCTGAAGTAGAAACAAACTTTTACTTCAACAATTATTATTATTATTATTATTATTATTATTATTATTATTATTATTATTAGGATTTTTTAACTTGTGCTCAGGGGGTACGAGTTAAGCACACGAAAAGGATGATGGGACTCACGAAAAAAGATGTGACTCATATATTTTATTTGAAAAGTGTACTTTTGTAGAACGTCCTTTTTCGTGGGTCCCGTCATTTTTTTGGTATGCTTAACTTATACCCCGGGTTCAGATATGTATCAGGGCCGTATTTGAGGGTGTGCAAGGTGAGCGACCGCTCTGGGCCTCAAAATTTTTAGGGCCCCCAAATTTGTTCCGTTAATAATTTTATGCATGCGTACACATCTTTTTTTACGAAGAAAAAGTTAATTAGATGAGAAAATATCTTAAATGAGTAATATATTAAAGCATTTAGATAACTAATTGCATTATATCTTATAAACGGTGACACTTTATATACAAAATTTATTTTCAAAAAGCCTTATTATGTAATTTCGTCCAGGGCCCTAAAAAAATATGTAATTCATGGGACTGCCCTGATATGTATTTTTAGCCTTAACCCGAATTGACCCGAACCCGACCGAATTTAGAAATGAGTATGACCAACCCATCCCAAACCCGCCCCCATTGCCCTTCATAAACACAGACAGAAGAAATAACTGACAGTTGCTAGATGCACAAAGTCATGGTCAAGTAAGCAAAACAAAGACTAGCGTGTATATTTGTTAAAATAATAATAACAATAATAATACTAAAATATACTTTAATTATTTGCGCGTTTCCACTAGCAACTACAGTGATTCTGGTTCTCACTTCTGAGTTCCCACATGATTAGTTTTCATACTGTACTTATTTATGTTTATTTATTTTAACTCATCAATCCAACACCTACCGCTTCATTTAACCCAGTCAACTCATAGTCAACGTATAGTTTTTGCCTTTTTATTATTTGAGTTAATTGCATTTTTGGTCCCTGTGGTATGGCCAAATTGCAAGTTTGGTCCCCAAAACCGTGAAAGTGTAACGATAGTCTCTATTTTGAAGTTTTGGTTGCATTTTTGGTCATAATCGGTGTGAAATGACCAAATTACCCTTGTCTTTTCTAAGAAGACAAAGGGTATTTTAGTAATTTAAGTTTATCCAGAGACAAAAATGCAACCAAAACTTTAAAATATGGACTATCATTGCACTTTCAAAATTTTGGGGATTAAACCTGCAATTTGGCCATACCACAAGGACCAAAAATGCAATTAACTCTTATTATTTTTATGTATTATATAAAGCTAGTTTTCTAACTCATGAATTGGAACAAGCTGAAGCTGCTGCTTTTGTAGTCACTATTTCTAGCAACTCATGTCAGGTACGATTTTATCAATTTTTTTTAAAGTTTTTTTATATATATTTTATAGTTACGTTACCAAATATTTTTATTAAAACAAACAGCTACTGCCTACGGCTAACGCATACAGTTACTAAATATTTTATGGCTTTGCCGGAACTGATGTAGTGAGATCTAATATTAATATTGATCAGAGTGCCTCATCACTAGGCCAACTAGGTGGTGGTTAAACCCGACCCGAAAACCGATTTAAAACGTGAACCGAGAACCGAACCGAGTAAAACGTATCGAAACTGAAACCGAACCGAATAAGGTCGGTTCGATTTGGTTTAGCTAGTTTGAACCGGATAGTTGTGTTTTAACCCAAACTCGACCGGCTCATCCCAAACGATCTAGACCCAAACACGAGTTGACCCGACCTGAGTTCTAAACAAAGTCTAATTCAGGTATATTTTTCTAGCCTTTACCCGACCCTAAGTCGACCGAGTGTCCGAGTTTAAGGATGATCAATATGACCGGCCCATCCCAAACCCGCCCCATTGCACTTCATAAACACAGCCAGAAGGAATAACTGCCACTTGCCAGATGCACAAAGTCATGGTCTAAGTAAGCAAAACAAAGACTAGCGTGTATATTTGTTAAAATAATAATAAAATACTTAAAATTATTTTCTGCGTGTTTCCACTAGTAAAGTACTGACTGGGTTATGAGTTCCCCACATGACTAGTTCTCATGTTTATGTTTATGTTTATGTTTATGTTTATGTTTATTTACTTTAACTCATTAATCAAACACCTACCGCTTCAGTTCACCTAGTCAACTCAAAGTAACACACCGTGTGATTTTTTTTTTTTTTTTTTTTTTTTTTTTTTTTTTTTTTTTTTTTTTTTTATATATAAGTTAAAGCTAGTTAGTTAGTTAACTTATGAACTGGAACAACAAGCTGCTGCTGCTTTTGTAGTCACTATTTCTAGCTGCTCATGTCAGGTACGATTTTATCCTTTTTTATTTAGTTTTATAATTACTTTACTAAACACTTTTAATAAAACAAACAGCTACTAACTGCTACCGGCTAGAGTTATTTAGGTGACTAGCAAGCTTTAATAGCTTTGCCTGATGTAGTGAGATCTAATATTGATCAGAGTGCCTCACCGCTAGGGGTGGAGACAGGAGGGGGTAGGGTAGGCACGTGCCCCTCCTAGTGAAAAAAAACTGTAGTGTAAATTTTTTAAATGGTTTGTCTAACTTGTGCCCCAGGGCACAAGTTAAACGCACTAAAAGGACACCGGGACCCACATAAAAGGACACAGGGATCCACAAACTGTACTTTTCTGTGGATCATTGTGTCCTTTTTTGCGGGTCCTGATGTCTTTTTAGTGTGCTTAACTTGTGCCCTTAGGGCACAAGTTAGAAAAATCATTTTTGAAAATATCTAGCTATTTTTGTAATTTGCCCACGAATTTGTGGTGTAGTTTCTAAAGAGGGTAAATTTGTCAAAGTTTGGCTTCTCGACGACTATAACTTTCTGACTCCGCCTCTGCCGCTAGGTCGCCTAGGTGGTGTTTGTTTTTATAAAACAAACAACTACTGCTAACTACTAGTTTTGCCAAACATAGAGATATGTCTTATTAGTATATCAGAATTTCTGGTGGTGTTGGTGTTGAACTAAAAGAATAAGGATTAAGATCCACGAGATATAGGTTATTAGTTAAGACTCTCGTGTTTAGAAAACTGTAATAGTTTATTTAGTTTGGGACCCAAGGCCTTTGGTCTAGTGCCTAGAGGTTGTGGGTTCAAGCCTCGCTAGAGGCATTTGTGAAATAGGTGGGACAGGGTGTGAATACTGAAAGCAAGCGAGAGATCAATAGGTTGCCGTTGCTTGTTTGTTTATCATGTCGACCGATACTCTATGTGTTGATTTGTACATGTAGAATGCACGGTTTATTCTCCTCATGTAGGGGGACGCAGAGACGGAGACAGTGGGGGAGCTAGGGGGTGCTCAGCCCCCTCCAACACGCCCAATTGCTTTGCTATTTACCTTATAAAATTTAAACATATGACGCAAATATAGGCAAATGACCCCCCTAACATTTAGTTAAATTACTTTGTTAGCTTGAGAAAAAAAAAATTGGCCCCCTTTATTCCTAATTCCTGGCTCCGTCCCTGGGGGGACGGGGGTGTTTGTTTAAGCTTATTTTTTGGGCTTAAGTTTTTGTCTAACAAGTAGCTTGTGACTTATAATAAGCTAAATGGTGAAAGAGAAGGCTTATAAACTTACATAAGCCAATCAGCCACAAAAAACGGCTTATAAAATCCCTCATAAATAAGCTCAAAAGCCTAAGCTAATAAGCTTTTCCAAACACAGACAGAAGGAATAATTGACACTGGCTAGATGCACAAAGTCATGGTCTTTGTTTGTTAAAATAATAATAACAATCATAATAAAATACTTTAATTATTTCTGCACGTTTCCACTAGTAAGTACAGTGAGTTAGGTTCTTAGTTCCCACATGTCATAACCAGTTTTCATGTTTATTTATTTTAACTCATCAATCAAACACCTACCACTTCATTATATAAGTTAACGTTAGTTAGTTAACTCATGAATTGGAACAAGCTGCTGCTGCTTTTGTAGTCACAATTGCTAGCTGCTCATGTCAGGTTCGATTTTATCCAAGGTTTTTATTTTTTAGTTTTTTTAGTCATTTTATATTTACTTTACCAAACACTTTTAATAGCTTTGCCGGAACTGATGTAGTGAGATCTAATATTAATATTGATCAGAGTGCCTCACCACTAGGCCACTACGTGGTGGCTGTTTTTTATAAAACAAACAACTACTGCTAATTACTACTCGTACTTGTTTTGCCAAACATAGAAATATGTCTTCTTAGTATATCAGGTGTTGGTGTTTATCATGTCGACTGATACTCTATGTGTTGATTTGTACATGTAGAATACGCAGTTTCTTCTCCTCATTTAGGAACTGTTTTGTTCAATAAGTAGCTTATGGCTTATGATAAGCTAATGTTGAGTGTTTTGAGTAGGTTATGTTGAAAAGGTGAAAATATAGGCTTATATAAATTTATATAAGCCCATAAGCCACAACAAAAGGGCTTCTCAAAACCCCCTTATATAAACTCAAAGGCATAAGCTAATAAGCTTATCCAAACACTTCAGTGGGTTTGTTTTGGCTGTATCATAAGCTAATAAGCCCAATCAATAAGCTAAAACAAACAGTAGCTTCCTGGATGGGTATAATGTGGCAGATAACTTACTAAGCATGCGAGATTTCTTTTTATATTTTAAAATAACGTTTTTATTTATAACTTTGTAAGAACGTGAGCATCATAAGGAATTTGACTTTATGATTTTAAGTGTTATTTGGCACTTTATAACGTGAACAACATGAATAGTCAACGCCTTGGCCTTCACGTTGCTATTAACAATTTCCGTCCCATTTAGAGTTTATGGGAGCCCTGATACAATTTCTTTGATTCTCAGGGTATAATATTAAGGAGCTAGTTCAAGAAGCACAGTTTCGTTGGCTAAGGCCTGCAGAGGTGCTGTTTATACTGCATAACTATGAGGAAACACAGCTTAACCACGAGCCACCTCAAAAGCCACCAAGTAATTCTTTGTATCATGTTCATTCTTGAAAGTATCCGTCTAAGTGCGTTGGCTGATATGTCTGTTACCTTTTCGATTTAATTTTCTCACAGGTGGCTCTTTGTTCCTTTTTAACAAGAGGGTCCTTCGTTTTTTCCGTAAAGATGGTCATAATTGGCGGAGAAAGAAGGACGGGAGGAATGTTGGTGAAGCCCATGAACGTCTTAAGGTTGGGAATGATGAAGCTTTAAATTGCTACTATGCACATCACGAGGATAATCCACATTTTCGGAGGCGATGTTATTGGATGTTAGATCCGTAAGTATAACTAGTCTCGTGATTCTTTACATATGCTTTTTTGCTATATATTTCAAAACGGTAAATTGACTTGTGTTTCTTGAATCTTTGGTGGCAGGGCAATGGAGCATATCGTTCTCGTTCATTACAGAGATACAACCATAGTAGGGCCTGTTTGTTTAATTTTTTCATTAAGTCATGTTAATTAACAGATAACTTAATGCAGACAACATCAGTTTTATTACTTAATATTTTCAGTCATCTTTCTCTATTAATTCACAAACAAACAGTTTTCATATGACTTAATTAATTCAGTTTTTTTCATATTAAGTCAATTAAGTCGCAATCAAACACCCCCTGTCTAGTTAACGTAACTAATTAAATTTGGAAGTTTGGATGAATGTCATAAGCATTTATATTTTGCAGGGTAAGCATAGTGCTGGACCGATTTTAGCATCGACTTTGGGGTCTTCCAACATCATTCAGAGTTCCAACGGCTACGCCACTCAGCTAGCTTCGTCAGGCGAATTTGATGAAACTTACAACAGCACACCTGGTCCCGGTTTTCTGGATGGTAGTCCAGGTGTTTTAACCAATTCCAATGACGCAAGTCGCTCGAGTCTAAACGAAAGAATTGACGAAATCGATAGTTCACCCGAACTCGAAATCGATGAGGCGCTGAAGAGGATTCAGAAGCAGTTGAGTTTGGAACAGGTGAAAGATACTCACACATTCTATAACGAGAATGAGTATCTGGGCGACTTGGGATTCACGTATAATGAGCAAAATTATAGTGCGTTTGAGGAGTTCCAGTATGGTTCAGACAATTCCGTGTCTCTACAATATCCAGGTTGGCCTCTTTTTCTGTGTTGCTCGTAATCATGTATACAACAGTCTTATTATTTCATCGTCGTCTTTACTGGATGTCAATCATAATAGTGCTAGATCAATTAAACACGTCGCAAAATGGTGCAACGGACTTTGAGAGACTACATCAGTATCAGCAAACGCTCAAGGATGATTCTACAGTTTCAACTCAACAAAATTTAATTTGGAAAGACGTGCTAACATATGACGGGGATGCAGCATATGATGGTTCACTACAGAATTTTATGTACCCATCAGATACAAATGTAAGCCTCTATTCATTTTTGTCCGATATGATGCAATCACGCTATCCTGTAATTGATAAATTAATCCTTTAATATCCCGGCTTGTTGTTCTTCAAACAGGAAGTGCTTTTATCTCAACAACAAAGCGATCCAGTGGAAGAACTGCGGAAGCACCATTCTGGAGATACTGGAACAAGTTATGAATGTAAGGATAACGCTTTTTTTGAAATAAGGGCGGCTAAATGGGCGGATTGGGCTTCTGAATTCTTTGTCATTGACTTTTTTTCCGTTTGACCAGCAAGATACATTTGGCCCGTTTCCGTTTTAGTTAAATATTTTAGCTAAACCTATTCAGTCCGTTAGAGATAAAGATAACGAAAATCGACCCATTTGTATATAAAAGGGTCAAAATAGGCACCTGAAACAATGCATTCTCTGACAGCTATATTGTATATCCAGCATCCGTATTGCCATCTCAAGACCTTGAAGATTCAACATTTCCTACATATATCCCTACAAGAAATATGTATCAAAGTGATGCGGACATATTCTCAACTCTATTTGACCAAGGACAGATTGGAACTCCACTCGCTTCAGACTCAAGTTTAACCATTTCACAGGAGCAGAAGTTTAAAATTCGTGAGATATGCCCTGAGTGGGTTTATGCGTCTGAGCCATCAAAGGTGAGTTCATTAAAGTTAAATAAGAAAATCCTCGTTACTGTGGCTTGTTGGGTATTTACACATTCCTTGCTGCAGGTGCTCATAGTTGGGACTTTCACATGCGATCCACAAAATACTGAATGGATTTGTATGTTTGGCGACACTGAAGTTCCTGTTGAGATTCTTCAGGAGGGAGTCATCAGTTGCCATGCTCCACCTCATACGCCTGGAAAAGTTACTATTTGTATTACCTGTGGCAATCGCGAGGCTTGTAGTGAGGTCAGGGAGTTCGAGTATCGTGATAAACCACACATGCACGTGCCTAATACTTCAACAGAGAATGAAATGAGTAGGAGCTCTGAGGAATTGCGGTTACTTGTCAAGTTTGTGCAAACGCTATTATCGGATAAAATTGGCCAAAAGGGTAGTGAAGATTCATGGACTCAGATCATCGAGGCTCTCACTGACGACAGTCTGCCGTCATCTAGAACAACTGATTGGCTTTTGGAAGAACTTTTAAAAGACAAGTTGGAAACGTGGCTTTCATCTAAAGTGCAGGATGATAACACCCTTCCCGCCTTGTCCAAAGGAGAGCAAGGGATCATACACATGGTTTCTGGGTTGGGCTTTGTGTGGGCCTTGGCAACTATACTTAAATCTGGAGTCGGTATAAATTTCCGTGACGTTAATGGCTGGACTGCTCTTCATTGGGCTTCACGTTTTGGAAGGTAACCTTCATCTTTATTCATGTTGCTAAAAGGAAATGGGTTGACAGGGTCGAGCATAATTTTTTTTTTGAACGGCAATTGTGGCTACATGGCTCCTAGCCCAGAAGGCGTAGCGAGCCCACACAACCAGGTTGGGTCAAGCCCAGAAGGCAATGCACCCTTCCCTTTACGCACACGGGAGGAAACCCTATCGCCCTAGACAAGACTCGAACTTGAGACCTTGCCTAGGAGGGTAAAACCTCCATACCGCTAGACCAGAGGCCCGTTGGTACAGGGTCGAGCATAATACATTAATACCTACTAGAGTTCCTTATTAAATATAACTCTACTATTATTGCAATATTATAGTTTTTGTAATCGTATTAGATGCATTAAACGAACAAAAAATTGTTTTGGAATTCGGACCAACACAACCCAATTCTTTCCGTTTCAACCTGTACTTAAATGTGTTTCAGCCCGTTACCTAGCCCACCCGACCTGCCTATATTGCCACCTAGTTTTGTCATTTGTGCGCATGCATATTTGCTAGACCTTAAAACCTGAATTGATCACTTTTACTAGCAGGGAAAAAATGGTAGCTGAACTCCTAGCTTCTGGTGCGTATCCTGGAGCGGTGACGGATCCCAGTCAAAAAGACCCAACTGGACAAACAGCAGCATCTATAGCTGCCACATATGGACACAAGGGTCTTGCAGGTTATCTCTCAGAGGTGGAACTAACTAGCCATCTTTCATCCCTCACATTAAAAGAAAGTGAACTATCTAAATGCTCTGCTGACGTGGAAGCCGAAAGAACAGTAAATAGCATCTCAACTCAAAATCTTGTAGTTGAGGATCATCTATCTCTCAAGGACGCTATAGCTGCTGTGAGGAACGCAGCTCAAGCTGCTTCACGTATACAAGCTGCTTTCAGGGCACATTCTTTTAAGAAGAGGAAACAGAAAGAAGCTGCTGAACGTGAACGTGCTGGTGCGGATGAGTATGGTATCCTTCCAAGTGACATTGCGGGACTTTCCGCAGTATCAAAGTTGACTTACGGAAACGCACGTCATCATAACGCAGCCTTAGCTATCCAGAAGAAGTATCGAGGCTGGAAAGGTCGCAAGGATTACCTTACATTTCGCAAAAAAGTAGTGACGATACAGGCTCATGTAAGAGGTCACCAGGCAAGAAAAAACTACGAAGCCATCTGTTGGGCTGTTGGTATAGTGGAGAAAATCATATTGAGGTGGCACAGGAAACGAGTTGGTTTACGAGGATTCCATTTGGATCCCGTTGATGAAAGTGCAGATGAAGACATTGCAAAGATATTTCGGAAGCAAAGAGTAGATGTTGCTCTTGCTGAAGCCGTTTCCAGGGTGCTCTCTATGGTGAAATCAACACCTGCAAGGCAGCAGTACAGACGCATGCTTCAAAAATATCAGCAAGCCAAGGTTAGTAACCTTTACTTGATTCACAGCAATCTATGTCTCTCATATGTGGTAAAATGGGTGGATTGGGTAAACGGGTTAAGGGCAATAGACTAATTTTCGTACGGGTCATTTAAGGCTAGGCGTGGTTTGATTTGAACCCACAACCATTTAGTTGGGGGAGCATCTAATGGATACCGCTAGCCTACAAGCCCTTTGATATAAGGGTGCTCATCGGTCCAAAACCGGACCTGACCGAGAAAAACCGGACCGGACCGAGACCGAATCCGGCAAAAAATCTAGACCGAGACCGGACCGAATGTGGTCAGTACGGTTCAGTCCGGTCCGGTCCGGTCTCGGTCCAGGTCCAAATAGGCTAAATGTCCGGTTTTTAAGCCAAGCCGGACCGGACCGAACCGGACTGAGACCGAAATTATGAAAAACCCTATACTGAGATCTGGTCTCGGTCCTCGGTCCGGTCGGTTTTGTCGGTCCATCCGGTCCGTTTGCTCACCCTTACTTTGATATATACTTGGCATTTACAATACTTGAATTTAAAACTTTAGGAACTTTTGCAGGCGGAACAAGGAGGTCAGGAAAATGAAGGAGGCACGACGTCTCAGCTTGATGCAACAGCTGGTATGGAGACTGAAGAAGAGTTTTTCGACTTTGTATAAAGAAAGAAGGAAAAAAAGTTACTCCGTAATTAGTTGATGATGATAGAATTCTCATAAACCGAAAGATGGCCTATTGGTTGTGTTTGTATATATATGATTATAACATTTGGAGTGTGATCGGGTTTGGTTGTAAGTAACGGAGTGTAAATGGGTTTCTTATGTTTGTTATCCGACGGCTCACGTGAGGGTCGTGTAAGATCTTGTGCTTCTCGTTTTCTGTTTCTTATTCACTCTTTGTTTTTCGAAGGGTCGAGACGTCATCATATATATAAACTACTATTTGTAGGGCTATATGTTTTAAGAGAACTTTGCAACGAGTTAAAGTATGTTGAAAGTATGTTGAGATTAAAGTTGTTGTGAGTAAGATATCGTATCTCGCAAAAAAAGGTAGAAAGATAATAACAAAAAATGAGAGTGGAATGTTTCCCACATCGGTAGGTGTAGAAACATTTTAGGTATATTTATAAGTAAAAACAATGTAAGCCTAACATGTTGTTGCTTGTGGTGTGGGATACAAAAGGTGTTTAAAGATTCCGCATCCCCAATGACACCGTTTTGCCATAAGTTCAGTTTTCTTATGGGTAAAGATTAAAAATAACCATTGATGGATAGTGATATTGTAAAACAAAATTATTTTTATAAGATGCATTTGATTTTTAGTGATTATGAAAAATTATTATTTTTATAATCTCTTATAAATTATGTCTGTCATTCAAAGATTATATAGCTAAGTAGCTTGTTTTTTCATTCAATAAGCATAATCTTTCAACAATCGCGTGTGCCAAACATATTTAAGATATTATAAAAATTATTTTTCTAAAATTTCTAACAAGTACTATCGGCCTTTTTTTTTTTTTTTTTTTTTTTTTTTTTTTTTTTTTTAACCATGATTTCCGACCTTTTGGCCGATTAAAAATAAGTAAAATTCAATTACTAATATACCCTTAATTAAAAATAGGTAAAAGTCATAAATACATAACGTACTTTCAATTTTGACTCATTATACATAATGTACTTTTTTTATTGTCAAAATACTTAATTAAGTTTGTGTTTTTTGTCATTACGCATAACTAATAGGATTTTTTAAAGGTACTTTTGTCATTTGTTACATCTTCATCTCCTACCTCCCTCCCCCTGCATTTCCGTCCACTTTCCGGCTACCGGAGCTAACACCGTCGACCACCAAATATAACCGCCACCACCACCTTACTCCTCTCAACCTCCCCGTCTTTTCTACATAACACACGCGCCTTGTAGCTCCCTCTAGCACCACGAATACATAACCACCGCCGCGTATATCACCACCACCATCATCCATCTTTGTCGATCTATTGATTCCCATGTCCACATCTTAACATCCGCCAGGAACCGAACACAAAAGCTTTTTTCGCTATGGTACTTACATCATCGGCTACAATATCACATAGTTTCTTGCTATCCCACGCCAATCACCTTTCCCAAGCTTCTGTAAACCTAATAGGAACATCCTATGTTCTTCCTCTGTCCATGGAACACCTACAAACCAAAGACCCGAGTCCAGTTTTACAAAAAGGTACAACATTTTTTTGCTTGATAGCTTGAATTGACTATATATGACGACTATTAAAACCATAACATGATCAGGTATTGAAGTAGCAGATGAACCTAAGCATAATTATACGTTTCTAGCTTTGCCGGATTTTATGTTTGCTGGATAGCAAAAACGTTGTATATACCAGTGGGGTATTAAAGTCATTTTGCATAATAAAGAACCATTAGTTATGCGTAATGACAAAAAACATAAATTTAATTAAGCATTTTGACAATAAAAAAAAGTACATTATGTATAATGAGTCAAAATTGAAAATACAATGTATTTATGACTTTTACCCACTAAAAATTGTAGCAACATTCACCACTAATTATTTTTCCTCAAATTACTAATATACCCTTAATAGTTTAATTACTACTCCGAATTTTTTAATCCTCAAATTTTTTTCATTTTCCGTTTTTAAAGTATACATTTTTTTCCCTTGCAAAATTACTACAAATTTAACTCTTAAACGTTGCATCAAGGGTCACACAAAAACCACATGTTCACATTCACAAGTATGGATACTGCCACTACACACCATCGCTATGTGCAGATATTCGTCCAGTCATATTAAATCAGTACTTTCTTCAAATCCTATCTTACTTGATTACTTAAGGTGCAATTTTGTCAACCAGTAGGGACCAACTTTGTAGTAGTTATGTTATAACAGGGACTAAACATGAAACTAAAAAAACCACAAGGACCAACCGACTCTCATTCTGTATTCGTCTATATAAATCCCTCCGTAACACACTTTTCTCCATATCATAATTCCTCCGAAAGAAAGAAACCCTTTTTTTCTTACGGAGCGAATTTATACCATCTTAGTTTTACAGGTTACTACTGTATATCTATAATTATAAAAACTTATTATGAATTATGATAATGATTATGATTTAAGCTTTAAAATAATACTCCGTAATAATAACGGTTAATTAATAAGGCTAGAATATATATATTAACTGTTTGGATCGACAGTTTTGAATACTACACGAAGTTGAATTTAATCAAATGTATTTGTAAGTGTTCGACTAAATGCCTCTTTGTATTTTTATAGCGGGGGTGTTTGTTTAAGCTTACTTATGGGCTAATTACGAGCTTATCTGTTTTCGGCTTATGTTTCACAATGCAAGCCTCATTTTCTAGGCTTATTTTGGGACTTATGAGCTTATATAAGTTTATTATGTCATAATAAACTTATAAAAGTCCCAAAACAAGCCAATAAAACGAGGCTTGCATTGTGAAACATAAGCCGAAAACAGATAAGATCATAAGCCCATAAGTAAGCTTAATCAAATGCATGATCAAATGCACTCGGTTTTTCTCTCTAAGACCAAATGCATGATCAAATGCCCGTAATAAGGCGACTGCGGTCACAACAAAAACATATCCCACAAATATGCAAACCGGCCATTCGGTCGCATGGCCGACCAAACCAAGCCAAAGATGGGGTGACGCATTCCATAGCTTGTAAGAGGGGGGGGGGGGGGGGGGGGGGAGGACGCAATGGTTTCCGTGCAATGTACTACTCCCTCCGTCCCATTTTAATTGTCCGCGGGCCCGAATTTGACCGTAATATTTTTGTTTGTATTATATAACACTTGATGAAATTTATATCATTGAAAAGTTCGTTAAACGAACTTTTCAATGATATAAATTTCATCAAGTGTTATATAATACAAACAAAAAATATTTACGGTCAAATTCGGGCCCGCGGACAATTAAAATGGGACGGAGGTAGTACTAAATAGCTTCCCTATTTAGTAGGAAATCTGTTAGGCCAATCTGTTTGGACCTTCTCGTGATTCGAGGTAGAAAGTTAGGATGCTTGATGTGAACAAGATGCAAACGGTTGTTAAATAGCGACACTATATGGCTACCCGTACATAGGATCTATAGTTTGCTATTCTTGACGCGAGTACTTATGTTATCGATATTTTATTTGAAGTTGAATCATCCCAGCTTGCATTCTTAGATGCTATATATAATGGTCCTTTAGTCATGCACGCTGTAGCATAATTCCTTTAGTTTGCACATCAATAAGCGCAGCTGTTTTACTATATCTATGATTGCACGTTCATGGTTATGGAATCAACATGGTATGGCTATGTTGATTGAGCTTTCGGTGTTTCAGCTCTTACTAGATCAACATATCGCCAAATCTTTCTGTTGGACTTGAAGGCGATCTCAATACGTATGGATACTTTGAATTATCGTGAGTACGCTGGACGAGAGATCAGATGGACCAACAACGAGGGTATGTGGGATCAAAAAGAAGTAGATATGACCCGATGCATATGTCTCAGCCGCCATCTAAGCGTTATCCATGGATCTCAGAATGGATCATATGACAGGAACAGCCTACCCGCAGGTAGGCCTTAAGTTATATACATTTTTTCAATTTGAAGATGGGTTATACAAATGTAGTAATGTGATTTTTCCGTGTAGGCTGGTTGGACTGCCCTCCATATGGGGACGCAATCAATTTCATTATACCTTCAAAAGTCCCTCTCGGAGAGTCTTTTAATGACAAGATCGTTACTGATAAAAGATATTCCCCTCAACAAGCGATTCTTCAGCAAAGGCATTTAGGGAGAGAGCTAGGTTAGTAATAGATCTTACAAACACTGATCGGGTACTATCGGGAGTCAGATTGGACTAGACAAGGTGTCAAGTATGTTAAGATCAGGTGCGCAGGAAGGGACTCAGTGCCTGATCACGAGTCTGTAGAAAGGTTTATTCAGGAGGTGACCCGATTCAGCTCCCAACACGCTCATTCAAAAAAGTATGTCCTTGTCCATTGTACACATGGCCATAATCGGACAGGATATATGATCGTTCAGTTTCTTATGCGATCAGAATCAATCTCCCTCACAGAGGTACGTGATTAGACTTGTCAGCAGAACTTATGTGTGGTTTGTCTCTTTTCAACTAAACAAATTTGACATTATGTATGGATCATGGGACTCATGCAGGCGATAAATAGATTTTCTAAAGCACGTCCTCCAGGGATATACAAACAAGACTATATTGACCTTCTATTCAATTTTTTCGGTGAACAATTGCCTAGATCCTTTGTTTGTCCACAAACGCCAGAATGGAAGAGGTCACCTGATCGGGACGATGATGTAGCTTCTGGTTTGCAGGTATGTACCACAGATGCTTTCGTGCTAGAACATAATATTTATGACTTTGGATGACTGGTAATTGTACATGATATTCTAATTATATGTGTTTGCAGCACAATGATCTTCAAGCAAGCAAAATGACAAATGTCGTGGGAGAAGATGAGAAGGAAAATGTTATGATACCTAGCGAGATGACAATTGATGATATATTGGGAGAAACAGTGCCATTGAATAAGATGGAGTCAATGAGGCAGTTCTGCAATGAAGTTCTTAAGTTGAATTCAACGGAACGACGATTTCCAGGATCACACCCTGTATCTCTTAGCAGGTACATTTTAATGTTAATTTTTCGTGGTTTTTTCCTTTCTTCTTCCTACGATGCATGATTAATTAAGCTATATGGCATGTATGTATTTGTCTGCTTTGGTTAATTTTGAGATTGTTTCATTACAACTCTGATTCCGTGCTTTGATCTCATTTATTGCCTTAAATTACTGCAGTCACGTGCTATAAGTACGGGCAAATTATTAAAAAAAGTATTATACTTGCCACTGTTTCATCTTCTGGGTAGCGAACAATTTTTTCTTTTTTTTCTTTTTTTCATTTTGAGGGTAATTTTCTTTCAAATTCATCATCTTTAGGGTAATATGTGACACTTTTGCCCTTCGGGAAATTTTTTTTTTTGTATTAGCTAAGAGGGGCAAAAATGCCCAAAAATTTCGCAAAATACCCTAAAGATGATGAATTTGAAAAAAAAAAAATTTACCCTCAAAATGAAAAAAAAAAAAAAAAAAAAAAATGTTCGCTACCCAGAAGATGAAACAGTGGGAAGTATAATACTTTTTTTTTTTTTTTTTTTTTTTTTTCAAAAAAAAAAAAAAAAAAAAAAAAAAAAAAAAAAAAAAAAATTGTTCGCTACCCAGAAGATGAACAGTGGGAAGTATAATTTTTTTTTTTTTTTTTTTTAAATTTATCCCTATAAGTACTTGTTTGGTAGAATTGCATGCAAATACCTTAACCAAGTCGTATAGATACATGCTTTGGTTTCCTATGAACAATCTTCCTATATAGGATATGCTAATGTTCTTATGCTGTTGAGTTTCCTAATGCAGGAAAAACTTGCAACGCTTGAGGGAGCAGTACTATTATACCTCGTGGAAAGCGGATGGAACGCGATATATGTTCTTAATAACATGGGATGGATGCTATTTGATTGATAGAAATTTTGAATTTAGAAGGGTTTACTTGCGGTTTCCATGTGGAAACGCTAATAATGAGGGTGCAGCTGGAAACACTCATAACTACACCTTGCTTGATGGGGAAATGGTAATTGATACTGACCCGATCACACACAGGCAGGAAAGGAGATATCTCGTTTACGATTTGATAGCAATCAATGGAAACTCACTTGTATACGTAAGACTGATCATTTCCTCTTTTCCACTTTTTTATGTTTTTGGTAACCCGTCACTTGTTGACTAGGCTGTACTATGTTACGAGATTTAATTTATAGTTCATGATTCAGTATTTTCTTTGTAGCATGACTTTTTATGTCATGATTTTACCACGAGGTCACAAGATATAATGAACTTATATAAGCCGAAAAGTTTCAAAATTAGCCACAAAAAGTGAGCTTATGAAACATAAGCCCAAAACCAAATAAGCTATAAGCCGGCTGTATAAGCCGAAACAAACACCCCCTTAATCTGTTTGACCTGTCTGACCCATACGGCATGTTTCCCTTTTCTCTCTTTTTTTTTTTTTTTTTTTTTTTTTTTTTTTTTTTTTTTTTTAATTTGACCCATTTATAAATAAACGGGTCTAAATTGCCACCTTGGTTAAGTGCAAAGTAGGGACGATAATTGAAGAACGTTCTTCTCATTGTTAAATTTTTATTTTTGTGTGATGTTTTGTCAATTTCCTTTCAGGAACCATTTAGCCGCAGGTGGACATTAATTGAAGATGAAGTTATCAAACCTCGGAACATGGAGCGAGACACTTTGTTCAAGTGTAGTAATCCGTACTACAGATATGACTTGGAACCATTTCGGGTTAGAAGGAAAGAGTTTTACCCACTTTCTTTTGTACCTAAGCTTCTAAAAGAGTTCATTCCACGCCTTTCACATCCATCGGATGGTCTCATTTTCCAGCCTTGGGACGATCAATATGTGGCTCGCACACATTTGGGTCTTTTGAAGTGGAAGTATCCACAAATGAACTCCGTTGATTTTCTGCTTGAGGTGGGAAACAATAATCGCCCTATGCTTTGTTTGTATAATCGTGGGAGGAAAGAATTAATGGATGGAATGCGCGTTGCTTTTAGAGATCCATCAGTAGACATATTTTCGTTATCCGGGAAGATAATAGAATGTTCATGGGATCCCAAAGAAAATGTATGGGTCTTTATGAGGATGCGACCCGA